>RCWM02000042.1:1200000-1800000 GCA_003667255.2 Euschistus heros
ATAAAAGTCTAGTGAATTCGTTGTTCTACTGTTGACAGTTACTCAAAGTTTCAATTATTTTGGACGCACAAATGTTATGTAACAGTTGTTTGTGTGAGTTGATGCGAGTGTTTTTGTGAAAATGGATAAAATCTGTCATTAAATATTTGTTTTTGAAAGGCAATACGCCTAAGTAAATCAAAGATGAATTGGATTCTGTGTATGGGGACTCTGAACCATCATTAGGACAGTGAAATTATGGGCAGCTGAAATAATAGTGGTCATAAGTGCTTGGAAGACAATGAACGTTCGGGACGTCCAAAAACTGCAACTACCGATGAAAACGCCAAATGGTGCTAGACGACTGCCGAATTAAAGTGAGTGAGATAGTGAGATTATTAACATGTCAAAAGAACGTGTTTGTCACATATTAAATCAACATTTAGGCATGAGAAAGCTGTCCGCACGTTGGGTGCCGCAGTTGCTCAAATGAACATTTCCAACGCTCCATAACAAAAATACTGTCCAAACAGTGGACTCCAAGGGGGGGAACCGGCTCCAAATAAAGGAAAAACTGTTTTTTTGGCTGGGAAAGTGATGGTGACTTTTTTGGGATAGTCATGGATTTATTTTAATAGATTATCTTCAAAAAGGAAAACCATTACAGGAGCATACTACGCATCATTAGTTGACAAGCTGAAGGCAGAACTTGCAAATTTACTTTGCTTTTTTTTATATATGCTAAAAGTAACGTTTTCCGAGTTCCAAGATCAGACAGCTAACAACGTACGACTTTAATCCCCTCTCTCCCCTAAACCCAAAGATATTTTGAGGAAAACTTTTTATCACATTTAGAGCTAAGGGTGGTGAACAATATCCAGCAGTCAGATCATTTGATTTTTGGAGTTGAATCTTCGATCCTAAATTTTGTACTATATCAGTGATACAAGTAAACTATAAACGATTATAGCAAAAAAAAAATGCACTTTGGAAGTGAAGTAATAACCTAAAAATAAACTTTATTACATTGTTGCTGCATTTCAACTGAATGACTATTCATGATCACGAATTATATGCATTAGTACACCTCAGCACGGCCCTGCTAGGACCGGCGCACTGGTATCCACTGCTCTTTCAACACTGTCTATGAAGCCATCGTTTTAATGTTATGCATTATGAGACACATTTTAAAGCCAATCATATCTATAAGTTTTGTTTAATACTTTTCTCCCCAAAACTTAATGATAAAATTCTATAATTTGTTGAAGTTATTTTTTGTTTTTTGTAGTGGCAGTTTTCTGTATATGATTAAGTATTACGGCGAAACTAAGCTATCTAAATAAAAAGTGTATATAACATAATTTGTTTGTAATATTGTTAGGAGTAATATAAAAAAAAGAACACTCCGATAGCATAATTAGGTTTTGAGCTGTCAGCCAGAGTTCCGTACTTGTAATGTTGCTGAAGGGGTGGGGAGAAAGCAAGATGGTGGTTCGGGACTTTGTGTTTTTTTAGTGTATACTTTATGTACTAACACCCTGCAAAAATTCAGCTTTTCCCTAATAAGTTGCGACAAAGGCTAATTTCTTGCCTTCATTGACTGGGCTAACCCCAGGATATCAAGTTATGACCATGTATCTCACCACTACACAAGATTAAAATGGTTACTTCCGAAGACAATACTTCTTTGGTTCGTTCCTTTACAAATCACTTTCCTCTTAGTCACCTCCCTATATCCCGAAAGCATTAACATTAAAATCATCAATGAGTTCCCGCAAAACCAGATCCCGTTCCTCTCCCTTCAACACAACATCCTTCAAACACTCCTTTATTTCCAGAGCTTCTAACTTCTGGAACTCCCTCCCTTCCATCATTCGCCATTCCTCCACTCATAATAGCTTCAAATCCCGTATTTTCATTTACTTGTTACATATTCAATCTAATAGTCATATCAATGAAGAAAATATTTTTTTAAAATGAAATATGAATATTGGACTACATAATGGACTACTATATCATACTATAACACACTAATTATCATACATTTAAAACCTTTAAAATCGTCACTTCGGAAATTTTGTCGCTTAGAACGTTTTTCGGCGGACCAATGGCCCCAGAATAAAATTTATTTTAATTTCATTTTCATTTCATTCATATAATTTGAACCCTTCAGATGCACTTGCTGATGGTAATATTTACCAGCGGCTGGTTAGTGTTAGTAGCGGGTGCTAAACAGCCTAGTGTGATCGCGGCTTTACTCACCAGATCTAGCCTCAAGCAACTTCTTTTTGTTCCCTCATCTAAAAATTGCACTCGGAGGACAGAGATTTTTGTCAAATGAAGAGGCAATCACCTTTGTAAACAATTATTTTGCAGAGAAAACGCCAATTACTATTTCAATGGGTTACAAAGATGGGAGCATCACTGGGAGAAGTATGTAGAGTTATGAGGAGTCTATGTTGAAAAAAAAAATAATAATTTAGAAAAAATGTCTTGTATCTATCCCAGGTTGGAAACTTTTCAGACCACTCTCGTATCATTTGAAAAATAAGTTTTTTTTTTTTTTTTTTTTTTTTTTTTTTTTTCATTTATTTAATTTTCTTGACTTTTTATAGCTTTCTCAGTTTTATATATATATATATATATATATATATATATATATATATATATATATATATATATATATATATATATATATATGGTTATTATGCCCTAAGCCTAATTAACTATCAGTTAATTGTTAATACAATGGAAAAGTGAAAAGAAAAAAAGGGACATTCTTCTATGGGATAAGCCAGTTAAGAGAAGTTTTGCTGTATTCAACGTCCATCAACCATTCCTTATGGACCTAAAAAAAAAAAAAGTTTGGTTTAGAATATTTTTTGAAGAACTTAATACTCAATTATACAAGAGTATACTCTAAGGTAGGCAAATTTAATCATAGCTACTTGACAACTAATTTCCAGGAAATAATCACCCAAGTTAATCATGATTAAATCTTTTAGTCCATGTTTTTGTGAACCAGTGATTATTTGACTGAAAGCTTAATCATTATTAAATTAGGTGATTGATTCCTGGAAATTAATTTTCAAATAGCTATGATTAAATTTTGCCCAGCTCTGAGTGTTCGATTGCCAAAGCAGTTAGATGACTGGCTTATGATAAAATGTATTTCATTAATTTTTTAGTCATATCTCATTTTTTTAGTCATTTCTCACAATACAATTAGGAATTGTATAATTATTTTTCGCTTCTCCAATATTTAGTTTTCTAGAAGACTAGTTTAAAATTTTTAACATTTATCTTCAGTTCTAAAAAGATGTAAACTATCTAAACATTTATATACAGATTTTTATTACAATAATGTAAAAATATAAGATTTGAAATCAAAAGCTTGTTCTTGAAGGGAAGAGAGAGTCAATTAAACTTGTTGCAGCTGATGGTGCAGGAGTGAAAGGTGATGTGGTATAAAGAAATGGGAGGTTAGAGAGCTTTAAAACTTAGGTAAAGAAAAGAAACCTTAAGGTTTTTCTCTATGAGTGTTCAATTTTTCTGTCCCTACTTGAAACAATTGTTTTTTCTTGTGTTAATCTACACCTGTGCCAATGGGTATAACCAGCAGATGTGCTGGCTTAAATAATGTATACAATATATGGCTTGATATGTATGACAGGAGGGGGTATTTGGGTGTTATCTGGTATAGGCGCATCCTGATATTTTGTAGTGACGAAGAAGAGCTGAGGGGAACAAAAAAATAAATTATAATCAGTCCCTGTGTATTAAGTAAAATGAAAACAATGATGTTTTCTAACAATTCTTTATACATTAAATTTAACTAACATAAATTATTATTAACCCTTTAACAGGTGATGTATCCTGGAGGATACACATATTTCATGCCTTTTGCTTAATAAATGATGTAATGTCCGATGCATTATCCTACTAATTATTGTCTAATATCCTTTATTTAACCTTAAATTTCCTGATACAAGAGTGGGGGTTAGCGTGGCTATAGCCATTCAAAGAGAAAAAAAAAAAAGAAGAAATGTATTAAAAAATCCCAGGCTTGCCCGTTAAAGGGTTAAAAGATAACCCTGCCTAACATTAACATTGAACCTGAGTAATAACTATCAATCTGCATTGAAAGAGTTCAAGAAGGAATTTTTAAGATTTAGATTAAAAAGAAAAAGCCTAAGACATTAGTTTGTAAATTATGTGACACACTATAAGGATCTGTGAATGTTATGGTTCCACAGCAGGTAGAAACAGCAACATTGGTCCAAGCCTCTCCAAAACCCAGTGGTCTTCCCTAATCTCTGGTGATATCTAAAAATATACACATTGGTCAATTACCATTTATTTATTTCTTTACAGGGCTGCACCAGGAACATCAATGTTCATTCATTGGTTGGTTGGAATGGTATATGTTTACTACTTTGCTTCTTTCATTCTGCTATTAAGGGAAGTCCTTCGGCCTGGACTCCTCTGGTTCTTAAGGAATCTCAACGATCCTGACTTCAGCCCCATCCAGGTCAGTATTTATTAGATTTATAATTATTAGAAAATGAATAATAATGAGGATTTGTCCTCATCATAATATACATAAAGATTGCTTAGTCTTATCATTCATTTTATGAAGTCTTCTGTCCTCAAACGGCTTCCATTTATCGAGCCTGCAATTGTTATTTATCGTTGCTAGTACCCCTTTTTTAAAAAAATAAATAGTGTTGATTTTTAGAGTTATGTGGAAAGTTTTCTTGAATGAAATAATTTCTTAAAATTAATTATCATTACTCTAACATCTTGACCAATTACAGGAAATGATACAGTTGCCAATGGGTCGCCATGTCCGTAGATTGGTAGCTTCAGCTGTGATATTTGGCTCAGCTGTATTGTTGATGCTGTGGTTGCCTGTCCGAATCCTCCGCTGGGCTGCCCCCGGCTTCTTACCTTACACTGTCTCTCTTCATTCTGATGTGCAGTTGGATGAACTTTCCTTAGAGCTACTTCTGCTTCAGGTTAGTGGTTTATTTTGGTGTATTACTGTAGAATTTGCTAAAAAATACTCACTCAATTTGAGTGATTCTGAAAAAAAAAAAATTTATATATACTTAATTGGTGTGTTATTAAAGAATTTGTTTAATATACTCAATATGTGTGTTCAGGTGATCCTTCCTGCATTGCTTGAACAATCTCATACTCGTGCTTGGCTAAAAGCAGCTATTCACTATTGGTGTGTTGGGGCCTCATGGCTTCTTGGTTTAAGGTAAATTGGTTCTGTGATGTCAATAATGATATTATGATACTGTAATCAAATTAGGTTGATTTAAATAAAAATTGTTTTTGTTTGAAGGTCATATGTGCTCGGTGAGCGAGCAGCAGAGCCCCCAGCTGGTGCAGCTGAGCCAGAGGAAGCTCTTCCAGAATTGGGTGCTGTACATCATGCCATGCTTCAACGACCTGGTCCTGTTGGGTGAGATAATATAAATATTAGAGTAGAATAGAAAAACTTATTTTCTGGGACGAACCCCCTTAAAAATAACAAATGGGGACTCGATGGCCAAGTGAGTTGGGGTGTGAGTCTTAGCGCTCTCTTAACCAGAAGGTCATGGGTTCAAATCCCACCTGGGCGGGTTAAAATTTATTTCGTGGCGAAGCCTACGAATAAATTTTGACTTTCCCACCCTGGCTAGAATAGGTTGGTAACCTTTTGAATAACGTTGGATAACCAGTCCTTTCTGCCCTAGTTGGAGTACATCAGGACATTAAGCCCCCCCCAAAAAAAAAAAAAAATGTATGAAGAGTATGTATGTATTTATATATAATTTTTAATGTATAAATAGTAGTAAGATAATAGAATGATTTAAATAAATAAACAAAATAAACTTAATAAGTACTGAGAAAAGTCTACACATCTAAATACCTGTGAGTTTTAGTGATGGCTTATAATTATAGTAAGGAAGAAGTCCAGCAGAAAATGCTTAGTGGAAATAGATGCTACTGTCATTAAATATATTATAACAAAATAAGGAGAACTGCCCCCGTTGCTAAGTGACCTAGACTTGCTAAGGAGGATTTATTGGTTGCTAGGAGACAGAGTAATAACAATATGGAATGTAATTAGCGTGGTTATGTTGTTTTGTGTTGTGTTTATTGCGTAGTAAATATAAGTTAAATGCCATTATTATTGTGCTAATGTTAATCAATACTGTTCTGTAAGTGTGTCTGTGTTAATTATTTTGTTAATTGTTTGTTAATAAACCTCAAGTTGAAAACCCCTGTTGTGTTGTTACAACATTCATATAAAGAAGTAACTCTAATATATTTTTGAAAATTAACATAAATTCAGAACTCCTAGAAATTATGACTCTTGGACATTCAAAGATTTAAATACAGGAACGCAAAGAGTGTAGCTGATTTGGAAAGGTATAGAAGTTTATAAGGATATTTCAAAACCAATGAAGGGTTTTTCAAATGCTGGAGTCTTGGCAAAATGGATATAGAGATCAGAAGGGAGAGAGCGTTTCTTACAGGAGTTTAATTTAAATTTAGAACTAAAATATTTGGAAATTTGAAGAGCAATGGAATTGGATAATTAAAAAATAATTGTAAAAAAAAAAAATTGTGACAGTGGTTACGTAAAAGCTACTTTATTTTGGAGTAGGTAGTATTGTGAAGTATATCTCAGGATAATCCAAAGATAGTATAAAACTTTTTATTAATCTTCTAAGTTCTGAATCTAGTAATCCCATTTCGAACTGAATGGGCTCATATAACTAATATTGCTTGAGGTATGCATGATGGTATACAAGAATCGATAGAATTAGGTTTGATGAATCCATTGCCGCTTCTATCAGAATTGTTTTTATTTGAAAACTAGTTTCGAATGTTAAACATTCATCATCAGTTCAAAAAATATGCAAACAAAAATTTTCATGAGAGAATTTTCCTGGGTGATAGATGTTCTTGAGGTTCCAGACAAAAACATTTTATTTCTTAGATAGATTATTAAAGAATGTTATTGTTGAAATAATCTTTTTCCGTCTTTTTTATTATTTTATAGTTGAAAACTAACATATCGAGTGCAAGCGCAATTATCGGTGACAGATTTTTTTTTTTTAATAAATTGACTTAATTTCATATCTATTTAGCATTTAAAATATTTTTAAAAACATTAGTTGAATTTTAAGATACAAAAAATGTGTTTCAAGTTAGAACACACACGAGGTTGTCCTCCATCAATTTGCAATAGGAAAGTCGCTTTCATAAAAATGAAGTCGAACAAACCCGTGTGCGTCCTCTTGACAGGTGGGAGACAGTTAAATGGACAACCCCATATGCGTCCTATGCAGTCATTGTGTTAATGCTACTTTTGTTTAAAATAAAAAATCTAAATCATTCAGAGGAAAGGTAATACGTTTGATAGAACTGGACAGTGTTAATTTAAGTCTGAACTGAATTCATTTTCTGTTAGGTCATTCGTTGTTTATAAAACTTGTTTGGTCTTCTTAACAGTTATAAATAAACAAATTTACTTTTTAAAAGTAATCGAGTTTTAGTTTTATATTTAATGTAAAGTCATTACTGTTTTATTATTAAAATGCTGTAATTATGAATAATGACAGGCTCTTTAACTGGAGAATTATTAAAAGAAATAGAGTGTAGTGTTATATTTTCCTTCTTTTTTTTTTCTTTTATATATCTTTTTTAATATTAGTATACAATATCAATGTTACGGCATTTAAACTCATAAAAAATTGATCATTTGGTGCTTCTTCAAGTAAAAATGGCTCATTATCTTGTTTCTCTGTTTCCATTACTTTATGCCTGCATTCTCCAATTACAATGAAAATTTTAAAAAATTGTTATTTTTTTTTATATGTTTTTAATAGATACCAGCCTTATACTGCTCCACCATTATTTGCTGCCCGACTCGCTGCCCTAGTTTTACTTGCATGTGCTTCACTTGCTGCTGCCTCACTGGCAGTGTTGACCGTGCCAGTACTGCTTGGACGACGCCTGATGGCCCTCTACCATGGTGGTCCTAAACCTGTCCCTGTTCATGAGCTCTACACTGCCGCAGCCGGAGCTTACCTCTGTTGGCTAACTGCTCGCTCTCTATCTCTTCTCTATTGCTGGCGAGGCCACCTTGCTGAGACTGTTAAGACTTGGTGTATCATTGCTGCTAAATGTGCTATTGCAACACTACTACTGGTATAGTATTCTTTATTATAGTTGTATCCAGTATTATAATGGTAATCGAGAGTAATGGAAAAAATAAAATGAATGTATTTAGATATATTGAAAATGCTTACATATTATAGAAATAAATAAAAACTATACACAAATATATGTAATTTTACTTGGAAAAATAATCTATAATTTTTTTTTGTTTCTTGGCATTATATATTTTATCAAAAATTCCCTCTTATAGACGTATAAGCACCAGGATATCATCATTTGGGGCACACATTGAGAGCTTTGAAAGCTTCGCTGTCGGAGACGGTTCGCCGTTTCGAACCCACGAAGTTATCATCAGATCCATCTTCTGGGAATTGAATTTAGTCGAGGATTTCTTCCTCAGACAGTGACTGAAAATTTTTCTCGCTTGTTCCTTAAAGCCAATGAGTGATATCCTCGTTTGTCAGGGTAACACTTGCTTCACACTTCTCGGAAAGCTCTTGCACAAATTGGGAAGTCAATTCTAAAGTCGAGTTAACTTTTTCAGGATGATCACCCATGACTTGTGATTTGAAAGCAGAGTGCGTTGGCCAAATCTTCCACGAACACTGGATAGTGTCGCTTTTAACTTCATTCCAGCTGTGAGCTAGATTGAAAACGACATCTTTAATGTTGTTTTTTTTTTGTTTTTCAAAAAAATATTCCATCAGTTTGTTTTATTATATCACAAAGGAGCAATTTTTTGTAATTAATTTTTATCTGCTGGATTACATTTTGGTCCATAGGCTGCAAGAGTGGTGTCTTGTTTGCAGGCATGTAGAGGAATTTGCTTATCATCAGAGTGTAGATCCTCTTCTTTAGGGTGCCCAGGTGTGTTATCCAAAAGTAGCATAGCTTTAGCAGACAAGTTATTTTCTTTTGAAAAATTTTTTAGGTTCAGTAGTACCAAGAATTTTTGTTGTTTCCATCTTGTGGTGAACATGCGATTGTGTTTCCCGGAAGACGCCGGATTACCGAACGTGCCGGACTAACAAACTGTCGGACAATCAAGATTGTATTGTGTATATATGTATATATATATATATATATATATATATATATATATATATATATATATATATGTATATATATATATATATATATATATGTAATTATTTATTTATTCACTTATCCACGAGTAAGCAAAATAAAAAGCATGGAATGTAAATACAAATATATATATTTTAAAACTGTTCCTTTATCATTAATTAATTTTCCTTACTGCTTTATAATAAATAATTGGTATTCTAGGTAGGTGTAATACCGTTACTGTCCGGGCTGCTGCTTGAAGTCGTGTTAGTAAGTCCAGCGAGGGTCCCTCTAGACCAGTCACCAGTGCCTTGGCTGTGGCAGGACTGGGCTCTTGGTGTTCTGTACACTAAAATAGCATGCGCTGTAACAATGATGGGCCCCGACTGGGGGCTGCGACGAGGCCTTGAAGCAGTTTACCGTGACGGAGTAAGAGCTATCGACCTCAGAAGAGTGGTATTTCATCTAGCTGCTCCTGTTATAGTTGGTAAGTAGGATTTCATGACTTTTGCCAATCAGAATATGTCAGATATAAAATAGATACTTTAAAGCCTAAAGAAGCACAACTTATCCAATTTCTTAACAGCACTAATATCTGCTAAAATCAAGCTTTTAAGGCACTGTTCACAACCATTGATGTAATATATATTCAAAATTATTTAGTACCTACATGTAGGCCTTAGAAAAATAATAATTTTATTGGAGAAGAAGATTGTCAGGGATGCAGTCAAAGTAACACCATGTTAAAGAAGGAATTCTTTAATACAAGCCAACATTTTGACCTGCGTTGCAGGTCTTCTTCAGGGCTATAATGAACAAAATACCAGATGTGACAAAAAAAATAATAACAGACTGAAAACAGATGACAAATGGAATACAGAATTGCATAAATAAAAAACAATATACAGAAACCGCATAGAAAAGATCAGATACATAAATAACTAAGAATACAAAGCAGCAAGGTTAGAATAAGGACAAGACAGGAATGAAAAAGGAAAAAAAAATAAAAAATAATAATAATAATAAATAAACAAAAAAAAAATAATAAGTCTATTTGCTTCATTTTGTTATTTTTCTGTATCTTTTTATATTTGTGCTGCACCATGATCATGATGGCATTGGCATTATTGTATTTATCTCTTTTTACCCTGTTTGAATTTCTTTTATATTTTCGTTACATTTTCATTGTTTCATTTTCCTATTCTGTATCCATGTATCCAGCGCCTTTTCTCCCTTTTACCTACCCAGCTGTTCTTACCGTTTCACATCAGTCATCGTCCTTCTCACGAGTGTGGTTCGGTGGGTAAGTGTTCTTTGTTCCTTTCCTTTTATCTTTCCACTTTTATTTTCCTTCACCTTCATTTTTGTATCCGTTTCTTTTCTTTTATCACCTTCTCATTATTTCCCTCATTCTTTCCCATATTTCCATATTTTTATTTTATTATTTATTTTATTTTATTTTTTGTTTTATTTACATTTCATTTCCTTCTGCCCTTTTTATTATCCTTTTATCCATTACCATTAATATTTTATTTATTTATTTTTATTATATATATATATTATTTATTTTTTTTTTTTTTTTTTTTTTTTTTTTTTTTTTTTTTTTTTTTTTCCTTTTTCATTCCTGTCTTGTCCTTATTCTTACCTTGCTGCTTTGTATTCTTAGTTATTTATGTATCTGATCTTTTCTATGCGGTTTCTGTATATTTTTTTTTATCTATGCAATTCTGTATTCCATCTGTAATCTGTTTTCGGTCTGTTATTTTTTTGTCACATCTGGTATTTTGTTCATTATAGCCCTGAAGAAGACCTGCAACGCAGGTCGAAACGTTGGCACGTATTAAAGAATTCCTTCTTCAATGTGGTGTTACTTTTACTGTATCCCTGACAATCTTCTTCTCCATTCATCATCCAGTCAACTATACTTTTATCATTAATAATTTTTTTATTAGAATTTTATTACTATTAACATTTTCGAAAGCTGAGTTTAATTTTTTATTGATATGGAACAAATCATTGATTGTGTGTGACACCAGATATAATGAACAAATGGATATAACATATAAATTCTCTAGTCCCATGCAATGTCAAATAGAATGTTTGGGTATAGGTAAAATATTAACCCATTTATTACATACAAATACTCTATTTGAAATACTTTTCCAACAGAACTTGCAGAACATCATAGATACAAAGATTTCATGTTTCCCTTAAAATAGTGTGTTAGAAAAAATTAGAGATTAGTCAGCTATTAATCTTAGTTTGATTTGGGACGAGCTTGAAAGTAGGGTATACAATTTTCAATGTGGGTAAGACGTACCTATTTGTACTATTGTTATGTAAGCACTTTCATATAATTAAAACTTCACAGGGATATTTATATACTCATAAGTATATACAGTGGAGTCTCACTTATAAGAAACATTCAGTTATACAAAGAATTTTTCGTTCCCCGGCGAACGAATAACTATCTTATAACTATTCAGTTGTTAGAAGTATTCACTTATACGAAACATTTTTTGTTCTCCCTCACATTCGTATAAGTGAGACTCCTCTGTATACATTGAACGTAATGTTCTGATACAACAAAATGTATAGATGTTCAATATATTGGTTTTAGTTAATACCCTTTATAATGTACAACATTTGATGGTCCCTCTGAAGTTTGTTATAACTGATTTGTAATGTATTTCCACATGCCCTTTATGTGATTTTTAAGAGAATGCCTTAAAAATAATTTGTTTCTCTAGGTCTATCCTTAGCTTTAGCAGTGCCATACGTTGTTGCCCATTCAATTGTGCCCCTGTTTGTGACGAACCCCACAATAAGACTGCTTGTGGCTCGCAGGATCTACCCCACAGTCCTGGTAGTGGTTGCAGTTGCAGCTCTTGTTTACTTCCAGGTACGCCAGTTCTCTCGCCTGTATGAACACATCAAGAATGATAAATACCTCGTGGGCAGGCGCCTGGTCAATTACCATCACAGGCAGCCTGTGTCACAGTCTACTTAGATCAATGGTCACATGATATAATATACTGCTGCTCTATGTTGGTACATATATATATATACATATATATATACATATATAAATATACATAAACCTGTACATAATAATATATAGGTGTTAGTGTGTTTGTTTTCCTTTTCCATTTCCACCATGTTCTTCTATTATATTAGATATTTATATAACTGTATCAATTAACAGATACTTTCCTTCAAATTGAAGAAATGTTAACCACGGTTGTGTATTTATTAACAATGACAAGTAAGTAAAAAAAGTACCAGATGAGCCATTATGTTAGTGATAACAACACTATGTATATATTATGGATTGTGTAGAAGAAAATAAACTTATTTAATATTATGTTTTTAGATTATTGTTATTTTTCCTACTCTGAAGTCTGTGTTTTAGTCTGTTAAGTAGCTATAAGTTTTTATTTTGTTTTATTATTTTTTTAAAATACTTATTGTACATTAAACAAATTTGATTTCTAATAAAATAAAAATCTGTTTTATATGGAATTGTATTAATTTTGCCAGATTGGATTGTGCTCAATTAGATTTGATGAACATTTATTAGAAAGTAAAGCTTTTAAATTAAATTATTATTTGAATTGTCATTTGAAAAGTGAATGTTTTATTAAATTATATTAGTCCTATTGACAAATTGAAACACTGTTAAAATTTAATAAATTGACATAGATTTGTTCTCATAATTGATTTTTCTCCTGGCTATTATGATTCTTTATAAATGATCAGTGAACTATAAAAAAAAAATTATACTATAAATATAACATAACATTTTACTGAGTTATTTCGATTTAATAAAACAGTGATTCTCAAAACTGAGTTACTAAACTAGTTCTCAAAGAGGAATTTCTAAACATTATTTTATACCTCAATGTATAAAACTCTTCAGGTCCAAAGTTCACAAAAATTACACAGTTTAATAAATTCTCATACATAAATACAGTTTAAATAACACTGAATAGCCTAACAATAACTGACAGTATAGCTCTTGCAGGATCTTCAGACATCACTTATCTTATAAGTTCCACTAGGCTCAAGCAGCTGCTAAGAGCTTCCATTGGTTGATTCAGTGCCCATAGTAAAACTTCCAATATTGTATATTCATTGCACGGTGTGATCAGCGTCTGATGTTGTGTAATGAAAAAATAATATGGGTGAAATCATATGTGTTTAGGCTGTACTGAATCAATAAAGAAACAGAAATTTAGTAACAAATTTTATTTGTAATAAATATTATTTATATGTTTATACTGGGTTTTTTTTTTTTTTTTTGCTATTGTAGGGGAGTGATGGTGCAGGTAATAAAGTCTAAAACATAGGGTTCGTTAGTTTCAAAGGAATCCAAGAATTTAAGATGCCGAGAGAAAAGATGTATGCCAGTAGGGCTGGTGTCTTTCCTTCCTCATCAGTGAAGATCAAGAGAACATCTCCAACTTCCTGACGAATATGTTAGACAATTACCAAAAAGACAAAAGTCCAAGGGATTAAACGGGAAAGAAAGATTATCCTTTTAAATTACAAAAATATTTAATCAATTTTTGAAAGGACATCAATAGCCGAATATCCTACCACAGTCAAAATTTGTTAGATCCTGGCAGATCTCAAAATAGAGTCCTGTGAAAAGGATTAAATGGTAAGAGAGAGTGTTCTTTTAAAAAACAAAATAATCATTGGAAGGAGTGGCTAAGGATATCCTTTGGCTGTCAAAAATCAGCAGATATGAAACTAGAATCCTTCAGTGGCTTTCACATAAAGTAATAACTTGTTTATTAGTTGGTTAACACATATGAAAGGCCAGAGGGAAAAAACAAAAGTGCAACATAATCAATTTTGTGAAAGTGAAATTTAAAGTTTAACTTGCAGTGGAAATGAACTATTTTCAAAACGTGAAAAATTATTCTCTTTAACCAGATAATTGTTCCCTCTACACATCATTTCAAAACCAAAAAATTTCTTAATGCCCCAAAAATAATGAGGCATCACCAACTGCTTATTGTTAGCAGGAATAAACACTAGTCCAGTGCTCATTTGCTTTTAACCAGTAAATTAAAGGGTTAAGGGGAAAAACCATGGTAGTCCACCAAGCCAGTAAGTGGGAAATAAAGATAGTATCCTTCAATGGTTTTGGGAGACCAACCACATAGTGTCATGAAAACTGTGTAGGTGTCATGTGCTGTCAGATAGATTTGTGAAGATAACAGCATTATATAAAAGTACTGGATATACAGATGCAATCATAAATGTTCTGTAAGCTGAAGAAATGAGGAGTGGTGAGGCCAGGTTTCTTCCTAACCTTCCTGGCTTTATTGTAGCAATGGGTTTAGAGCCTCAGATGTCAGTCCAGCTTTATGCCCCAGTATACCTTAGAAGTTGGAGGGATTTGTACTACCCACTCACAGAATTGATATCTTTCCCCACTGGAGGTCAAACAAAATCCCTTTTTACTGGATTTACTTTAAAGGTTAAGTGAATTTATCTCACCTTTTTACAGCTATAGATGATTAAATGATTAAATATAATACATTGGCTTATCAGTATTTATTTCCAGACCCAGGTCATGTAGAAATTCCTCAAGAATCTTAAGGCCTTTTAAGATCACTGTCATATGAACTATATTGTATTTTTTAAAAACTTATCTCCTTTACTCAATTTCTTTCTTGAGACATTCATATCTTAGAGATTTTCACTCATACCAATCCTTCTTCAAACACTTAATGTCTACCTGGCAACTCTCCACTTTTAAGCAGATTATGTACTGAAATCATTATATTATTTGCATAAATATCACTTATCCTTCCAGCCTACTGATATCCTTAAGGAGGCAAGCTAGCTGCAGGATGATGTCAATTACATTTACACCTAGACAGCCACCAATATGTTGTGGCAATTTATAAAAAGAAAATCATTGGTTCCAAAAAATTCCTAAATATCTATCACTTACTTTCACATTCACTTCTAGTTCCGTAAAAACCTTGTTAAAAACATTAAATAATTTTATAATGGATTGAACTTTATGGATTTCCAATTTTTTATTCACTATTAGAGCAAATGTTAAGATATATAAATAAAAAAATATAAATTATCTTTTTCCTTTTTTGGGCTTTAATTCTAATAGTAACAGTAATAATAATAATCATCCAATCATTTTCATTAAATAATTTAAGTGAATAATTAAGTCCTAGTGGTTGGTTTCAATACTGCCATTAACTTCCTCTAATATTTTAACCAATGTAATGAAAAATTAAGTTCAATAAAATTAAAATGATTGCGATTAGTGAATGTGACTTTTAGTTATTTAAAAAACCTCATAAACAAAACAATTCAATTTAAAATTATCTATTAAAATGGCGTAAATAATAAGACCCTAAAAGATTGTAAATTAAAAAAAAAACAATTAATTTTAATAACATATTTTAAGTACATCTATTTTTTTTTATTTGTAGTGGTATAAAAGCCGAAGTACAGTATATAAAGGAGTACACTGTATGTTATGATAAGAAGATTGATTAGTTAATAATACTCTTTAACTAAAAAATAATACAAAAACTTTTATCACAAAACAACTTGTTAGTAAAAGAAAGAAGAGAAAAGGGAATAAAAATGTTTAAAAAAACAAGAATCATACATATAAATTTTAAAAAATATCTATTACAAAGGACATACAATATTACAAAGGAGGATATTAATGTTGTTTATTGATATTGTACAAATATTCTATTACAACCAAAAGAATTTTCTTATTGAACTAGTACTAACCATAAAACCTGAGCTGAGGTAACATAAGTAATTATTTATAACTTAATATACATCTAAATTTTAAATGCTGACATTATGAGTATATTTTAAATATCATAAATAACTCTCATTGATGAAACAGCAATTGTAACAATAACTTTCTAAAATTAAAAAAAAATAAAAATATAAGTGCTGGAAAGTCACATAAAAAACCTTGATTTTATTGTGAGAATTATTTTAATATATATTTATATATTACTAAAATTTTCATCTTATCCACCAGTCACATCATATCAAATATGAATGAAACCAGGGATCAAAGGATTTGAATTATCTATTATAAAGCTACCTAGGGTCAAAGATGTAATACTAAAACTATTAACATACAATTAAAAATAATCTCTTTCTTACATAACATTATTACAGCAGGTTCAGTACTTCTACAGTTTGTAAGCAACACCATCTAAAAATATAGGTATACCTTTATGAGACCTTCATGCTTTAACACTATAACTTTTAAGTTAAGGCATTAATTAATTAAGAAGATAGTAGTATGTTAATTGCTTGAGCATGGTACAAGAGCACTAGCAAATTGGCGAGATCACCATTAATATTATATAGGCACTTTTTTTGAAAAATAGGGTTTGCCATCGACCACTTATACATAATTTTATATAGTATTTGGTAATTACATAAAATAATATGCATGAAAATTCTTCATATTAAGCATCCACTTGAATCTGAGACATATTTCACAAACAGCAGTGAGGAACCATGCATAGCATTATCAGGAAGATTTAAGTTTTGCATTAATTTTCACAGAGATATTATTAGCATTTGTCTCGATAGAGTCCTTACCATTCAAAAGGAGTAGCTCATGTCCAAATGTAGACACAATCTGTTCACGTACCAGTCGTGATTGGGGCCACACGATCTTGTCGAAGTAACCAGGAGGATCTGGAGGATCATAAGATCTAGTTTCTCTTCTTCTCTTGACTTCTTCATACTCTAGATCTATGTAAACCTGAAAATATTTCATAATTTTTTACTAATTGACCTTTTTATCAAATAAAACTAATCCAATGTTGAATGATAATATTTTTAAGGTACATCAAAATTCATTGACCATGATAATTTAGGAGAAATTGCTGGGTTCAAAACAAAATATAAAAATTGTAAAAAAATATTCACTACTCATTTTTTGGCCAGAAAATATGAGATATGCCAGAAAATACCCATAGAAAGGAGTGAATACTGATGGGTGCTGAACTCCCTCATGCCTGACATTGGATTATATTAATACTGAATCTGCTAACTGTCAAAGGTTAAGTGAAAGGTGTGAATTAAAAATTAGAGATAAAAAAAAAGAAAAAAAAGCATTATATAACACTTAATTACTGTAATTGTGACAGAACCCCATATTGAAAGAAAAAATTCTTAAACAAGTTGACTATGAGAGGCTAAAACAAAATCAGGACAGACTTCTAGATGAAAGTACAATATAACCTCCATTAAACAGAAAGTTTGGGGACTGGGCCCCTTCCATTGAATACACATTTCCGTTTCATGTAAGATTATTAAAAATTAAAAAAAATAACAAAGGATTGCTATTTATTAGAAACAAATACGTACATACAAGTAATAGTAAACCAATATAATTTTTTAAAAACTGATTATAATCTGAAAAAAAACTGGAATTAACTTGGGGAAAAAAACTATATTATATATAGTTGTTTTTTTTTTTTTTTTTTTTTTTTTTTTTTTTTTTTTTTTTTTTTTTGTTTTTTTTGTGATGGGAGGAGGAAAATCTTAATGAGGAGGAAAATTTTAATGAGTAAACAAGTTCTTTTTAAACAGTCGCTAATGAGTTCTTCATCAACGTCTTTTCCTTCACCACTGGTCTGTTTCCAATATTGTGATGTTTTTTAAATTCTTTAAACCAACCATTTGAATTTAAATTTAGTTTCATTCAACTTTTTATCTAATTTTAAGGCTTCAGTTTGCAAAATAGGACCTGGGTAAGTTTTTTGATAAGTGCTAACAAACCATTCTTGTAGTAAGTTATCAATTTTCTCAAAATCAGGGGCTTTATGTCGTTTTACAAAAGAATGTTTTGTTAAAACCCATTCATCCATTACTTTTTATTTATTCTTCAGCGTATAATAAATTTGAGATTTACTGCATTTAACCTTATCTGACAGCATTAACAAACTTGGCAGCATTTTAACTGACGTTTTTATACACATACACCATGAGGTTTTCAAAGAGCTACTGATTTGGTAAAAGAGTAAAATGGAAATACCAAGGATAGGGGAAATAACAATTAAGGAAAACCAATAGAAACATAGCTATTCGCAGAAAAAAATAATTAGCCATAAGGCAAAAGAAAAGAACTAATGATCCCAGGAATTCCAGATGTAAAGTAATAATATTAATGGTATAGAGATAGGCTTTGCCTATTTATTTAAAACAAAACTTTCTGCTTCTGTTGATTACAGTTTCTGGATATGCAAGGTGATTTTACTCTCTGAGAAAACAAAA
The DNA here is from genome assembly GCA_003667255.2 of Euschistus heros. NCBI lineage: Eukaryota > Metazoa > Arthropoda > Insecta > Hemiptera > Pentatomidae > Euschistus > Euschistus heros. The sequence continues at coordinate 1,218,535 of RCWM02000042.1, forward strand.
ACTTATGAAATTTTATTTGATTGAGGTTTCTGTAATGAAGAGCTTCCGCTTACGAGAGGTTATACTGTATTACATGGTTTCTAATAGCAAATTAATATTATGGATGATCAATAATGAAATTGGTCTTTAAATATTGATATAAGTAGAAGAGTATAAGTAGAAGGTTGCTAAGCTTTAGACCAGGAAAGTATTTCCTTGGATTTAATAAAAATCTTACCTTGATGTTACATATTTTGCTAATTTCTTTATGGCACAGGAGCAAGAATCCATCCAGTATCAAAATACCCTGTTCACTTCCTTCAAGTTCCCTGGAAAATAAATATATAGCATGCTTCTAAAAGATTATATATTCACACAATAAAACAATGGGGTAATAATCTGTAGATTAGTATAAAAAGAAAACTACTTTAATGAATGGTTTTAGACAGATTCCATTAGTTAAACAGCTTATTCAATAAATTGTTGACCATTAAGAGAACTATTATATCAAGCAAGCCATATATAATAAAGTTGTTGATGTATATTATATTTATTATTAGTGTTATACTTATAAACTGATTGGTGTTGTTAATATACAATTTTAAAGTTGTTTTTAGAGAGGTTCTCATATTAAAGTGTTTATCTTCAAATTAATTAAGTTTGACAGTAGATACCAACGAGATATTTAAGAAATGGTAATTAAAAATGTAGCTTCATGCATGTCAATCAGGCTATCAACAGTATATTCTCATTTCAAAACTTGCAAATTCAAAAGTTTTAGAATAAATCTCTTAGTTACTTGACCTACAGTTAATCTAACTATATTACATCCATAAGAAAAAATTTTTTTCAAAAATTTGATAAATTATCATTTTTTCTACAGATTATTTCTATTTTAACACAATTTTAATTAACAATTAGGCACAATGCACACTGGAGAAACCGTTTTCTAGAAACATGGAAACCAAGTTGCATGAAACTGAAAGATAGGATTAACGTAGGTTGGTGCACACAGCGTTTCATAAAACATAAAAGAGACACTCCAGCATTAACCTGGGTCTTGGAGAATATGTTCAAATGTATATAATTAGGTCATGGCCTCTAACCTTCTGTTGTGTGATTTATTCGAAAAGAGTTTTGTCATTATTAGGTAGTTACTATCACTGGTTCTATTTATTTACTTATTTTTAAACTGGACTATGATATTTTCAACACATTTTCACATACAAAAATAAATACTTCTGCAAACTCCTATAATGTGCATTTATATGAGAAGTTGCAATCTCAGTCAACTTTGCCCATTGCACTGGTATCTTTACTGATTTAGTTTTATCTTTAAAAAATATGAGTAGTCCTCTTGCTACCGCCAGTAATTGAATGTCATCACAGTGCCAACACCTAGGTCTTCCAGTCTTGCTTCAAAAAACCACCTGACAGTGACTGATTTTAAGGAAACTAATCAACAAGTAAATACGTAAATATCAAAATAGTTCAGTTAATGAATTAAATTGAATAATTCTGTTTTTCTTTCCTCTTGCAAAAGTGACACAGCTTCTTCTTTGATAATAGATTAATAATTAAATACAAGTATGAAATAAGAATAATAAAAGCAAATGAATAAATATAATAATTTTCATGTATTAGTACTATTTAAAAATAACTTGGAATAACACAAAAGAATGAAGACAAATTCTAAAATTTTAGTTGGTACAAAAATAAGGATCCTTACACATCCACAAGCTGATGTACATCTTTCACCATGGTATCCATATCAAGAGCTGACATGATATCCCAGTTAAAGTGGTCAACTTCAGGTACATAGACATGCCCTGGCCAAGTGACTGGTCTGAAGTATGAGTCCTGGCAAATATAGTGAGCACCAGGATACCTGGCCTGGAGAGCTTTAGCAAGGGAAGTTTTACCACTGTTGGTCACGCCACACAAACCTACCACCAGCCAGCGTGGACGCATCTTTCTTTGACTCTTACAATGGATAGAGAGTGTAGATTGTAAAGACCTATAACAAGGGTAAAGGATTATTATATACTAAGTGGCTTAAATAAGTAGCATTCAAAAACTAACCTTGGTAATGTCTTACAAACTGAAAATAACATAGTGCTGGGTACCATATTTGGTAATTCTATCATTTTAAAATAAATGCAAGTTGTTCATTTTTCTTTTTAAACATTCATCTGAATAAGGTCAACATACATTTCAAAATGCAGGAGATTGTCAGTAGTTTAAATGAAACTCAACAATCAAGAAATGGATATCATACATAATTAGAAAAATAATCACATATAACCATAACTTCTTTCTTTTCAATGGCAACCAAAAATCAAATCCATTTCACTGACATAAACTGATTTAAAAAATCGTTCTCCACATTGATGACTTCTATACGTACGCATAGATTTAATATAATCCAATCAAAAAAGGAATAAATAAACTTATAAGGAATTAGAATCATTATTATGAATATAAATATTTTTATTTAACCAAAAGTTACACAATAGTTTTAGATTAAAAGATCTTGAGAAAATCTAAGATCATACACTCAAATAAAAAAAATAATCATAAAATACACTCCAGAACAGTGATGAAATTGTATTAGATCAATAATATCTTCAGATATTTGAAATAGTCACATATGATGAAACTAAAATGAACATATGATACATGGCACAATGATTTCTATATTCTCCTATTATAAATTTAAAACTTAAGTATTTTCTAAAAATTAAATTAATAAAAAAAAAATATATTGTAAAAATAATTTTTTCATGATTATCTGCTGGCTAACTGCCTTCTCGGACTAATCAAATGGCAATATTATTATACTTCTATAATAATAAAAAAATTATTAGCTCATTAGTTTTAGTGGCCCTGTGAATTTAATTATTAGCGTTGCTCAATCAAGAATCCTTAAGCCTTACATAGTGTGAACATTTGTGATCCTTTCACAAGATGGATTTGTTAATAGAAATAACTATATCAACTTTGTTGGATCAAAACAAAAATCACTAAGGTTTTGATTTCAGAATTACTTTCAATGCTATGTAAACAAAATTTTATTGAAGTTACACTTATACTAACCTCACTGAAGACTTTTAGTATTCATACATAAAATATTGATATTTTCTTTATGTTAAAAGGTAATATCTAGGAAGGATTTTTTTTTTTTTTTTTTTTTTTTTTTTTTTTTTTTTTTTAATGTTACATAAAATACAAATTCTATATTATTATAATTAGATTAATAATTAAAATTATTATTAAACTTGATAACTAAGTTAATTTTTAATCCTTCAGTTTAACCCAATCAATCAATTAATTAATAATTAATCAATAGTTTTAACTTCTATGGAGCATTTTTTAATTGTTAAAGGTTTTTTTTTTTTTTATATTTATTGAAATTTACAACTGCATATACAATATAAAATATAATACATCAAGTAAATGTGATGACATAGATAAAAATGACACGTCACTTGTTTTTAAAGCATCTAACCATTGGTAGCACTTATGAAGATTCTATATAATGAAGTATTGTATTAGAAGGTCCAGAGGCCATCTTCTTTTCAGGCACCTCGGAGGGTTATCTGGAATGGAATGAGAAGCAAGTTGTGATACTAATGGATATGAATGGTTGTGGAGTTTGCTATGAAAGGATTGAAATCTGGTTTGAGCTAAGTCAGAAACGAAAGGTATATTAAGATCTTTCTGGATAAGTTTGTTTTTGACAAAGTAAGGAGCATTTAGGATTTTTCCAAATAGTCCAAGAGCCGAGGCCAAATTTTGTGACTTATTTGAAGAAAAATTTTAGACATACAGCCATAAAATGTCCACCCTCAGCAATCAATTTGCACTTGTCTGCCAACTCAAAGCGGGGGCGTTTCAAAATGGCGACCACCGAAAGGGGGTAGCAAATATCAAAATATGGTATTATTTGAAGATGATTTATTTAAAGCAAACAAGAAACTGCAAACCCCCTAGGTGCCAAAAAACGCTGTCTGCCAAAATTTGGAGGGGGCGTCGCACTGGCAGACAAAATTCAAAATCCGCGTTTTTTCAGTCCAAAAGTGGACAATTTGAAGACGATTTATTTGAAGCACACAAGAAACTGCATACTCCCTAGATGACAAAAAACGTTTTGTTTTTTTTAGCTGCCAAAGTTTGGAGGGGGCTAAGCACCGGCAGACAAAATTCAAAACCCTTGTGAAGGCGTCACACCAGCAGACATTGTACAAAACTCACATCCTTTTCGTCCAACAGTGAACTTTTTGAACATGATTTCCTTTTTTATTTGATTTATAAATAGTTTTTTTCTAGAATGATTTAAGGAAATTATATTATATTGCTTCCTACGTATGGAACAGTATAATTATTTTAATATAAAATAATCTTGTTTTAAAATTTTAATGTTAAAAATACCAATTAATACATATGAACAGTAATAATATAAATACTGGCCACATAATTAAAAAAGAATAATGTTTCAACTTATAAAGTTATGAAATATGCACTACCCTGGAACAAAATACGTGGAAAACATGTAATTCTTCGTAAACGTATTTTCTTGGAAAATCGAATGTTCTTAGTAGTTTGATCGAATAACTCAGAAACCGTTCCTATTAGTATATTTTGAGCTCTGTACATTATTGAAGCAAATCAAATTTGCAAGAAATTTGGCACTATTCATTTCTTTTGCTCTCATCTATAGTTTTCAAACGGTTGTGCCACCAATGATTGACTAACTTGTGGTAAGTAACTGGCTAAATTTCCTACCATACTACAAATATGAAATTTATATAAAGTTATGTAAAATACCGATTCCAGCACGCTAAAACCCCGTGCTATTGTAAAGTCTCAGTTTTTTGGCACATTTTTCCCTGTAAAGCCAACACTATTTGTCAAATTCAAATAATATTCAAATAATAGCTGGCTAAATTTCTTACCACACCACATATATAAAATTTATATAAAGTCATGTAAAATGCCCACGCCAGCATTTTTTTGGTACATTTTTCGTTAAAACCTTAAAACTATTCGTTCAATCCAAAATTTATTTTTCTCAACTGATAGATGACTAAATTTGCAATCAGACCCATATATTAAATTGATATAAAGTCATGTAAAATACCAATGCCAGCACACCAAAACCTCGTACTGTTGTGGTATCCAAGTGTTTTGGCACATTTTTCGTTATTACCCCAAAACTATTTTTCCGATCCAAAATTTATTTCTCTCAACTGATAGCTGACTAAATTTACAATCAGACCCATATATTAAATTGATATAAAATCACGTAAAATACCAATGCCAGCACACCAAAACCTCGTACTGTTGTGGTATCCAAGTGTTTTGGCACATTTTTCGTTATTACCCCAAAACTATTTTTCCGATCCAAAATTTATTTCTCTCAACTGATAGCTGACTAAATTTACAATCAGACCCATATATTAAATTGATATAAAATCACGTAAAATACCAATGCCAGCACACCAAAACCTCGTACTGTTGTGGTATCCAAGTGTTTTGGCACATTTTTCGTTATTACCCCCCAAAACTATTTTTCCGATCCAAAATTTATTTTTCTCAACTGATAGCTGACTAAATTTGCAATCAGACCCATATATTAAATTGATATAAAGTCACGTAAAATACCAATGCCAGCACACCAAAACCTCGTACTCTTGAGAAATCTAAGTTTTTTTTGGCACATTTGGCACATTTTTCGTTATAACCCCAAAAGTATTTTTCCGATCCAAAATTTATTTTTCTCAACTGATAGATGACTAAATTTGCAATTAGACCCATATATTAAATTGATATAAAGTCATGTAAAATACCAATGCCAGCACACCAAAACCTCGTACTGTTGTGAAATCCAAGTTTTTTGGCACATTTTTCGTTATTATCCCAAAACTATTCTTCCAATCTAAAATTTATTTTTCTCAACTGATAGATGACTAAATTTGCAATCAGACTCATATATTAAATTGATATAAAGTCACATAAAATACCAATCCCAGCACACGAAAACCTCGTACTGTTGTGAAATCCAAGTTTTTTGGCACATTTTTTGTTATTACCCCAAAACTATTCTTCCGATCTAAAATTTATTTTTCTCAACTGATAGATGACTAAATTTGCAATCAAACCAATATATTAAATTGATATAAAGTCACATAAAATACCAATTCCAGCACACCAAAACCTCGTACTGTTGTGAAATCCAAGTTTTTTTTACACATTTTTCACTATAACCCCCAAACTATTTGTTTTATCCAAACATTTTTTTTTTTCAATTGAAAGGCTCTAAATTTACAATCAAATCAAATTATATAATGATGAATGAATCCCGCAACATACCCACGCCAGCCCACTGTAACATTTAAAATTGTTATGTTTTTACCAAAACATACACATTTAGCCTGCTGGCATGGATTTCAATTAAATATTCATGTATAAAATGTGATATCAAGTTTAGTCAAATTTTAGTTGAAAAAAGTAAATTTTGGTTTAGACAAATTGTTTTGGACTAATATCGAAAAATAATCTAAATAATTTGTATTTAACAACAGCACTTGTTTTTAGCGTGCTAGCACGGGTATTTTACAGAGCTTGATCAAAATTTTATTATGGGGTCTGATTGCAAATTTAGTCAGCTATCAGTTGAGAAAAATAAACTTTGGATTGAACGAGTAGTTTTGGAGTAATAACGAAAAATGTACCAAAAATCTTCGATTTTACAACAGTTCGGGGTTTTAGTGTGCTGGCATGGACATTTTACATGACTTTATATCAATTTAATAAATGGGTCTGATTGAAAATTTAGTTATCTATCAGTTGAGAAAAATGAATTTTGGATCGGAAAAATAGTTTTGGGGTAATAACGAAAAATGTGCCAAAACACTTGGATACCACAACAGTACGAGGTTTTGGTGTGCTGGCATTGGTATTTTACATGACTTTATATCAATTTAATATATGGGTCTGATTGCAAATTTAGTCATCTATCAGTTGAGAAGATATGTGTCAAAAACTTTAACTTTACAATAGTATGGATTTTTAGCGTGCTGGCATGGGTATTTTACATAACTTTATATACATTATATAGATAAATTATATTATATTATATAAATAAATTTTATATATGAGGTCTGAAAGGAAATTTAGTCAGCTATCAGTTGAAAAAAAAAATTTTTGGATAAGAGTAATAACCGACAACGGAAAAGTACCAACTGCTTCTTTTCACGAAGAAGTGCCACTTACGTGAAGTTAGTCAATCTTTGGTCGCCAAACCACTCTAAAACTATTGATCTGAGAACAAAATGACTATTACCAAATTTGTCGCAAAATTGATTTGCTTGAATAACGTATAATAGAATACAAAATATACTTCTTATGTGCTTCAAATAAATCGTCTTCAAATTGTCCACTTTTGGACTGGAAAAACGCGGATTTTGAATTTTGTCTGCCGGTGCTTAGCCCCCTCCAAATTTTGGCAGACAACGTTTTTTGGCACCTAGGGGGTTTGCAGTTTCTTGTTTGCTTTAAATAAATCATCTTCAAATAACACCATATTTTGATATTTGCTAGCCCCTTTCGGAGGTCGCCATTTTGAAACGCCCCCACTTTGAGTTGGCAGACAAGTGCAAATTGATTGCTGAGGGTGGACATTTAATAGCTGTATGTCTAAAAGTTTTCTTCAAATAAGTCATGAAATTTGGCCTCGGCTCTTGGACTAAAAGATTTTGGATTGTAAGGATTGGATAAGAGATGAATCGGATGGTTTAGTGGAACCCAAATGCTCAACTTTGTATGTCTAAAATGGTCTAATTATTGTTATGTAAATGAGTCTTTTGTAATTAATTGGAAGGTTGGAATGTTTGTCAAGTAAATGTTGAAGTAATCAAAAACGACGGGTAGTTTATTGTCGTTTTAGTCTTGAATATGGATTCGAAGTAAGACGTTTGTCCTAGGTAGTTGACCTGTTTAACAGGGATAACTTAAAGGGTTAGTTACTAATTTTTCATTTTATGGAATGCCATAATTTTGTATAATCGCTATAGAATACATTTTTTTTTTATATTATTGTTATTATTACTTAGCCATAGCTAATTTTATTGCATTGAAATCTTGGGTTGGAATTTTCATCTCTTGGATCAGGTGGTAAGAACACTGATTAGTACCTTCCTTGGTTTTTAACCGTTACCTTACTACTGTTGAGACAGATTCCCAAAAATATATTTTAATCTATGAATATAAAGTAAAAATGAATTCACCTTCTAATCATGTTTTTTTTTTTTGTTTTTTTTATCACTAATCCAAATGAAATCCACACCAATAGATAAATGTTGACAGGATAAAAAAATTCTATTAAAACTTTCAACATAAACACCAATTTTAAGCATTGTATTAGAAATACGAAAACTAATAAATTAATAACAAGTATACATAGTTTATTCAGTCCAATATATTATGAAAATTTAATAGACATTCACAAACATCAATGTTATCCAAAAGAATAGGGCTTTTATTTTGATTATATTGTTAAAATACATTGGACTATAGGAAATAATCTAGTTATACACAATAAAAGTAGCATGCTAGTATCTTGACTGTTTTATTAAAAATTGAAATAATAAATAGCAAATGTTTCAAAGGTAGATTTCAAAATTTCAATTCAATCGTTTAGAAAACAAGTGTGTGTGTGTGTGTGTGTGTGTGTGTGTGTGTGTGTGTGTGTGTGTGTGTGCGTGTGTGTGCGTGCGTGTGCGTGTGCGTGTGTGTGCGTGTGTGTGTGCGTGTGCGTGCGTGCGTGCGTGCGTGCGCGTGTGTGTGTGTGTAATAAATACTATGTTATTGTCATTGAATAATTAAATACTAAAATTAATTAGTAATTAAATAATTAAATAGATGATATATCTATAGACATATACATAAATCAACATAAAAAGTATTTAATTATTCAATGACAATAACATAGTATTTATTATTTTAACTACAATGTAGTTAAATTTCCCTCTTAAAATGCCTTGTAAAATAAATAATAATATTAAGATAAATTCATTATGAAAATCAAAATTAATTACTATAACTGAGTATTGCTGACAAGACTGTAACAGATACAGGTTGATTTAACCTTTCTATCTTGAATTTCATAAAAGACAATGAAAAATCATTTTCAGTTAAATGATAAAAAAAAAAAAAAAAAAAAAAAACTAATACCCTAAACATACAGCCTTGGAATAAGAAAGTTAATAATATTTAACAGTCTTAAATCCTGATTTTGAAGATGGATCTTGATTGACATCAAAGATGGAAAATCCTACAAAAAAGTATACATCTTAATGCCCCAGAACAGTTATGAGATGATTTAAATAGAGAGAGAAATGGAAGTAAGTTTGGTCAAAAATGTATGAGCCAATAAATCTGTATAGAGTAGATTAAAGTATTTAAACTTAATAATGAAAAATAGGACATAGCAGCAGTGAAAGAAAAAAAATTAATTTATAGAATATTTCCTTTTGGGTTCAAATTCATTTCTCATTCCAAATTGTTGCTAACTAAGAGAATTGGGACTTACAAATGGGTTTATTTAAATAATAATTAATTAATATTGTACTTTTAAATATACTTTAAAAGTATATTTTCTTACTACTTTAAATCAAATTTTCCATAAACCAATATATTTGCTTTCTGTATCAATGCTCTTTTCATCAACTGTATCGACTAAATCAGAATTTAACTGATTTCATCGATCACATTTTTACTACATATAAGCAAATCATGTAATATTACATTACAATGAAAGCTTATTAATGCCATATTATATTTTCATAATAATATAATTTATTGCACATAAAGAAGTCATTACAATTACAATTACAAATTACAAATATAAATACAAGTCCATCTCAAACAAATTTTTTATAACAATCACTCATTTTAAAAGAATTATTTATGTAATATATCAATGACTGCAAATAATTATTTTTTTTTAAATATTCTAAGATGGGAAAACTACTTACAGATAAGGTTCCAATAAAGATAAGGCCTAAGGTAGCAGTAGAAAGTAGAGCATAGCGAACCGGTGGAAAGACAGAAGCAACTTCGGGATAGAAAGGAGTAACAATCACCCAGAAAATAAAATAGATGTAGAATGCAAGCCCTGACACTAAAAGAACACTCCCAAGCTGACGGTCATTCATCAGTTTGTATCTATGTATTCCTTTTCGAATCTGAGGAAATCTTCCTCTGTAAAAGCGGTTTTCTGTTCTTCCTCAGCCTTCTTCTTAGTGTCTTCACCATAACCTAAGTATCCTAGGATCTAGAAAAAATAAATGAAAATATTTATTCAATATTGATTGTAGAGCTACTAAATAATAAACTAATACAATTAAATAACTGACAATAACATAATTTTGTTCCCTTACAACGCCATAAAAAAGATTATTAACTTATTAATATTTGTAAGGTAGGAGAGTATATAATATATAAACAGAAAATAGAGCTCCAATATACAATTTGTTTTATTAAAATTTGGGTGGTTTCTTGGCTACACCACATTATCAAGCCCTGTTTTCTAACATTATTTAGGTACTTTATAATTATTATTCATTTCATAAAAAGCCATCCTTCATTTCACACACTATCTCATTAACAATTAAATGTTGATTCTTAATCATTGAATAGCCATTAGTTTCATACAAAACTGGTATCATATTTGTTTTTAGCACCTCAGAAAATGAACAAATTGAAATTTGTTGGCCAATCTAAAATTAAAAAATTTTCTGAGGAAAAAATTCACCAGAGAAAGGATTCAAATTAAAATTATTTTTTAAAATCAAAAAGCTGCCCGTTATCACACTTCAACAAGTGATTAATAACTTGGGTTATTACCAAAAAGTTTGCTCGCTTAAGGTTTTTTATTCAATCACTTTTTTTTTTACATACTATTTTTAAGTTAAGACAATGATTACTATTTAATATGATTATGAATGAAAAGAAGATCTTTTTGAAATCAGTCAACAAATGTCTATAAATAAGTGTGTGTATGTGTATGTGTGTGTATGTGTATGTATCTATATATATATATATATATATATATATATATCTATATATATATATATATATATATATATATATATATACTAGCATCCCCGTCGCGGCTTCGCCCGCCCTCCATAAGTAAAGCTAATTTTAACTAAAAATTAATGTTTTATTTGTTTATCGATAAGATTCTTGTATTTTAGCATGTGGTTCAGCATTATTTCTTCAATGATTTTTTCACTCATAGCAGTAATTATTAATCTACATAGTTATAATCGCACTGATTAGGCAGTTGAAGATTGCGTAAAAGCGCCATTAGACATAAAATTTTTAATTTTAATGTATGAACTGGTAATCAAGTTGGATAAAGACTATTAAGAAACTGTTGCGGAAAATAAACTGCATTATTATTGCTTATGGCAGAAGGCCCGAGGATCATATTTTTACACACAATATAAAAAAGCAAAGGATCGACATTTTGATTTAGTAATAATTTGTATTCGGCAGAAATAACTTTATTGATTTCATCTGGTTGGATGTTGATTTCGAACTATAAAAGTATATGACAGTGTGGCAAACCTCAGTCCTGCCTCTCAACATTGTACATTTAAATTTTAGTTATTGTAAATTTTACCATTGCAAAACCTTCCTAGAATTATAAAAATTATTTATTTAGATGTCGGTACAGATAGGTTCAGTTTACCATTGTTAACTCTATTGTGGGATGGTGCTATACACAATCGGTCGATTTTCAAGCTTCACTGGGATCCACATATCGCACACCATATTTAAATCTTTTTTAATAATTTTCTTTATAGTTTAATAAGTAAATTTTATCATCGATTTCAAGCTCTTTTGTAACCTCTCGCGTAGAATGGCACTCGCCACCTATTGGTCAATTTTCAAACTTCACTGTTGTCCACATATTTTCTTTTTTTAATAAAAAATAAATTAAAAATCAGTAGATTATAATATTGCTAAACCTTCTTGGAACTATGAAGATGATGTAGTTAATATTTAGTACAGATTGGTTCTGTAAAATTCGTGGTTAGTGATCACAAACGTAAAATGGCTTGTCCTTTTATATAATAGTATAAGTTATTATTATAGTAAATTTTTTTAATTGTATATCTTTCAAGAACTATGAAGATGATGTAGTTAAAATTTGGTTCAGATAGGTTCATTAGTTTTACTGTAACGCTATTGTCGCTTGCCACATATTTATAGCTTTTTGGATAACAATTTAATTGAATTAAGTAACTTTATTATCAATTTCTAGCTATATTTAACACCGGATCATTGTAATCTCTCTTAAATGGCGCTCGCTTTACTATACACCCACATATTTATCGCTTTTTAAACAGTAATTTAATAGAAAATATGTAAATTTTTTATTATTGCTAAACCTTCCTTGAACTATGAAGATGTTATAGTTATATATGGTACAGAATAGTTGTATAGTTTTTCGCGGTTAGTGATCACGAACGGAAATGGCTTGTCCTATTATATATAACTTCATCATCCCCCGTCGAGGCTTGGCCCTCTCTCATAAGTGAAGATCTTAGATAATTTTAACTAATAATTGATTTTTTGTTAATCGATAAAAATCTTGAAATAATGTGAACAATTGAAAATTATATTTTTTATGATATTTTCACGCATAGTAGCCATTATTAACTTGGTTAAATTTAGATTGATAAGGTGTTTGCAGATAACATAAAGCATAATTAGACAACCAATTTTCAATTTTAATATATGAGTTGGTAATCCAGATGGACAGGGACTATTAAGAAACTGCATTATCAGTGCTTACAACTAAAGGTTCAAAGTTCATATTTTTACACACAATATTAAACAGCTGAGGATCGGCATTTTGATTTTTAATAATTTTCATTCGACAGAAATAATTTTATTGATTTGATCTGGTTGGATTTTAATTTCTAACCATAAAAGTATGTGGTAGTGTGGCAAAACCCGTTTCTAACACTCAACATTGTACATTTAAATTTTTAATGTTGCTAAACCTAGAATTATCAACATGATGTAGTTAAACTTTGGTATATTTTACTCCATATAGCTGTTTTTATAACAATTTAATTGAAAATAAGTAAATTTTATTATCACATATGTAACACTGTACATTTTAACCTTTCATATAGATTGCAATTGCCGCCATTTTTGAACTTCACTGTTATCTACTTATTATTTATTTTTCAATAAAGAATTAGTTGAAAATCATTAGATTTTACTGTTGCTAAACCATCCTATAAAGATGATGTAGTCAAAATTTGGTAGAGATTTGTTCAATAGTTTTTGGCGGTTAGTGAACACAAACGAAAAATTGCTTGTCCTTTTATATAATAGTATAACCTTATACCGCCATATGTTAGAATCGTATAAAGCTAACAAATAATTGTGACTTACAGATAATATACAAATAATATTGTGACTATAAATTAAGATATAAGGTATCCTATCTTTTTTGTTGGATCAAACTGCACACGGTATGCAAATTTGATTAAAATCGGTTCAGTAGTTTAGGTGTTAGCCGGCCCCTGGGCGGCGACACGTAATTTATATTATTAATATATATATATATATATATATATATATATATATATATATATATATATATATATATATATATATATATATATATACCTATTTTTGTTTTTGAATGGTTTAAATCTAAAACTGACATCATCTTTTGTAAAAAATGTACAAGGCTAGTTTACACTACGATTTAAAAATTGTTTATTAATTTGATGACCAAAAATAATTATAATTTAAACTAAGAAAAATAAAACAGTAATAATATTTAGTACCCAGAAGGAAACCTAAACCATTGTCCTTATCCTTATAACCATATAATTATTAATCAGGAGGAAATTTAGTTCAATATGTTCCTGCTAGTTACTAATTTTAAAGAATTTAAAATAAGTCATTTATGACAATCATGGCTCCACTTATTTGCTACCACTTAAATTTACTATTACCATATTATCATTTATAATATAAAAGAAAATATTGATTAATTAATCTCTGAAGAAAAATGTTAAATGCTGAAAGCTTTCAGCATTATTTATCATAAGACATTTGTCTAATTATAAAAACAATAGGAGCACATGATCACAAACAGAAAATTATAAAAAAAACTACCTGTTCTACAATTTTTTTACTTGGAGGTTTGTGCAGTAATTTCAACTTTTTTTTGTAATCTTCGTCAATATTTTTCTTTTTAGATTGCTTACGTATCTTTTGGACTGAGTTCAGATTCCCCTGTTTAACATCAGCAATACTTCGGATGTCTTTCTGTTTTTTGTTTATATTCTTTAGTTTCAACTGGGAATAGACTTTTTTTTCTTTTTTTTTACCCTTAGAAACTGAAAATTTAACACATAATGAAACCATTAAAACGAGATGAGCTTTAATAGAATTAATTGTAACATCTTTGAAAAAATACCTTTATATTGGTAAACGAATTCTGAATCAACTAATTCCAAACTCTTTTTCAACAGGGCAGTTGACATTGTGGGCAGACATGAAAATAACAAAATAAAATATTAAAAAAAATCACATCCACAATAACGTGTTGCTAGAACTTCAACTGAACAATGACGACAGGTTACAAAGTAGACGCAATGAAACCTACTGCTATTCTGCTATAGATCGTAGAAGTATAAATCAATGGTTAATAATTTTTTTTTACTTACTAATAATAGTGATTTTCGACCATATACTAGGTATAATTTCACTTTGTAGAATCCTTGAAATCACTATTTATGGACGGGATGAAAGTAATAAAAAATTTAGTTGTGCAATGTACATTACGTAATTAAACGATTTATCTTTTAAGATAACTGCTACTAGGAAACGTATCAAAAAATGTTAATAGGGGCAGAAACTAGATTTAACGTCCATCAATACAGTTCATATCACTTGTCAATAATAAAATGGGCCCGCAAACTTTTAATTTATCATAAGGCCAAAATATTAAGTATTAATAGGAAATATTATCTCCGAAATAATTTCCATAGCAGTGAAGGTTTTACACGACAGTAATAATTAGGTATAATTTTGAAAAATGGATGTTAGACGGAAAAAATATTAAATAGATTTGCCACGGATCAATTCAAACGAGTGGAAGAGATATTTAAGATTGTAAGAATCGTGTAGGGTGAGTTAGAATTTTTTAGTAGTAAAAAACAGAAAAATCTATGTATATATCTGTGAATAATTACTGCATTTAACCTTTTTAAGTCCAAATAACCTTGAAGGTTGATGACATATCTAGATCTAAATTAAATGATACTGGGGAGGAAGAATCTTCTTTTATTAAACGAAAATGTTCCTCGAACAATTAAAAGGCGTTTCGATCTGTATAAGTGGTCAAGTAATTTCGGTTTTATCGAACGACAGTGCAAGTAATTATTGTTGCCCGCAATGTGAATGAGGAACAAAAGAAACATTTTTTGCATTATACTCGCAATTTCAAAATGGATGTTAGACTCTTACGATTCAAATAATGGACATCGCATAGCGTTGCATCAAAGCAACTTTATATGGAGGTAGAACAATAGAATAACCCTGAACGCAGATATGCAACATTAAGAAACAATCGTTGCCACTGTGCACGGTTGTAAAATTATTATTGGGATGAATGATGAAACAGGACATTGGAAAGATATTCAGTGACAAAAACTGAACTCCTGTTGGAGGTGATTTCAGACAAACACTTCAGTCATTCCACGGTCAAACGCTGATGAGATCAACGCTTGCTTAAAAATAAGATTACAAAAATTACAGTAAAAATAAAATCGTGATATACGCTGGTGATATCGGTGATGGAAAAAGTGCTATAGATGTTACGTAAAATTACCGACCGATTCTGCACAATTTTTAGTAGTGACACAAAACAGAAAAAGTTGGCTTCTATGTATATAGATAAAGGCGACATATCTAGATCTAAATTAAATGATACTGGGGAGGAAGAATCTTCTTTTATTAAACGAAAATGTTCCTCGAACAATTAAAAGGCGTTTCGATCTGTATTAAATGTTTTGGACAAGCTGATCTTTCTTGGATTAATGAATTTATTCAGCATTTCCACCTTATTAAAAATATTACACTAGTCCTGGGAGTCAATCAGCTCTTTGGCTTTTTTGCCAATCAATTTAATGCTGATGAACTATACCTTTTTTAATTGATAGGGTATTTGTTGACTTAAAAGTATTTAAAGATATAGGTAGTTAGGGTATGTAGTCATAGAAAGTGTTTTCGATTGTCACTCTTGCTAGAACTGTGATAAAAGCCTGCAATGCAAGTCGAAACGTCGCACAGTGCTTCGAACATAGAGTGAGGATGGACAAAATTCGCAAACTTTTAAAATCTTATAGAACTTAACAAGCTGAAAAAAAATTCCTATGAACATAGGTCTGGGAATGCCCCCATAAAAAGTTATGGCAAGATAATTTAAAAAAAAAAACAGTTTTTTTTCTATGGTAGCAAAATGAAATTTTTGGTGCAAGTTTTTAATGCTAGCGTAAATTTCGCGTTACGAACATATAACAAGGTAAATTAAAATCTTTATGGATAAGTTTGTTTGTGACGAAGTAAGGAGCATTTAGGATTTTTCTAAGGATTTTGGATTGAAAGGATTGGATACGAGATGAATTGGATGTTTTAGTGGAGCCCTAAAGCTCAACTCTGTATGTCCAAATTAGTCTAATTTATTATTATTATGTAAATGAGTCCTTTGTAATTAATTGGAAGGTTGGAACGTTTGTCAAGTAAATGTTGAAGTAATCAAAAACGACGGGTAGTTTCTTGTCGTTTTAGTCTTGAATGTGGATTCCAAGTAAGACGTTTGTCCAGATGGAATCCTAGGTAGCGGATCTGTTCAACGGGGATTAGTGGAACATCCTTAAAGGATACTATAGGACCGGAAGTCATAGGTTTACGAAGAAGGGTGAAGGTTATTTGATGGGATTTATTTTAATTATCTATTTTTGACACCATTCTTGAAGTTTTATGATATGGGATTGGAGTGTCTGGAAGGCAATGAAGGGATCATTGTTTACTGATAACACACACGTGTCATCAGCATTCGTGATGAGGATGGTGTTAGGATGCGTCGGGATGTTAGCTGTATACACCTTTTAGAGGACTGAACCTAGGATAATTCCTTGAGAAACACCTGTAGATTGGGTATAGAGAGAGGAGTAGGAAAAGTTATGATTAACATTGAAGGTTCTATCGCTAAAGCCGAGTTCTCAAGGGGCAAAAAAGACGAAAGCATGGCACGCCTTCGTTTTCTCGTTCGTGATGCTTGTCTGGAGTGGGGAGGAGAAAAGTGAACTAGCCGAGAGTCGTGGACAGTTCACACGACCACGATTCAGATTGCCCCTTGAAACTTACCATGGAGGAGCTTCTCGTGGAAAGTTTTGCAGTTTTTATGGATATGTTGGCAAAAAGATTGAGAGAGTCACGTGGACATATCAAAAATCGGAAAAAAAGCGTTGCTGGGTCAGGAACTGGATACTCGCAAGAAAAATCATCGAATATTAATAAAACGGTATCCTTAAGGACAACAATGGCGGAATATCCTTCCACCATATTAAAATCGTTAAATATTAAAAAAAATTTAAAACAGTATCCTTAAGGACAACGATGGCTGAATATCCTTCGGATAACTTAAAAACTGTTAAATATTTTAATATTAATAAAACAGTATCCTTATAAGGACAACAATGGCAGAATATCGTTCGGATCCTGGAATATTTAAACATATCCATCTTTGTACTAAATAAACCACTTGTTAACTCTCTCGACTGGCGTGGTCCACGCCTGAAAATCAAACAGGTTTGATACCGAACGTGAGCGGTCGTGGACTCCCTTCTCTCTAGATGACGTCAGAGGCAAACTCGCGACACTTCGTTCAGACGGAGGAAATTCCACGAATGCGTGGATCACGCTAGCGTGACACGCCCCGTGAGAACGTAGCTTAAGATAGGAACGGATGATAAGGAAGTATGTAGGAGGTAGAAATTTACGGAGTTTGTAAAGCTGTCCCGGGTGCCAGACTCGGTAAAAAGCTTATTCTGCATCGAGAAAGGCTCCCGTGCAGTACATACCGCTCTCCAATGCGGAGGAGACAACGTCCACCACACGATGACATTGCTAGATTGTGATGTTCGAAATCCAAACTGGTGGTCTGGGATTATGTAATTGGAATCTAGGATAGGATACAAGCGTTTTAAGATGCGTTTTTCTAGGCTTTTACCCAAAATTGACAAGAGAGAAATAAGACCATATGAGGACGGGTGTTCCGGTGGCTTTTTTGACTCTGTATAATTTCCAAGGATCAGGACTTTCAAATATAATTTCAAAGGATTTGAGTTGGCAAATTTTATGTTTAATTGCCATTTTCTCGTCACACATTAGATCTGCAGTTTCTTTTTTTTTTAATTAATTTTATGAGTATGTAATACAAAGTCGACGATGGACGCAGATATACCTATATATCCTTTCCATTTCTCACTTCTACAAATTTCAGTGTCACCATAGCTATTAAAAAAAGATATTCATCAGTGCTTGATGCATTCTTAAACATTTGTTTATAATGGTTATGACCGAAACTGTTGTCGAATCCCCAATCACATTTAAATTTGATCTCATAAGCCTTCCCTTAACTTGCAATTTTTAATACGCTCTGCACTGTTGCAGTTCTTTTAAATTTACCTAAGTGCTAAATTCACCAACGGTAATATTATTAGAAAGTAGGGAATTTTTCGTCAAAGTTAATGAATAGAGGCTGGGAAAGTAGTCCTTATGCAAACCATATACTACAGACCTTAAAAAATTTGTATTTTCAATCGGACAAACATAAATCCATGCATAAAGCTAGTGCTTGAAGAGGTCTTATCGATTTCGTTCTTCAACCAAAGATTGTTCCGACATCTCTGCAGCAAAACGTAATTCAACAGATGACGTGTTAAGAACAAGATCCTTTACTCGCCTTTCTTTTTTTTATATAACTAAAAATAATCGGAAGATTCTTAGAAAAGGGTTTCCAGTCTTCCGCTTGGTCTTGGTTTGAATGCACTGATTTCGTGAATAGTTGGCAATTAAAGTTCCTGCTAAAGTCAAGAGACTTATCCTCGACGAAATATATTACGACTCCTGCCGGCCTCATTTAATTTTTATTTTTATTTGAATTTGAAGCAAAATGCCCGACTAATTGCAGATATTTATCTTCCCAATTTGTCGTTAGACTCTTCCACGTCCTTAAAC
Source organism: Euschistus heros (assembly GCA_003667255.2). NCBI lineage: Eukaryota > Metazoa > Arthropoda > Insecta > Hemiptera > Pentatomidae > Euschistus > Euschistus heros. The sequence continues at coordinate 1,237,864 of RCWM02000042.1, forward strand.
GAATGTAGTTTATCAGTGAATATAGCAATCTGATCTGAATTTTTGAGGGAAAAACATGTTTCAGCAAATTGGCCATTGGTCGTTTTCTTAACAACAAAAAATAATAAAAAAAGTCCAGACCGGCGCAGTTAAAATTCACGACAAATCAAAGTTTATATAAAAAGCAACAAGACTATGCAAAAACTGCAAAAGGATTTTTTTAAAAGCCTCTTCAAAGTTTGAATAATTTTCAAACTGGGCAACAGATGAAGAATTTGACCGACAAAGAAAAATTTATTGGTAAAACACAGTTACAATTTATTATAATAAACTATGAATCTAATTACTAGTCTAAAACGAGAATAATAATGTAATGATTATGATCAGCTCCAGACAGGGGTTTATATACATAACAATAGGAAGGGGACAGTGCTGACCCAGGTATCTAGGATTATGCACCTTAATTCCTCCCTTTTGAAGAAGGGAAACTCCGGAGAGTATTATTTATTGGGTAAAGTCCAAGGACTATATATATGAGATAGGGTAATGTCTGGGACCTGTTGTTTTGATGCAGGAATACTTGAGGTACATATACAATATTTGAGGATAAGAAGATATACACGATACATAAATTGATACAAAACTAAAATCCCAAAAATATAAAAATAATAATCATTATCTAAAAAGGATATATAATCTAATTCTTCTAACAACTGGAAGGGGTGGTAATTCTAGTACATCAAAAGATATATTTAAGGCTAAGTGGTTAACAATAGTATTTTCTAACGTAATTATTTTACAATCAATATTTATATTATTAGGTTTTGGACATTGTGATAATGTTTCATTTTGTTTAATTTAATCAAGGAAGTGAAGGGTAAAAAAAAATGGGATATGAAGCCTTATTTTCTAAAGTTACATAACTTGTGTTAAAACTAAGATAATAGTCTATGTCGTCAATATACTTAATAAAAGATTGTACCTTAATACTAGATGTGATACAATGTTTAAAATTTTTTTTAAGTAAAATTATAATACAACTATTGTTTAATTCTTTTACATTTATACAATAATAATATGTTTATATATGTACAATTACCTGTAAGAGTTTTATTCTTATCTAACAATACAAGTTTATAAGGAGTTAATGTTGTTACAAAAGTGTTTTGTGATACAGGAATGGGAAGTAGATACATAATGAATAATATTATTTTTGATTGAACATCTTGTTTTACTAATTTGCCATAATGTTTCCAAACCATTAGATATTAAAGATATATTTCGTTTTAATAAATATGAAATATCAGTATTGGTTAGCATACTAGAGTGTAATATTCCTAATTCACAAAACTCCAAAGAGTTCTCTATATCTAAGGTACTTAAGGTGATATAATTAATGATGGAATATAATTCATTCAAATGAGTAGTTATTGTCGCTATGTCTAATGAATTAATCACTTTGGAAGTGCTTAAGTTATTTTAATTTAAGATTAAAATCACGAAAGTACTGTATGTCAAAAAACCCGAAACACGCCTGCTACTTGTGCAAATTGTCAGGGAGCGCATCCAGCCAATTATAGGGGATGTCAGGTTTTAAAGGAACTCAGATCCATCCGTAATTTCCGACAATTCCTCCATCTAGTCAACTTCCAGTGCCATCCGCACCTCAAGATTTTCCTCCAATTCCACAGCCTTTGCAGCCTCCTCAACCTTCTCCAGGACCAGTTTCAGTAGACCAACAGCAGAGTGTTCCGCACCATTGACAGACATCAGGAAGACAACAGAAAACAGCCATGCCAGGTATGAGGGTGGGCGTCTCTCAGCTGATGCTTCCTTCTGAAGCTGATGCTCCTCAGATACTAAATTTGCTAACTGGATTGAATGATCTTATCCAGCCACTTTACAGCCTTATCCAACAAATTTCTCGGGTAACACAAGCATTTTGCCCCACATATGGACCATAAATGTTTAACTGCGGGTTCTCTGTCCATCCTTCTGTGGAATACTACAACATAAAACCGAACTCGACATGTACCTACATGAAAAACGGACAGACGTTGCCTTAATTACTGAAACACACCTAACCTCTCGTCATAAGATATATATCCCTGACTACACTATCTACAGAACTGACCATCCAGACAACACTTCACACGGAGGAACAGCCATCACCATCAAAACATCACTTAAACACCACCCTATACATTTGCCGATTAAACCACACATCCAAGCCACAGCCATAACATTATACACTTCACAAAACACAATAACACTAGCAGCAGTGTACTGTCCACCACGGTATACGCTAACACCTGACATGTTTGGAACTTTTTTTGAAAAACTAGGAAGATGTTTTATTTCTGGAGGTGATTATAATGCAAAGCACCAGGTATGGGGCTCCAGAATATGCAGTCCAAGAGGAAACAATCTACTATCTGCGCTCCATAAACTTTCTTTAAACACTATTTCACCAAATTCACCGACTTACTGGCCAAATTCACGATCAAAGAGACCAGACTTACTTGACTTTTTCGTTACAAAAGGACTTCAGGCCATACCTTACATAGTTAGATCTAGCTCCGATCTATGTTCTGATCATTCCCTTGTACATTTGGTCCTATTTGAAGAACCAACTCTACAGGAAGAACGCCCCTCACTTATCCGTGGGAAAATAAATTGGGATTACTACCAAACCAATTTAAACCAAACACTGTCAATTCCTATGTCATTAAAAAATGAGGAAGAAATTGAAGAAGCAGTTGAAGTTTTAACAAAGAACGTACAGCAATCTGCTTGGTCATCATCAGTCCCAAGGCGCAAAAGAACTTTACAGCCAAACTATCCACAATATATAAGGGATCTAATCAGGGCCAAGAGGAGAGCCCGTAAGGTATGGCAGACTAAAAGACTACCATCTGACAAACATATATATAACAAAATAAATAACGAACTTAAACGGCAAGTTTATGGAGACATACAAAACGATTACTTAAGCATCGTGATGTGTCGGCGCCACTCCGGAAAGAGGATGGCTCTTGGGTCGTGATGGACTGTGAAAAATCAGAACTTTTTGCTACTCACCTATCATCAGTTTTCACACCACATACAGACACATACTACTCAGACTCTGATTATGAAAATTGTATACAAGATTCACTAAATACACCTCTGCCACTGACAATGCCACCTACAGCCTTTAAGCCTTCTGAAGTTCTCACAGAGATTAAAAAACTACCTAAGAGGAAAGCTCCTGGACATGATTTGATCATCGCCGAGCTACTCCAGCATTTACCCAAAAAAGCTATAGTCTTCCTAACAACTATCTTCAAGGCAATACTCAGGACAACTAAATTTCCCTTACAATGGAAATACTCTCACATTCTTATGATTCCAAAACCAAACAAAGACAACAACAACCCATCCTCCTATAGGCCCATTAGCTTACTCCCAATTTGCTCCAAAATTTTCGAAAGATTAATTTACAAACGTATTCTTGACGTACTAACTAACAAACAAATACTGCCAGAACGTCAATTTGGATTTCGTTCACAACACTCAACAATACACCAACCAAACAGAGTCACAGATTACATCTCAGTCGCACTAGAGGACAGACTATGCTACTGGCGTATTCCTGGATGTAGCTCAAGTGTTTGACAGAGTCTGGCACAATGGACTACTTTACAAACTTAAATCCTTTTTACCTTCGACTTACTACCTTATCCTTCTTTCATTTCTTTCCGACAGATACTTCTCAGTTCGTCAGGGTCGGGATGTCTCTTCTATACATCCGATCAAGGCCGGAGTTCCACAAGGATCAATTCTAGCACCTTTGCTCTACATAATATACACACATGACATTCCAACTATCCCTAACACAATAATAGCAACATACGCAGATGATACAGCAATTCTGACAAGACATCACTCAGGCTTCACTGACTCTGCAACATTACTTAAAACAATTACTAGACTGGTTCAAACAGTGGAAAATTAAACTCAATAATGATAAATCTCAGCATATCACATTCACTCTTAGACATGACCCCTGCCCCGCAGTCTATATAAACAATGAACCCATTCAAAAAAAAAAAAACTCACATTCAAAAATTACAAACTTTTCAGTCTAAAGTTTTAAGCATCATAACTCGCTCACCCTGGTACGTCAGTAACAGAACATTGCATATAGACTTGAACATACCCACTGTAGAGGACCATATTCGCACTTCCTACAAACGATTTTATGACAAACTTCCAGGACACTACAACAAACTAATACAAAACATGGCGACTTTGGATATGCCAGAGACAACACGACGAAGGCTGAAGAGGAGCTGGTTAAGAGATCTCCTAAGATAAATCTTTTTAAAAAAATGCGACTGGAGTAGGCACCGCTGGGTGCTGAACTCCCTCATGCCTGACATGCCAATTTTTAGATAATTTTTTTTTTTATATCACATCCGCTTATTGTCACGAATTGTGTGACCGGTGTGGATATAGTTAATAAAGTGAAAAAAAAAAAAAAAAAAAAAAAAAATTACGAATTGTAGTTGTCTATTTACAGTTTCAAAATTGGTGCTGGTTTTAAAATAATTTAAATTTTGTTCTGCAATTAATAGTTTTTCATTTAAATGAATAAAATTTTTTATATATATATATATATATATATATATATATATATATATATATATATATATATAATGAATTAATGTATGATATTTATCTAGTGTATATGATGGTGGCATTTTGATTGCTGTGATACCTGGGGAATTAGATAAATCGGTTAATTCATAACAGACAATGTCACGGAACATCCAAATGAGTATAATCTTCATCTTCATTATCTGAAACATATGTTTGAGGCTTTTGTTTATTCTTGTAATTTTTTCGTTTTCTTTGAATATTCTGAGAATGTACAATAATTTCTTTATTTTTATCTTTTAATTTATAAACAGGTTTAAAGGGGTTTCCATTTTTATTCCTAGTTCTAACTCTAGCATAACTATTTTCCGGAATTTCAGGGTCTTCCCTGTTTTGATTAAGTAGCTCGGTTCGAGTTTCTTTTTCCTTATCTATTCTAGTTTTTATTTAATCGTGTATTAACTTTAAATTATTATGGTACTGTTCTACATGTTTTTCCGTAATAGGTGTTCTATTATCTTTATTCTTTTAGGTGCTGAATGTTATTTCATTTGGAGTTAATTTTAATTTTTGATTTAAACTGTTATTGAAGGCAATAACTGCAAGATTTAACCTCTTTTTTAATTTTATTTTGAGTTCTGTTTTTTTTAGATTTCTCTAGATCAAAATTTATATAAGAGTGGAGTGTGTTTTATTTATAAGGTCTAATGAGTTGGGATGGTTAAGGGTAACGTAATACGGTTCAATTCCTTGAGAGCTAAGTAAGTTCTCAACTAAAATGTTTTTATACTCTCTACCATTATCCATCTTTATTCTGTCAGGAGATGTATATAATTCTAAATATTCTATGATTAAATCTAATATTTGCACAGAATTATCTGTATATTAATATTTTTTTTTTTTATTATTTCCCTTCCATAGTAACCCTATGGAAAGGTCGTTTATTTTGATATTTTTTACAGATTCCATGCGCATTTGCATACTACCTGTAATTCACAGGTGCAATATTATTTTTAATTGTGATTTATTACAAATTGTAAAAGTTCTATATAGGAATTAGAACAAACGGGAAAAATAAGAAAAGAAATAAAAAAAAAAAAAAAAAAAAAAAAAAAAGATGAACAAAACAGAAGAAAGAAAAAAAAAAAAAGTATAAAGAGTAGACATGTTGATTTTCTGATGTGTCTTCAAGTTTTTTTTTTTTTTTTTCTTAGTTTTTGATGTTTAAAATAATAAAACCTTTAGTGAAATTTGCTACATCAATTGGACCACACAAGTGAAGAAAGAAGACCACCCTGTATATAATATATATATATATATATATATATATATATATATATATATATATATATATATATATATATATATATATATATATATATATTAATATCATCAGTTATTCTCGCGAAAAGATGTTTGGAAAATGTATCTATTATTGTAACGATAGATTTTCGTTCATAATGCAAAGTTATTTTAATTTAAGATTAAAATATCGTTTCTAAATGTTTCTATTGGTTTCTTATTGTATGGTTTCTTATTTCTTGCTCAACATTATGTTCTAAATGGTATGAATTCTTTTCTAATTTAGAAATAATTTGATCATAGTGATCTTAATCAGAGTTGTCCATATTGAGCTTTCCATAAAGTGTCAATCATGAGTTCTTCTCAAGATCTATCATATTTAGTTTTCCTACATACCTCACATTTATTGCAATTATCAGTTATAGCATCTTTCATCCGAGGCCAATAATAATTCCTTTTTACTTTTTCATACGATTCTTGACTATCTCTGTGACAAGTTTTACCTAGGTGATATGAATTAATAATGCCTAATTGTTCATCATGATCAGTGATGTTTAAACATTTCTATTGATAACGTTTTATTTTTACTGACGGATAATTTTCCTAAATGGTTTGTGAAATTTTTAAAAATATTCCTTCAAATTCACAGCGAACTGTTTCTATATTAGGCTCACAATATACACCGTAAGTTGTATTTGTTAATAATTTCTAGTAAGATTTTTCTAAATCATTACTCCACGGGTAAACTGTTTCTATATAAAATCTAATTTTGTTAAAAGGTTTTTCTACACGAATTGATTTTTTTCCTCTTTCTATGGCTAGTAACTCTTTTTCAATAGTAGAATAACGTTGTTCTGTATCGGAAAGAGTTCTAGAAGCGAAAGCGATCGGAAGTGTCAATCATGAGTTCTTCTCAAGGTCTATCAGGAGTTGGTGTGATACAAATCTTGTTTTTATAGGTTTTCTATCATATTTAGTTTTCCTACATACCTCACATTTATTGCAATTATCAGTTATAGCATCTTTCATCCGAGGCCAATAATAATTCCTTTTTACTTTTTCATACGATTCTTGACTATCTCTGTGACAAGTTTTACCTAGGTGATATGAATTAATAATGCCTAATTGTTCATCATGATCAGTGATGTCTAAACATTTCTATTGATAACGTTTTATTTTTACTGACGGATAATTTTCCTAATATTTAGATAATTTTTCTGTAATATCCCATCATTCCTAAGAAGTGTTTTATGCTTTTATGAATTTTAGGTAGTGCAAACTTTTCGATTGTCTCGACTTTTACCAGATTGGTTTTTAAACCTTCTTGGGATACTTTATACCCTAAAAATGGTAATTCGGTTTTTAAAAATTCTGTTTTATCAAATTGAATTGTGAGAGAATGCTGACTAAGTTCTTATTGTTATAAATGATCATTAATATTATTTGAACATAAACATCTAACCCGTTTTTAAACTTACCTGATCTCCAAATACCATATGACAATTAATCTATTATAATTCACCCAATAAAAATTGTAATCGCATTTTTCGCGAATTAGCCGCGATCCAGGCCGATTTTTTTTAAATTCCTTTCTTAGCGAGTACCTACGACCCTATAGGAAGCTACATATCGAATTTCATTCCAAGCCGTTCGGTGGTTTCTTAAATTTCGTGTTAAATGAGTGAGTGATATTTGACAAATATATAGTAGATTTTAAAAGTTTTTCGATTTCATTGGAGATATCTTCCCTAAATTGGTGAGGATACCTATAATTTCTGCTATAAATAGGTTTACCTGTTCTTAATTTAATAGAATGTTTTAATAATTTAGGAGATTTTAGTGGGTCATTTTTATTTTTTATGATTTCCAGATATTTATTTAAAAGTTTAATTAATTAATTTAAATTCTTTTCTTCAATATGTTCGCATCTAATTAAATTCTTAATATTATTATCATTATTATAATTTTTATTATTAATGTGAAATATTGACTAGATTTATTTGTATTATCATTATTTATATTAACATTAATATTCCTACTATTATAATTATTATTAGTATGATTAACTATGTCTATATTATTATGTTCAATCGAACCATTATTTATTTTAAATTTGTCTCGTAATAAAGTAATGTGATCATCTTTTCAATGGATTTTAATATCGAGTTCTTTTATTGTTTCATATCCTAAGAGAATATAATAATCGCTACTAAAAGGAAATATATGAAACTTAAATAATAATTTATTATTAAGCCCTAGATTTGGAGCGACGTCAATACAAGCAGTTGTAGAGCCCTTTTCGCGTCCTGTAGGTGTCGTAATAAAAAATTCTTCCGATTTTAATTCGGTTCCCTTGGATAAGGAACGTGGATTAATGTAATTTTTCAAAGCTCCGGTATCAATAAGCCAAGTCAGTGCCTTGAAATCTTTAAATAGAGGTAATTGATCCGTAAAATTTAAGGGATATTCGGGGGTTCTGTCTGCTGCCCTATGTCTAAAAAATTATCGAACCGTTAATTATTATAATCTCTACTTCATGTCATTCATCTCGTCCTGATCCTGCGTAACATGATTCACTGGTGGGTTGTTTGACCTGACGGTTCTCATAGACACGGTATTCGCTGAGCCTGGTTTAAACGGTGCCGTAGGAAAGGGGGTCCTCTTTCTTTGCTGTTTCCAGTTAAAACCTTGGAAATTATTACCTGTTTGATGGTCTAAACGTATATTTTGGCTTGGTTCTTTTTCATTAATTTGATGAAAGTTTTGATTAAAATTAGGGTGACCATTATAATAAGTTGCATTAGTATTATAATTAGGATTAAAATTAGAATTAGAATTGATTAAAATTAGGACTTTTTTTATTATAATGCTTAGGATTATAATTAGTATTTGGATGAGGGTTTGGATTATAATTATAATTAGGATCAGTATTATGATTGTAATTAAAATTAGGATTATGGTTATGCTTAAAGTTAGGGTTATAGTTATTTTTGTAATGTTTATTATGTTTAAAATTATTTCTTGGCATAAAATGGTACTTATGTCCATACAACCTGTCTAAGATGAATGAACAGTCATTTTGAATGGCATTTCTAATATCGTCAATGTCAGTAAGTCTCATGTGATTTAAGAAATCACATACAGTGGCACACAGTAAAAATGATGCGACTTACTAAAAAAAAAAAAAAAAACTATTTTATACCAAGCCAAAATTTATTATCAACAATCTTTGCTTACAAAAATACAGTACGGACATTAGGCTACAATTTACAATAGTTAAAATTTATTTTAGATCAAATCATAAAAGAAAATAAAAAAATCATAAATCAATATACATTTCTAAGGTCACAGTGAAAATGATGCAAAATTAAAAACATCCAAAAAAAAAATTTTAAACTTCAATACTTTGTAGGCAAGCCTTTTTTTTTTATTACCTCTTTCAAACGATTAGGGATGGATTGGACAAGCTTTTCTGTGTGTATAAGATGGACTTATCTTCTCCCCTTCTTCTTGAAGCGCCTATTTGAGATCTTCTCTGTTTGATATCTCATGTTTCCTCACTTCAGTTTCTAATTTACTCCATAAATTCTCTATGACATTGAGGTCTGGTGATTGGGGGGTGTTTTTATAGTTTTGGGGAAATTATATAAACACTGTTCTATTGCAAGATAAAAAGAATGCTTGGGATCGTTATCAAAATTATTTATTATTCCAAGCTTGGTTGCACTTGCTTTAACATTTTTTTTCAGGATGTCACAATATAAATGTTTATTTATTGTTCTTTCAATAAAATGAAGTTTCCTACCCCCGAGGCAGCCATACACTCCCCAAACCATATCATGAACACCTCCATGTTTGATGGTTGGGCGAAGATTTTTTTCTTGGAGCTCTTCATTTGCCTTTCTCCAGACGAAATCTCTTCCATCAAAGCCAAAAAAATTCAATTTTAACTCATCCAAATATAAAACAGTTTTCCAGAAGTCCCTGCCTTTTGTTAAATAATCTTTAGCTAAATTGATTCTGACGTATTTATTTTTGTCATAAATATAAGGTTTTTCACTTGAGGTACGCATGATGATATAGAAGGATCAATACAATTAGGATTGATGAATTAAATGCCACTTCTGCATATTAATATATTAAAGAATATTAAATATTAAAATATTCTGCTAAGATATTACTGTTCTCCTCACGAGTCTGTGCCAGTGTCCCATCTTCCCTTTTCAGTACTATACCAGTGGGAGTGTATCCTTTAATTTTTTGTTTGAAGGATTTGTAAAATAGCCTTGTTTCTTTCTTTTTGAAACTTTCTTTCATCTCTTCTATCTGTTTATTGAAGAATTCTCTTCTCTTTTTTCTTAGTACTCCATGAGCTATTTCTTTCCAACATATATTTCTGGTATCTTTCTGATGTTTTGTTTTGGTTCCAATCCTTCCATACTTTCAATCTATTCCTTATTGCTTCTTCGCATTCCGTATCCCACCATTCCTTCCTTTTGTTTTTCCTTTGGGGGGCTAACCTTTCTGCAAGTTCCACCATATTCTTAGTAGCCTCTTCCCAGTTTTGTGGCATTTCTAGATTTTCTCTGTACATCTGTCCTTAACCAAAATTTCCCTATCTATTTTTCTTAACTTTTTTTCATTTGTCTGTCGGTGTCTTTTGGCTGGTACCAATTTTATTTTGATTTGTGACGGGAAATGATCCGATGTTACGTTTATTGCTCTCTCCACCCTTACATTCTGTATTTCTTGAATTACAGGAAAATTCATCCTCCTAAAAAATTAAAGGATACACTCCCACTGGTATAGTACTGAAAAGGGAAGATGGGACACTGGCACAGACTCGTGAGGAGAACAGTAATATCTTAGCAGAATATTTTGAAAAACTACTCAACTGTGAGGAGCCCAAAGATAGACTGGCAATACAAAGAAATACCACCGAAAAAATTGATTCAGATCCACCTGATGATGAAGAAATAAACGATATTATATCAGCACTAAAGAACAACAAAGCATCAGGGGAAGATGGGGTAATAGCGGAGATGTGGAAATTAACAGATGATTTCAGAAAAAGAATCTCAGAACTAATGATGGATATTTGGATAGAAGAAAAAATCCTAAAAGAATGGAACCGCTCTAATTCATCCCCTGCATAAAAAAGGATCAAAAAATTATACCAATAACTACAGAGGAATTTCCCTGCTATCTGTCAGTTATAAGATATTCTCAAAAGCGCTACGTACCCGACTGAACCCACAAATAGGAGAATATCAAGGAGGCTTCAGGAAGGGTAGATCATGTCCCGAACAAATTCTGAGCCTAAAACTGTTAATTAATTACTACAGATCAAAAGAAAAGAAAAACCTCTACATACTTTTTGTTGACTTCAAAAAAGCATATGACTCGGTGGACAGAAAAACATTGCTCGCAGTGTTGGAGGAGTATGGAGTGGATGGGAAAACAAGAAGACTGACAGACACGGAATCGAGGGTGAAGCTTCAGGGATCCATCAGTAAACCGTTCCAAATAAGGACAGGACTCAGACAGGGTGATAGCCTCTCTCCGGTACTGTTTAACGTAGTCTTGGACAAACTCATGAAGGAAATGTGGAAGAGAAACGAAACTGGTGCAAAGATAGGAACAAAAAACAAGCACATCATAGTAAGATGCCTAGCATATGCGGACGATCTTGCCTTAATGGCGGAGACTGAAAGCGAAGCAATTGACCAATTGTACACTTTAAAGGAAATTGCTGAAAAGGCAGGCTTACAAATATCGTTTGAGGAAACAGAATTCATGACTAACGACAGAAATTTTCAAAAGATAATAGTAGAGACAAAGTACGGGAGCATTAAAGTCACAAATAAATTCAAGTACCTTGGGGAAATTATAAGTAGCAATGGGTCTGAGAAGGAAAGTGTAAAAGAATAAATTACCAAACTGGAAAGACTAAGCTTCGCGACAAGCAATCTCTATAATAAAAAAGGGCCTTTCTATAAACGCTAAGATAAGGCACTATAATACAGTTGTCAAACCGGTTTCACTATATGGAATGGAAACATCTTCCCTCCCCAGCCTAAGGAAAATGTTAGCCATAGAAAGAAGGATACTTAGAAGAATTCACGGACCTAAGAAGACAGAAGAAGGCTTTAGGTTGAGATCTAATAAAGCAATTTACAAGGATATAAATGATCTGGAAACAGACATAAGAATAAGAAGATTAAAGTTCTATGGGCATATGGTGAGGATGGGCCCAGATAGATTAAATAGAGAAATCTTCTATAAAATCAGAGAATACAAGAGTTCTGGGGATATGTCAAACCGATGAAAGAGGAAACTGAGAAACTGGGAATAACAGACCAGGACTGTTTTAATAGGGATGAATACAGGAAAAAACTAAATGTAATCAAGGTTCTTGTGGGAAGGAAGGATGCGAGAAAAGGAATAGCGTGGACCGAAGAAAGAAGGAAGGAGCAATCGGAAAGAATGAAGAAAAGGTGGGAAGAGAGAAGGAAGGAGAGAAGTAGTAAGAAGTGAGTGATATTCGCGTGGTCTCTAAGGCCGTTAGGTGGAAAAAAAAAATCACTTTTATATAACCTTCCATTTTAAACTCTCATATTTGTTTGTTTGTTTGTTTATTTCGTTTAACGTCACTTTATGCTGCTATGGCTAATCGGACGATGCTACGGTGGGAGTCCTAAATTTTGCCTATCCAGGTATAATTAGGATAGGGATCTTTAACGAGTACCTGACATCGCACAGGCTCGGGACCCCATTTTACGTCCCTTCCGAAAGACGGCATAGCTAAGGATTTTTTTTACTCCCTTTAAAAAATCCTAAGGTCATCTGCCGGGCTGCGAACCCGCGATCTTCGGTTTAGTAGGTTGCTATGCTAACCACTACACCACAGGTGACCCCAAACTCTCATATTTATAATTATAATAATCTAGAATCTCCATGGTAACTAAATCTAAATTACCAACAAAAATAATTTACATATACAGTCAACTCTCGATGTGTCGTACTTCGATAAGCTGAATTCTTAAATAAGTCGAACAAAATCTACGGTCGGAAGTACATTCCACTTTTTCACCTCAATGATACGATTTTCAACAAAAAAAGTGATAAATTGTGTAAATAAGTAAAAACTTAAAATAGGGTTCAAAAGAGAAAACTTCTAGGACCACCTCTATGAAACGAACTATTAGAAGTCATCGCCTCTATAACTCGAACTCAAATTAAAAGAATTTCATGTATTTGTATTTACATTTATTTGTATTTTTTTTGGCGTATTATCTACATTTTTCTTTATTCCTCAATCTTCAGTTTCGTGATGTTCTTTTTACAAAGATTTTTATTCAGGCAAGAAGTAAAATCAATCCCCTTTTTTTCAATACTGGTATCCAGGCAAGTGGAACTGAGGTTCCCTAGTATATGTACTGGTAACCTGGCAAGGGTAGCTGAGGTTCCATAGTAGATGTACTGGTAACCTGGCAAGGGTAGCTGTGGTTCCTTTAGTACGAGGGTGAATCAAATATAAACGGTAATTTTCAAAATTATATTTATTGAATAATATTATACAGAAAGTATACCTTCAACATTTTTCAATGTAGTCTCCTGCATTATCTACACACTTCTGCCACCGATTTGGAAGCTTGAATATTCCCTGTTCATAAAAAGACTGAGGGCGAGTTTTTAACCATTCGCGCACGTGCTTTTCGACGTCTTAATTGTTTTAAAATCGTTTTCCTCCAAGTGATTCTTTCAGGGGCGCAAACAAAAAATAGTCACAAGGGAACAGGTCTGGACTGTAAGGAGGGTGTTCGAGAGTTTCCCAGCCCATTTCTTCCAATTTATCCCTTGTCAACAATGCGGTGTGAGTCCTTGCGTTGTCATGGAGAAGGATGACATCTCTAATGGGCACACCTCGTCTTTTGTTCCGGTAACTGGTTTTTGCTGACTGTAGCACCTGGCAGTAGTAAGCCGCATTCACTGTTCGTTGATCGTGAAGAAAATCAATGAGTAGAACTCCCCTTGAGTCAAAAAAAATTGTTGCAAGAACTTTTCCGGCTGAGAGACGAGTTTTGGCTTTCACTGGGCAGCCTTCATCCTTCCTTCGCCACTCCTTACTTGCCATTTTCGATTCGGGGGTGTAATGGTGGACCCACGTCTCATCACATGTGACGATGCGCCTCAAAAAATCTTCACCTTCTTCTTGAAATCGTTGCAGAAGTCTCCCAGCAATCTCCGACCTGACCTGTTTTTGATTTCCGGTCAACAACCTCGGAACCCAGCGAGCACTAATTTTTCTGAAGCCAAGGTGGTCTGTGATTGCAGACTGAACACTCCCATAGCTGATACCAATTTCCGACGAGATTTCTTGAACAGTTAACCGGTGATCACCTTCAATAAGCTGTCGAACCGAACTAATGTTGTCATCTGTAGGACTTGACCTTGGGCGTCGACCGTGACTTTCGTTTTCAACACGTTCTCGGCCATCCCTAAATTCTCTGGCCCACGTATACACTCAATTTTGAGACAGAGTAGTGTCCCCAAACTGTGCCTGCAAACGAGTAAAAATTTCCGAAGGCTTAACACCTTCATTTGTTAAAAATTTTTTATGACGATGCGTTGCGCAACAGATGGATGTACCTCTCGCTCGGTCATGGCTGTACTGAAGGCAGAACACAACGCTAGTGTGAGGCAAGCAGTTCCCCCCACTCCTATTAAGCAACACTCCAATCGCCCACAGCTGCATCACGTCCGAACGTGTTTGGTACAGTCAACAGCAAAATTACCGTTTATATTTGATTCACCCTCGTAGATGTACTGGTAACCTGGCAAGGGTAACTGAGGTTCCCTTTTCAATTTATTCGATTTTAAAGAGTGAACGTAAGTTTATATTATTGTTTTCTTTAGTAAACAACTCAATCTATAGGATCAACAGATCATAGGCCTCAGAAACAAGGACTAACAAATAAAAACTTGTTGTAAACATGCCTAAATCACCGAGCCAACCATGGTCATCAGCCTAACCGATTTTGCTGCTAATATCGTCGAAAAACTAAACTCAATGCGTTTCTCCCACCCTGCAGGGCTGCCTACTTGTTGAGAAGGGTCTTCTAAAAAGAATAACGCCAAACAAAAGTAGTGACAGTCTGTGTGCGTGTCATTGTTATAGAATCTTATATGTTACTGTAAAACCTAGCATTAAGTAGTGTTATGGTCAGAGGGAGTAGCTGGGATTGCTGACTGCCAGGTAACAATATGATCATAAAATTTTAATTCTCTTCCAACAACTTCAATGTTTCAAAAATGCACCTTCTCATGAAAAAAAGAAAAAGTTTTGTGGTGGAGAAAGGAGATGCACACCTTCCTTTCCTCCATAAGGTAGAGGAAGGAACTTTTTTTCTTTTTTCTTTTATTACTATGTGAGTTTTACCAAGGTTTCAAAATTTAGTAGGTAAATGCATTTTTACAGTTAGAAGCTGTTTTACCATTTAATGTTGAGAAAAAATTAAAAAGAAACAGTAGGTAAAAACATATAAAACTCAAAAAATAATACCACATAAATTCTTTGGTAGATACCAAGTTAATACAAATTTAAAATCAACAAAGATGGGTTAAAGTAAAACTCTAGTTTTAATATATATAAAATATAAAATAATATTGTTCTGCTGGTTATATAATTCTACAGTACAACCTCGTTTAGTCGGCCCCCTTTATGTTGGATCTGGGTAACCCACATCAGTTCACACCAGCCGAGCTTCTAATGTTGAAAAGGATGCGTGACCGCACGGTACGAAAACGGCATTCAAAGCTTACACTACTCAAATTATCAAAAATCTTTCAGGAAAATTAAACTATATATACTGTATTATAGTTTATCTTGATGTGTATATTAAGAGTTTTTCCGCAATTAAAAAAATATTGTAGTTTGTACATGTTCTTTATTTTTTCAACATTCTCCATTTAAGCCAGATTTTCGTTATGTCGGATCGGCCATGGTCCAGACTAGTCCGACTTAACGAGGTTGCACTGTATTCTGAATTACTCAGAAAGAAGATAGGGCTAATAAGGAATCTGCGTTTGTACTTTCACAAGTCAACCTCAATGAAACAAACAGCACATTTATTAATAATATAAAATAAAACATTAAACCAATTTATTATACATTAACAATGATGCTCTATAATTAAACATATAACTATACAATACTACATTCAGCAAAGGACCTCCATTACTTCTATAAAATGTCATTGTCTGTAATAATTTACAAATAATAAAACAATAATTATAAACTGAAGGTTATAGGAAATAAAAACATTAAAAAGGCACAATGACTATTCTAGTTCAATATCATCCTGGCTTCTGAAGTTGTAGCTGGCAAGTGATGGGTGTTCTAATATGATCCCATCATAAGCTTTGATGATCCTTCCCACTTCCGGAAGTGTCAACTATGACAAAAGTTATTTTAATTAACTCTCAATCAATGTCATCTAAATGTTATAAGGAATGAAAAATTCATGGATAAAATCATTCTATATTATACACAGTATAAAATAAGCATATTCAGAAAAAAAGTTTTTGATATGTTAATAATATTTACATTATTACAAAGTATTTCAGAATAGTTGGGCATTATTTCACAATACAAAAAAATGATTTTGTATTTTCAGGAACCAAATACAAAAAGTGTTTTGTTTTTTCAGACGCACAATATAAAAAGTTAAATTTAGACCAAAACTATTAGAATATAAGTATTTTGTATTGGAAATACTTTTGCTCTCAAAATCATACAAGAACTTAATATTTCGAATACTTTTTCCCGCAAAATACTACTAAAAGTATTTTACACCTGAAATATTGTTAATCATTTATTAGGTATTTTGAGTAACAATAACTCAGTCAATAACAATAACTCAGTTTCAATCTAGTGGATATTAGATAATTTTAAATATAATGAATAATTATTTTGACAAGATTTGATTAATATCAGTGAGTTGGGTGAAGTGGGAATAATTTCTTTCCCCTTGTTCAAAAGCAAATTTGAGCAGAAATTCATACCAAATTCAGGATCAGAATGAGCATATTAATTTATTCAGATAATTATGAAATGCCTTTTAAATATTTAAGTGTGAATGATTCATGGAAATTTTACTATCCTAAATTGGTTTTATTTTAGAGGCACCACTCCAACATCTGAAAATTTAATAATCACAACATTATGTAACAGTAATTGATTCATATCAACTACATTCATCCTCTTCAAATTGAATAGATCACAAATTTGTATAAGTCGGCTATTGAGGATTTGAGGTTTTTTACCAGTGCCTAGCAAAACACTCAATAATTTGAATTTGTCAAAACAGTATCTTTCTCACTACTTTACATTATGAAGTCAGGACTTCCTTCTCCATTCAATGATTTGAAGTTCTTCATTTCTGAAAGATTTCATTTTTGTTCATGATGACATAAATTTCCACAGTTCCCGAACCAAAATGGAGCTGTTTGTTCATCTGTCATGATGAAAACAAGGAGAAAATGAAGAACAACCTCGAACTTCAGTCACAGTATGATTCAAAGAGCTAGTTCTATAAACCCTAGCTCCTCTAGAAACAAATGATTTTGTTGCATCTTCTTAACCTTAGAAGATTCACTATATAATACTGGAATACTAGTTAGAAGGAGCTCATTTAAAATGATTCTCAGAACATTTGAAACTGTAAGTTATTAATTACAGTACTATAAAATAACTAGGCAATTAAAGTTTGTGATTATTCCTTTCATTCATACGATACTAATAAACAAGTCATTATTATAGTTAAAATTATTTTATACTAAAAAAATCAATTATTTCAAATGAAGACCATCAAAAGGCATGTGACCTCAAAAAAAAATATTTGTCCACAAGAAAATTTTTTTCTTTTTAAACAATCCTTGAGAATTCAATGAAAACATAAATGAACTCAAAACACAGGTAAATGTAAGAAAACCACAAATTAAAAATACATACTACAACGTCTTCAGAATACACTCATCCTCTAGTCCACTACTATTTAAAAACAAAATGCCTAAAATTAATTAATTGATAATAATTAAAGGTAAATTAAATTATTTAAAAAAACATAGACTCTCTGAGTTAAAAGATTTTGATATGGGGGTCATTCTCATAGGCTCAGCTAAAATTAAAAAAAAAAATTATATTTTTAAAGTTGCTTAAATTTTTATTATTTTTGAGTTTTCTATTATAATATACCTTCTATTTATTGAATTCCCAGGTGGGGCCGATTTTTTTTTTCTATTTACCACTGTTTTGAAGCATTTTATAGAGCTTTTCATAGAAACGCTCTTGACCGTTACTCTTTCTTTAAACATTTTTTTTTTCGTTTTAAAAAATTATTAATGTCCTCAAATGGATAAAACTAAATAAATAAAATAATAAAATTAATTATTGATACATAAAAAATTAAAGTAATAAAAAAATTGTGATCAATTCTGAAAGAATTTTACAAAAAAACACAATAGGTATATAGCCCAAATATAAATTAAAAAAAAAAATGGTGTGACGGTCATGAGGAACCTCCCTTAAATTAATGTTTATTGCAACACCAAAACCTTACCTAAACGGCTAGTTTGACTAATCAGTTGTATACATCAACAAATAATCAAATATGGAGTCCAGGAGCTTTTAAAAAATACGAATCATTTTAAAAACGCGTGACGGTCGTGAGTATGAAAAAGTACGAGGAAGAAAACTTACCCTGTATTGATGCAAATCTTAGAAAATACACCAAAAAATGTCTTCCAAACACATCACTTATGAAGATAACCTCACGAATTACTCTGTAGATAGCAGTAATTAGCACTAGCTTATTCTTGTAGAGAATATTTAAATAACTATTTAGTGTGACAGTCGTGAGGCCAAACCGAGGGACAAAAAGAAAACGGAATTTTCAGTTTCCCTTTATAGTTTAAAAATGTTTAAAAGCATGTTAATTTATTCTTCAATATATGGTCTCATACTCTAGAGAATAAAAACATAAGTTTTCTAAAAATAAATACTTAAATAACTTCCTTGAAATCTCATACTATAGCTAGGGACAAGTGAAAGTTATGAGTTTATAAGCCTTTTTGTAGCTATAGAAAAATAACAAAAATATTTTTCGAAACTAGGCTGTATGCACAAACTTTAAGGGGTCGGTGTACGTTCAAATCCACCAAAAATATTGATTTGGAAGTTTTAGTTCCATCTTAAGTCCAGCAGGACAGTGAAAAATCACTGCCATGAGAATGGCCCATGGATATGTCTTTTGGCTGGGGGTCTATACTTTTTTGGTATAACGTTTTTTCACATTCAACAATGTAATATTTTTTTCACCAACAAAAATATAACATTTTGACATGCTCTAGCTCTGTTGGTGTTGATTGGATCGAAAATTTTCCAAATGTTTCCTTATCAGAAATTGAATGGAGAATATTTTTTATTACATAATATTTGTCGCTAGGATCTAGCGTTTAAGAGGTATAATTGGTTTGAATGAAAAAGGTCATGCTTGAAACCCTTACATTCTCACTACTTTGTTTATTTTGAAAAAAATGATTAATTGTTAATTTATTTTAATAATTGATTTAGCCTCATCACTAGATAGTGACTCATAATGATTTATTTGTCTTCAAGTAAATGCACTCCTCAGAACCTCCTTACAATGCACCTTTGGTGCAGGAAAAGAAGTAGAGTCCATATAATTATGGATTTATCAAAACTTTCTTTTAACCATATAGGCTTGGAAAAAAAATAAAATAAAATAATTTGATCATTTAAATTCCAAAATGTCAGAAAAGCAGTATATAATAAATAGTATAGTAGTCATGATCTTTTATGGTTTCCCAATCAAGGAGAAATTAAGTTAATTTATCTTTGGTCGTATAAGCATTACTTGTGACATAGGCAATCTTTAGTACTCACTAAAACCACTATCATTTGGTTTTTGATAAACTATGCAATATTTTGCAATTTGTTGTGGTTTCTTAACTATGTATGAAATTCCATATAACAAATTTATGATCATATAGAATTTGTATAAATTTTAAGTACAGATTTATGTACTTATTGCAAGAAACAAAGTTTAAGTAAAGTGACTGGGGGTGAAGGTAGAGGGAGCAAAAACAGATAATATTGGGGAAACATGACACCATTGTATTAACACCACTGCCCCTTCTATGCCATTCTGTATTATGTGTATTCAATAAACTTACACAAATGATAGATACTATAAGAAATTAAATAAAAAAATTAAAAATTAAAAAAAAAGATACCTGAATAGCTCTGGTTTGATGTGGTATATCTGCTTCTTTTAATATTCTTGCTGCAAGATCATCTCTTAAAGGTTTTGGGAACAGTAGACTAAAAGCAAAAATAAAATAAAATAAAAACATGAAAAAACTTGATACATAAAAAATAGAAAAATTCTAAACCCAATCAATTTTGTTTTTTAAAAGTTTAGTAGTTTTTGGTAGTTAACAATCACCTCAGTCTATTTTTGCAAAATATCAGAAGAAAAAAAAAAATCATAATTTAATGGTAATAAAGATATTTCTTGTTATATTTTAACTAACTTCGATAAACAGATTGATAAATTGAACAAATTCATAACCTACTTCTATATTTAGTTTGTTAGAAGACTAGTTTCAAATTTTGGACATTCATCTTCAGTTCAAAAAATACACAAACATTCAAAAAACTAATATATATTTTGATAAATAGATTATATTTATTATTACTTATTTCAATGAAAAAATATAAGATAAGAAGTAAAAAAAAAAAAAAAAGTCAGCATTCACCAACTTATCTGAAGGATACATTATATAACTTAATGGAGCCCGATAAGATATAAAACTTACATGATAAAAAAAGAGGGTTGGTTTATTTGTTAGGGCTAAATGTGCTAATGTGCTCCAACTAGGGCAGGAAGGAAAGGTTGTACTAAGGGCTACCTACCTATTCTAGCCAGAGTGAGATTCATTTTGTGGGACCAACACAAAATGAACCCCAGGGTTCATGCTGACTGGCTAGGACCAAAGTACTTGGATTTCAAAAAAAGTCCCATTACATACCCATACCAGCACGTTAAAAAGCGCTTACTATTTTGAAATCCAAGTTTTTTTTGGCATAGTTTTCAGGATAACTACAAAAGTATTTGTCAGATCTGAAATTTATTTTTTTAAACTAAAATCTGATGAAATTTACTATCAGGCCCTATATATGAAATTTTGATTATGTCACGTAATACACCCAAACCGGAATGATAAATATGTATGTTTTGGCAAAGTATGACGATATCGACAAATTCAATGGGCTGGTTTGAGTGTATAACGTGACAATCAAAATTTCATATATAGGGACTGATAGTAAATTTAAGGAGTATTCAAATAAAAAATAGAAATTTTGGATCGAAGAATTAGTTTCTCAGAGAAGTGGGACCCCAGTTAAAGAGTCCTCAAATGAGGGGTGTAGAGTGAATGAAATATGTGATAATTTTTGACTTCACAGCTTTGTTGGGAGTAGTTAGAAGGTAAATATATTAAAAGTCCCCGCCGTTGGGGGGTGAGCTAAGGGTGGGGGGAGGGTAGAATGTCCCAATTTTGTTTTTCAATAATATCTCGAAAACGGTGGACTCTAGAAAAATATGCTACAAATCAAAATTAAAGCTCATTAAATTTCCTATAAAATTAATTATATAGTTATGAGAACCTCAATGGTATTAAGGATAATAAACAAAGTATGATATCCCCTCTCCCAAATCCGCCACCTGGCCTCATCAGACATTCTGTACGTGACCGTTGCTGCGTGCAGTCATACTATGATCGAAGTATTGTAATAGGCTATAAATTGTGTTTTTCCTTGTATCAATGTATGTCACTCAATAAAGCTTCTTTTTAAAAACTCCAAACCGCGAGCCTTTTATTTAGCAGGCGCCCGAACGGAGGGACTTTTGGAAGTGTTAACGTAACTTCGCGGCAATTCTATCTTATTTCAGGTACAGAACAGCGAGACCTCTTTCCACTGGCATGAGAAGATTGGGAGCTGAGTATTAGTACATCAGCAGATCTTCAAGTCTTTGGGAGCGCTTTGGTATTCCAATACCTTGACCAAAAGGACCTACAACCTCTTGCTAAAGAATCGACGGGAAGGAGCAGAAGGAAGCTACATCCAGAAGACATCGAAGACGTCATTGTATCAAGAAAAAGTATAATCAATTAATTTTATTTTTAAGTAATTTTGTAATTTAAATATAATTAGTAATAAGTATAATAATTTAAAATATTAATTTAGCATTTATTTTTATGAATAAGTTGGAAGAAAAATTAAGTAATTAAAAATAACAGGTTCTTCGTTAATTAAAAAAGAAAATAATATGGCTCTAGAAATTAAAAATCACGACCTAGCACTAATCCCGGAATATGACGGAAATCCGTTACAATTGGTAGATTTTATTAGAAATAGTGAATTTGTATACAATTTATATTGCAAAGATGATAATACGCATAAAAATACTAAGGCTAAATTAATTTTAACAATTTTAAATAAACTAACAGGAAAAGCTAAAGTCGCCGTATATGACAAAGAATTTAGTACAGTTAAAGAAATAATAAAATTTTTAAAGAAAAAATATCAGGACACAAGGACTCGGGAACAACTAATTTCAGAAATTTTAAATACGCGTACATATCATAATGAGAACCCACTCGATTTCTTAGAACGACTGGGCCAGAAAAGATGCGATTTATATGCACGAATTTATTCAGATAATGAAACATTAGACAAACAAGACGAAATGTACAGATATGACAAACAAATATCACACCACGCAGTCCATAGTCTACACCCAGCATTAACTGACTTTATTTACCATATTAAATTCGACAGCTTGGAAGACATCGAGGAAATATTAAGAAATAGCGCGGCACATATCGTACATAGAATTTATGGCGATAAAAAACACCAAAAAAATCCAGTTCAAAATAATTATAAAAAGAAAAATTTTGAAAATAATTATAAAAATAAAGAATATAGACCGAATTTTAATAACCACCACGATTACCAAAATTACCGACCCCATCAGTATCACTGCGAGCAATATGCGTCTCATAATAATCCGCAACACTACCGACCGCAACAGTATCAGCATGAACTAAGTCCAACTTTTAATTCCTTTTATAATAATAATCAGCATAACTTCCGGCCACAACAGCGAGCTATCGAATATCAAACACCGATTTATAACCAACAATGGGACCCTCAGTCACAGTATAAATTTTTTAATAAACCACCGTCTAGAAATTTTAGACAAAATTATCAGCAACCCCAAGTAGACTCAAATACAGTTTCAATGAGAACGGTTTCTAATAGAGTGCACGCGATAGAGGAGGAAAAAGATAAACAAATAAAACTATAGTATTACAAGAAAAAATTGAATTACTAGAACAGAAACAGAACCATTTTTTTAGGATCAGGCCCAAGCACGAGCAGACCTCCGGACTTAGACCAGATATAAACAATCAGTTACATTTTAATAATGAACAAATCGCCAAAAAAGAACCAAAAAAAACTACGCGTAATATAGAGTTACATGATTTAAATTTAAATAATGATTTACCCAATCTAACCGACAAATTAGGGAACAAATGGTTAATTGATACGGGTGCCACAAAAAATTACATACACCCCGATCACATTCCACGTTATTTGGAAATAATTACTCAGGATTTTGCGATAAAAACCCCTACAGGAAGGGCGGAAGGGTCACAAAGCGTGATAATCAACCTAAAGCCCCTGATAGGAATTAATCAAAAAGTCAAATTTTTAATATTTCCTTTTAGCAATAGATTCCAATTTTTGTTAGGTTATGAAACAATGAGAAAATTAAAATTAATAATTGATTTGGAAAAAAATGAATTGAAATATAATAAAAGAATATTTAAATTAGAAAACGATATATTTTTCATCGACGATAAAAATGAAATAAAAAACTTAATCCGACATGAACACATAAACCCAGAAATAAAAGAAGAATTAATTGAAATTATAAGTCAACATGGCGAAGTATTACAAAAGAGATGATGAAAATTTAAAATTGACAGGCTTAATTAAGCATAAAATAATAACTACAAATGAAAACCCCATATATACGCGAAATTACCGTTACCCGGAACAATTTAAAAAACAAATTAACGATGAAGTGCAAAAATGATTAAAAAATAAAAAAATGAAATGAAATGAAAATAGCTTTTATTGTGCAACTAAATAATATATACAATTAAACAATAAATACATACACATTTATCTTCCTTGCACTAGCCTTCCTCTTTTTAAGAGGAGTAATGGTCTTACACTTCCCAAGGTGACCAGTCCTACTGGGAAGCGGGGTTCGAAATCTGATTCCACTTTTCCCACCATAAATTTTTATTCTTTGCTGTTCTCCACCATGTTGGGCCAGCCTCTTTTTTGAAGGAGTCGCTCCATCTCTTCAATTGCCTTCCTCTGTTCCTACTATTGTTATATGGTGTCCACCCGGTTACAGTATATGACCACCTGTCGTCAGTAGATCTCAACACATGTCCAGCCCATTTCCATTTTAATTTTTTTATATGCATGGAAGAGTCTTTGAGCCCTGTTTTCTTCTGAATATCAATGCACTTGATCCTATCCTTTCTTTTGATATTTGTTATACTTCTCTCTATTGCATTTTGCCAGACTCTAACTTTATTTTCTTGAAACTTTGTGAGAGACCATGTTTGGCTTCCATAGGACAGAGCTGGAAAGATACATATTTCAAAAGTTTGTTTTTTGAATACCATGTCAACATTGGTTTTCATAATACTCCTTACGGACCAGTATTTTTTCCAACTCTGTGAAATTCTTCTTTGGATCTCTTTATTTGTTCTATCGGTGAAGGATACAAGTTGCCCGAGATAGATGTGCTCGTTAGTGTATTCTATGTTATCATTGCCCATTCTTATTTCTATTTCTTCACTATTTGTCATTAATTTACTATTATCATAGTTTGGGACTAGACCTACTTTTTTACATTCTGGTACTAGTTCATTCAACATAGAAACCATTTCCTCTCTACTTGTTACGAAGAGTACAATGTCATCTGCAAAGCGTAGGTTGTTCAGCCACCTTCCATCGATTCTTACTCCTTTTCTTTCCCAGTCCAGGTTCCAGAAAACCAACTCCAGGACTAAAATGAAGAGAATTGGAGAGAGTGGATCGCCTTGTCTCCCACCTTTTTCCACAGAGAAAACATTTCCTTTTCTTTCCATTTCAATGTATGCCAACATACCTTTATATAGCTGGTCTATAATTTGTATATATCTGTTCTGTATTCCTATAGTTTTGAGGGCTTTGGATATGCTTGCATGATAGATAGAGTCAAACGCTTTTCTGAAGTCAAGAAAACAGAGGTACAGAGGGAAATTATATTCTTTAGATTTTTCTATAATTTGATTTACTGTCTGAATATGGTCCATTACTGAAAACCCCTTCCGAAATCCAGCCTGTTCGATAGCTATATTCTCCATAATCTGTTTTGTTAGGCGTTCTTTTAGTATAGTCGAAAATAATTTTGATATTGTGGAACAAAGTGAGATCGGTCGATAGTTATCTATCCGTTTTCTATTGCCTTTTTTAAACAAGATAGCAATTTTAGCCAATTTCCATTGTTCTGGTATTTCTTTTCTCTCTATAATTCAATTGAATAGTTCTGACAATTCTTTCGCCAATAGCTCCCCACCTTCTCGCAGGAACTCATTCTTCACACCATCAGGTCCTGGGCTTTTATCATTCTTTAAATTATTTACTGCTTTTACTACCTCCTCTATTATTATTGGTGGCAGTGCTTTATCATCCTCTTCTAAATATAGAGTAATATCTTCAGCGTCATTTCCATCTTTTTTATATAGAGCCGTAAAGAATTCTGTTGCTTCCTTTAGTATATCAACTCTTGCTGTGATCAGGTTTTTTGTTTTTATTTTCAAGGTTGCCTATCCAAAGCTTACCAGGTGAAAGATCTTTTTTAAGTTGCTTAATGGATTTGCTTTTCGACATTATATTGATTACTATGTTTTTCCTGTAATTGTCTAGGTCTTCTTTTATATTCTTCTTTAGTTGTCTATTGATTTCGGTTGTATCCTTTTTTCCTTGTAATACATCATTTTTTATAGCCCGCCTTAGTCTGAAGAGATCTACTGTGCTCGATGAGAGCTTATTCAATCTTGTTTTTGTTGATGGTGTTGGCGGATTGGAGGCACATTCCTTGATAGTTGCTGTCAGTCGGTTGTATTTTTCTTGTGTCCTGAGAGTTTGATATGTTTCTTCTTCTTTTTAACTCTTTGATCTTCTTAGTAAGTTCTTCCCTAAATATTTCCACTGTCTCTTTGTTTTGTATTTTAATTTCTCTTTTAACATATTTGAATGGTCGCCTTTCTTTAAATTTATTTAAATATATTTCTCCTCTGATCATTCTGTGATCTGAAATGAAATTTAAATTCTTAATAAATTCAATATTTTTCACTAACACAATTTGGTTTATAAGAAAATAGTCTATCTCATATTTCTGCCCTTTTGGTGACATCCATGTCCATTTGTTGCGTGGCTTTTTTGTAAAATAAGTGTTCCCAATATGAAGACGTTGGTTGAATGCTAAGTTGACTATTCTGGTTCCTCCTTCATTCCTCTTTCCAAATGTATCTTTCCCCATTATGCCTTCTTCTCCTACTACTCTTTTCCCACACGTCCGTTGAAGTCTCCCATTACAATAATGCAGTTATTTTTCCTTTTCAAAGCCGACAGCCTTCTTTCGAGCTCCAAGTAAAAATTGTCCTTTTCTGCCTCAGGAGCAGACATAGTAGGTGCATGTAGTTGGATGACTGATAGCGTTTTATTTTCAGTGATTTTCAGAACTAGAACTGCTATTCTATTATTTATTTCTTTAAAATCTAATATATCTTTTTTGAATTTATTTGCCACAATAAATCCTACACCATACTGACCTTTATGTGAGCTTGTGTGCATAAGAATGGTTCCGCATTTTTGTTCTATTATTTGATAATTTTTCCTTCTTATTTCTGCCATACCTATTATATCCTCCCATTTGATCGAATTAATGGCATATTTGAACTCCTCTAACCTTTCCTCCCCCAACATTGTCCGTACATTTATTGAGCAAATCCTGATAGAGCCGTTGTCTTGCCTTGAAAAGATACTATTATTTTTTAATTGTTGCTGAGTCTATTGAATTTTTTGCTTTAGTTTGGTCTTTCCGCTCTTCATTTGTCACCTTAGTCTGTTGCTTTCTTTGACTACAAATGGGATAATATCTTTCTTGACTGCTACTTCTACGATTTTTTTCAGTCTTAAATTGTTTTTTCCCTGGGGTTTTCTGATTATTTGTATTATTTTCTTGTGTTTCTGGTGAGTTCTCATCACTTCTAATTCTTTTGCTTGTGCTTGTTTCTTTATTAAGATCTTCTAAAGAATATAATTTTCCTTCGATCATCAGTTTATCATATCTAATAGATGCTTTGTACCCTTGTTCTTTTTTGGCTATCAGATATGGGAATAACTCTGCACGGATTTTTCGTACTTCTTCAGACAGATCTTCTTTAATATTAATATATTGATACCTTTCTTTTAATTTTTTCTTAGCTCTCAATATATCATTTCTTAAAAAAATAGATGTTAGACTTAGCAGACAAAGAGATCTCGAATTTTTAGTGGTTATTGTCCTTATATTTGTGATATCATATAACCCTATATCACTCACTAAAAATCTTAAAATCTCAAGTACTTCTCCTTCTTTAGCCCTCCAGTTCTCAGATTTAAGTCCTGTTATGATCACATTCTTTTTTCTTTCTTGATCTAATTTCTTTTCGATTTTGGAGATTTTAATATTTTGTTCTACCTGAATTCTATTGTTATTTTCAACTATTTGATTTATTTTTTGATCTACACTGTCCGGCATTTGAAGTTTTTTTTGAGTATTTCATCTAATTTAGCTTCGGAATTCATTGTTATTGATAGAAATTAAAATGTGTATTTATAACCTGCGATGTAGTGACTTTTCTCTGAGGCCAGCTGACTGAGAGGTAGGTGGTGGGGCCCAGGCTTGTCTCCTCTTGCTCGCTGATAACGGAGATACGAGTTAAACAAATCTGGTATATTTTATTTACTCGATTACCACTGATGTACTGTACCAATCGACACAGAATTTCACTTTCGTACTCACTGATAATTAAACTAGTACTGTACCAAAATTCGCTGAGAATGGACACCAATTTCAAAATCAATAGACGAATGCCACGGAGGTGTTGTTCTGACCACGGCTGCCTGGCAACTACCAAAAAAAAAAATTAAAAAAAAATAAGACCTAGCAAATCGCCGTACAATTCTCCACTTTGGATTGTACCAAAAAAATCAGACACGTCGGGACAAAAAAAAATTAGGATGGTCATAGACTATAGGAAGTTAAATCAGGCAACCATAAAATACAAATTTCCCCTACCGAACATTGAGGACTTATTAAATAGATTAAAGAGATCAAAAATATTTTCCACAATAGACCTCGCGTCAGGGTTTCACCAAATTGAAATGGACGAACAATCAATAGCTAAAACCGCGTTCTCCACTGAAAAAGGGCACTTTGAGTTTTTGCGTATGCCTTTTGGCCTGTGTAATGCACCCCCCTAACCTTTTAAAGAACGATGACTATGATGATACAGAATATTCCTAACTCTGTGATTTATATCGATGATATAATAGTTTATTCAAAAAATGAAGAAGAGCATTTAAAAGACTTAAAAAGAGTATTTGAAACCCTAAAACAACATAATCTCTCAATACAGTTGGATAAAACCGAATTCTTTAAAACCGAATTAAACTTTTTAGGCTATGTTGTAACCCCAGATGGATTAAAAACAGATATGAGAAAAATTGAAGCCATTTTAAAATTTCCTATTCCGTGTAATGAAAAGACGATGAGACAATTCCTCGGCATGACCGGGTATTATAGGAAATTTATCAAAAACTATCCAAAAATAACCAAACCAATTTCAAATTCCCTAAAGACTAAAATATATGGCACAAAAGAAATAAAAGAGGCATGTCAAACCTTAACAGAAATGATGAGCAATACACCAATTTTAAAATACCCAGATTGGGAAAAACCATTTATACTAACCACTGACGCTAGTAATAAAGCCATCGGAGCCGTATTGTCACAAAAGGATGAAAACGAAATAGAACACCCTGTAGCATTTGCTTCTAGAGTTTTACAAAATGCCGAAATAAAATATAGTGCAATAGAAAAAGAACTGTTAGCAGTTGTATGGGCGACACAGCATTTTAAACCATATTTGTTTGGCACAAGATTTCCTGATCACCAACCCTTAACGTGGATCTTCTCAATGAAAAATGGTAACACACGTATAATGAAATGGATATGGAAGCTCCAAGAATTCGAATTCGACGTTAAGCATATCCAAGGTAAAACTAATTACGTAGCTGACGCACTTTCTAGAGGAATTGACAAAATAAATCATACCAGTGATGACGAAGAAATCGATGTCGAAGAATTGCTAAACCAAGATATTGCTGACGAAAACAATTCAGAATACGAAGCAATAATGGAAGATCTACAGGCACCATCAGAGGAAGGTTTAGAGACAATTCACTCGCAAGAATCAAGCAATGAACAGGTACAAATCTGTGAACCAGACAAATGCATCAACATAGAGAAGAATCAGATAATTATAAAAAGGGGTAATACTAAAATAAATTTCACTAAACCATTCGGGAAACGCCAATACGAATTAAACAGTTATGCAAAATCAGATATCGCCTCATTATTAGAACAAATACTTGAACCTAATAAAACTTATGGGATAATTTGTAAATCACCTAATGAAATAACCGAAAATTTATATGAAGATTATTTTAAAACAATACAACAAATTATAGAAACTCAATATCCATCGGTTAAATTTAAAAAATACAAACAAATTGTAAATGACATCGAAAATCCAAATGAACAAATTGAAATTATAGATAATTATCATTTAGGCAAAACTAAGCATAGGGGTATAAATGAAACGTTTGAAAAACTTAAAAAAGAATATTATTTTCCAGGTATGTAAAATAAAATAGCGGAATATATTAATAAATGTGAAACTTGTAAAGTTACAAAATACGACCGTAAACCTATAAAAACCAAATTTCAAATTACACCTACCCCAGAGAAAGACCGTTTCAGGAATTAATGATTGATATTTTTAATTTTAACAATGCCATAATTTTCAGAGCAGTCGACACATTTTCAAAACATTTATTTGCTCAAACTTTACAATCAAAGAACGCAATTAATATCTGTAATGCACTGACTAACTATATGACGTATTTTCCGACACCATTACAAATATCATTAGATCAAGGGACTGAAATGAAGAATAACTTAGTTAGACAATTTTGTGAAGAAAATAATATTATTTTGCATTATACTTCAGCTAGCCACTCAAACTCTTTGGGATTATTGAACAGAGTCAATTCTATCTAAAACGAATTATTAAGAATAATAGGGAAAGAAAAAGATAAATGTTCGATGCAGCAAAAATTGAGATTAGCAATAATAGCATACAATAACACCTTAAACAATAAATTAAAATTAACGCCCAATGAAATTACTTTCGGAACCTCCAGATTAGAATCAGACAAAAACATCGACCTGACAGAACAATACGTATTAAAATATCATAGGGACCAAAAACTATTACATAAATTAATTAGATCTAAAATAAATGACGAAAAAGAGACAAGGACTGAAAAATTAAATAAAAATAGAGAAGACCCTTTAGATATTCAAAAACAATTAGGAGATATAGAATATTTGAAAAATACTCAAGCGAAAATAAAAAGTAGGGACAAGTTTAAAAAAGTAAATGTATTAGTAAAAGACAAAAGACCAATTAAAACCCATATTGACAATATTAAAAGGCCCACTAGAAAAAAGAGAAAAAGGAAACAATCTATTTCACATGACGATAATGAATCCATTCGCATGAATATTTCGGATGTCTCGGATAATTATGACTCAAATGATTCAGATAATGGTTATGATTAAAAATATTTAATTTTATTTAAACAATATTAAAATATTTTAAAAATATTTTATTTTAATAAAACGTAATAAATATAATGGTATTAGGGAAAGATGTTTATGTTATATTGAAAGAATTATCTGTATTAAATTGACAATGCTGTAGTTATTTTAATTAAATTGGACTTTTGTATTTTGCTGTAAAATATTATATTCCATGTTAATAATGTAAAAGATCATTCAAATTATTATTTTATTTCATAATAATATTCTGTTTGATTTATTTTGTAGTCACTATCATAAATATTAGGATACTATTATTTTGTCTTGAAATATTATTTTGATTGATCATTGGAAAAAGTATGTATTTTATTTTAAAATTATTATTAATAGTAATTAGAAGAGTGTTTGAATTATTATTTTGATTTAATTTAATTAATTTGTGTAACTCTGAATTTAGAAGTATTATTTGTAATAGAAGAAACTAATTCAAAGACTCTTATATCATTTTTCCTTTTGTTTAAATAATGTATTGTTTAGTATTAAGAAATATCATTTTATCTTTTGTACTTTAGCAAGTAAGGAATTCTGTAATGTATAAACATTTTATTTTTGTAAATAGTTTAAGCTTATTGTTAATATTAAGAAATGGACAAGGTTTAATCTTTTTATTTTTCAAGTAAACAAATCCTGACTTAGTAAACAGGATATTCAAAGTCTAATCCTTTTGTTTATAGGAAGTTGATAATTGTATTTCAGTACAGAGTTTAATCTTTTATTTTCAAATGTACAAATTCTAATTTAGTAAACAAGAGAGGTACAATGTCTAATCCTTTTATTTTTGTATAAGCTTAGAGTATAAGGTCCAATCCCTTTTGTTCATAGAATGTTATAACTTAGTGTAAAAGGTATTAAGAAATGTATAAGGTTCAAACCTTTTATTTTATTGTATAGAATCTAACCTATTTACACTACGATATTTGTTCCATCGGAGACCTCGAAACTCGGGGGGGGGGGGGGGGGGGGGGGGGGGGGGGGAGAGGAGTTATGTGAACCTCAATGGTATTAAGGATAATAAACAAAGTATGATATCCCCTCTCCCAAAAAACCCTATAAAAGGCCACCCCCACCTGGCCTCATCAGACATTCTGTACGTGACCGTTGCTGCGTGCGGTCATACTATGATCGAAGTATTGTAATAGGCTATAAATTGTGTTTTTTCTTGTATCAATGTATATCACTCAATAAAGCTTCTTTTTAAAAACTCCAAACCGCGATCCTTTTATTTAGCTATATACATATTCGTCGAAATTCCAACAGTTTTCGAGATAAACGTTATTAAAAATCGATAATTTTAGAAATAAACAAAATATTTACCTCATACAATGTTAAACGCTTGCTTCAAATACCAGAAACGTATATATGAAATTAAAGTAAATTTAATGCTCTACAATTTTGATTATGACGTTTTTTCTGAGAAACGATAGTGGAACGTAATAGAAGCAAAAGTTTGACAAAAAGTGAGGTGACATTTGTTTTTTTTTTCGAAAATCACCGATTTTCAATAACGAATATCTCGTAAACAGTTAGAACTATGATAAATTTATATATTATCAATTTTATAGGAAATTTAATTAGCTTTATTTGGAACATATTTTTCTAGAGTCCACCGTTTTCGAGATATTATTGAAAAACAAAATTGGGACATTCTCCCCTCACTCCCACCGTTAGCTCACCCCTCCAGTGGTGGGGACTTTTAGTATGTTTACTTTTTAACTATTCCTAACGAAGCTATGAAGTCAAAAATTATTGCATATTCCATGCACTCTACACCCCTCATTGACTGGACTAAATTTTAATCGTATAATTTTATTTTTATGCAGACTTTTAAAGTAATGAATGACTTCTTGTTCTAGAGATTGCAATGTAGATTTAATACTTAGATTGCAATTTTATATTTTAATGGGTTGTCATGGACATTTATAAGTAAAGATTATTTTCACTTTTTGTTGCAATATCACCAGTTTTTTGGCTATTCTATATGTTATAACTAACTGTTGTCAATCCCTAACTTTTGTACAATTTAATTAAATTGCCTCGCAACATGCTCACATACTTTTCAACATTAAAAATTCTATCGAAAATAACGAGTTCACCAATCCCACTTGCGCTCAGACAAGCCCAAACCCTGACTATGCTTCACTTGGTAGTAATTTGTTTTTATAAAAGGTTTGCCCCTCTGTTTTCAGAAAAATTTTCTCCTATTGCATCCAAAAATATTAAATTTGCTTTCACCTGAATGAGAGTGGTTTGTTTGCATGCTCCCGGGGCGAACTATTATCTTTTTTTTCCGTTTTTATATTTATTTGTTTCCCGCTCTTCCTCTACAACCTGCTTCATAGAGTCTGTTCCTGACATTTTGAGGTGCAATATGTTTATTGTATTTTGTTGTGATGTGTTCCGCTATTACAGGAGCACTTATTTCATGTGTATATGTTCATTGTAATCAAACTATGTGAACAAAATTGTTTGATCATTTCCTATTTAATATTTTCATAAATATTTACAGAAACCACACAAGTAAAAGAAAATATAAATAACTGTAATATGGCACAAAGAAAAATCATTACAAAATGTAAAAGCTAAAAATTAAAATTAAACGTAAAAATATGTTTGTTTAATAATAAAAATAATGGAAAATTCTAACTATTGAGACTCTATTATACTAACCTGACTGTTTTGGAGATGAATTTTTGGCGACCAGAGAACAGGGTTCTACAGATTCTTTCCATATGGTGAAATTCATAATCACAAACTGGAGAAAGCAATGGAACCATCTTAACTACACCCACATCTACATCTGGCTTGGGTATGAAAGCCTTGCCTAAAAAATTCATCAAAGAACAAAAAAATAAAACCCATACCAATACACTTTCTAATAAAGCAAATGACTTGTTATCATGAATATATGAGTTGATACTAAACAAACTTATTATACCTAAAGTATAAAAAGTTGGATAAAATGACAAAAACTTTACACACTTGAGGAACAATTATTTAATAAAGTGATAATTAGTCCAGCAACAAATTTTATTTTTAAAAATACAAAATAATGAATAACAACAATTATAACTATTAAAAATAAACACTATTAGTCCAATTTAAACATGACAATATACTGTTAAGACAGATCCTACTCAGAGATTGGTAACAGATGATCTGTTACCAAAAAGGGTAAGCCCTTAACCAAAAAGGGTAAGCCCTTAACCAAAAAGGGTAAGCCACATACTCTAAAACTATTTGTAAAAAATGAGGATTTGTAATTATATAGTAACCTGGTAACTACCTGGTATGTTAAAGACATGGTGGACACTACACCAGTTTTGAGCCATTAAGGACAGCCTACAACGCTGCCTGGAGAGTATAGGAGCTGACAGGCGCTCGGCTACTTCCTTTTGGAAAGTTAATGTCAGTCCTACTCTTCCATATCTCCAAGCACTCCGCCTATAATGGTAATTATCAACTGTTAAATTTTATTGTACTATAAAAAAGGAAAACATATAAATTCAAATTAAATCTTCTCTCTGTGTTAATTGTTTATAAGCTGTCTGGCAATAGCTAAAGCAAGGCACAAGAGTCACATTACTATACTTTGTTAAGAGTAAAAAACAAAAGGCAATAAATGAGTTATAGCAGAACGACAAATATATATGAGCATAACGACTGAAATATTAAAATCCAATAATTATCTCAAGAGGGAAATATTTGATAAGGACCAAAAAAATAGCCCAGCCATTAGGGCAACAATGACTTTCTACAAGATTCATGCGACCAAGTTGCGACAAGAAGTACTTGGGTGAATGAAAAAAATGAAGCAAGATTTCAGCTTTTTAGTGTCTCTCCTTTAAAGTACTTTGGTTAGAGCTAATCTTCATTATTTAAAATATTACACTACAACTGTAGCTACAGAAAATAAACTGGTTAATAAACTGGTTAAAGCTTTTATTATCTACCAAATATAATTTGTTTGCCTTTCATTTGTATAACTTAGATTTGGCTGATGTCTCCTGTACTATGTTTTAAGATTCTAGAAAAACAGCCCATTAATAAGTTTATAATTTTTTTTATTCTAGCTTGAAACAGGTGAAGTGCATAGTTGATGTACTTCAATAAGTGTTTACTAGTCTTTCTTACACAAAATAGACAGTTACAACTACTTTTGATGTTAAATTACCCTCTGAAAACGATGTTTTGTTTAAATTTTGATATTTAAATAATATTTTCATATTTTCTAGAAACAATAAATATAAAGTTTATATTATACAATGAGTTCACAAAAACCTATCATCAAGAATCTTCTTTTTAACTAAAAAACATCATTTAAACTGATAATTTATAGAATATTAAAGAATTTGTTAAACATAAAACTAGTTTACTTAACGGATGCTAATAAAGCTATCAAGCACTAACAAATAGAAACAAGCAGTAAAAATAATATCTGATTTTATGTAATATTTCTCAATTTTTTAAATTCTATAAAAATGAATATGAATTCAACCTGAGAGAGATGTCTTTCAACCATTTTATAATAAGTGGAGTAGCAACATTAAATGGAAGGTTGCCAATAATGTGGATATTAGGAGGTCTCTCCGTCCACTCTCTTGATTCTTTATTAGGAAACAAAGATTCCATGTTCAGGCGTAGTATGTCACTCCAGATAATATCCACATCACAGCTTGCAGCATCTGATAACAACTTTAACAAAAATATTATTAGAAATTCGAAGGATTATTAATATTCAAATGAATAAATACTAATTTGTGTAAAAGTAAAGAAATGATGATAATCTATCTTCAAGTAAAAATACAGAGTTATTAGTACTGAATAAGACCCTAGTGTCCACTTTAGAGATATATACAGAAAATATTTATACTCTATTTGATTCCAGATCAGCCCTCCAAGTTCTAGCAAACTGACAAACAACAGACTGTCACTAAAGAACAAAAAAAAAAAAAAAATAATGATAATAAATTGCTACAGGACAGTCTTAAAAAAGGAAACAATGCAACATACCAGAAAATTTCTAGCTATTCTGATTTAACTGAATATGAAGATGTATCAGCATAGGTTGCTTTTGCTCTTTTGCATTAAGAGGGTAATATCATTACCAACAAGTACCTCTACCAGTTTTGTTTAATACATAATCCATTACTTGGTGTTGGCAAAAAGGAGTATCTGAGCACATTACTTTAAACTGTCCACAAATAAATCGAGCAAGATATTTCTTAAGACAACCAGAAGAATGAAATAATTATTAAAGCTGGTTTTAAGGAAGAGCTGTTTTGGGTCATTGATATACAAAATTTATTAAGACCTTGAGTAGAATGACCCTGAATTGAAATTTAGTAATTAAAAGTAAATAAGTAACTTGTTTGATTGCAATTTTTTCTTCCATTCAATGATGTTAGGTGGGATGGGGAGGTGGTGGTTCCATTGTCCAGTTATTGACTGGCTCGTCCAAGACGAAGGACACCCACTCTAGGGATACCTCCTTAAGTAGCTGCCCTGGATGGGGGTGCATGTTGGCAGGCACTAAGTTAGCAGCCCCAACAGCAAACTAGGGTATGTAAAGAGGATCGATAGCCCCATTACCCAAAAACAAGAGAGATATATGCTTTATTGAGACCATTAACAATAAACATAGTGCTGCCCAACATTATTGGGTTGCTATAAACACAGCATACTTATCTATCCAATTAAAGACAACACTTTAATTTATAATTTAGTTATAATTATATAATATACTATTTAATATTACCTAATACTAGACAAACTAATAACATTTTTTTTTTCTATTTCCCCCTTTTTTTTTATTTTTCCTTTTTTGCTTCTTTTCCTCTTTCACTTTATTCTATCATTTTATGTTATCCCCCCCTAATATTCACATATCTACAACACATTCATATACATAAATGCACATTTAATAAATGTACATTACAATGGGCCATCCTATGCACCATGTATGTGGTGGTGAATAATTCCCAGAGAGTCCAATATTATATTTTCGGTCATTATCGCTATATCCCTCACCTCCACGCCAAGGTCCTCCAAAAAGCTCCTTGTTTTTTCCGGGATGACTCCGCGAGACCCAAGCCATCATCCTTTCACGGAGAAATCTCTATTTCCGAATATCTCGCGGAATTTCTCTTTGAGGAAAGGGATACATTTTTCATAAATATCCATTTTCTCCCTTTCTACTTCACCTGATTGATCGAGGTTATTATTTTCATACCTTACAGTAGGATCCACTATGAGCGCTGTCCGTCCGTTCTTCGGAAACGCAACAATATCCGCATACCTCGTGGACCCGTTGGTATCGATGCAGTATACCTCGTCAAAGCAGGTAAAGCCTTTATTCTTGAGGAGCCTTATCAATTCATTCTTGACCCTGTGGTGACGGCGTGTGATCAGGAGTGAGTTGTTGGGACATTTTCCCAGCACATGGGCTGGTGTTTCGGATTCTTTGCCGCACTTGCAACAAAGGGACCCAACCTCTCCTATCTGTCCGCTGGCACCTGGGACTCCACGCAGGGGTGCATAATTGATGTTGAGTTTTAGGGCGTTGGTCCATTCAGACCCCGAAAGTATTTGTTTTTCACAAATATATCGATTAGCTCTCGGCGTCTCCTTAAAATGAGGTACACCAACGCCCTGCCACCTGCAATTGGCCCATTCCTCAAAAGCGCCCTCTCTCAGCGACCGTCGTAGAGCTCTCACGCTTCGGTAGCTCTGATCTACACCCAGTCTCTTAGCACATTCAGTAATCTCTTTTTCATAATGGAATGTGGACTGGAACAGAGCATCCGGAACATTAGACAGTCGCTGAGCAATGGACCAGTGCTGCAGAGGAGCCTCCCATTGACAGCGGATCAGTCCTAACCCACGGTATCTCCGCGGAGCGAAGAGCATCGCAGTTGAGGTGTTCGAAGGGAGTCCGACAATGGCCTTAATGCTTCTGCGGATCATCACATCTATACCATCCAACAATGCAGGGCTGAGCTTTGTAAGGGGTGCAGTCTGGAGAGGATATGTCAATCCGGGAAACACATATTGATTGACAACATTGAGCTTTTGTTCGGGTTTAAGTAGGCAAGAGGTTACTAATTTATCTAAATTTTTATTTAGTTTTTCTATTGATTCTTCACTGAACCTTAGCTCTCCCGAGAATGTGCATACCAAGTATTTAATAGAGTCATCAAAAAACATTACAAAATCACCTCAGGTTTGGATAGTCACATGTATTCTCACTCAATGAAGAGCATACATTGATTGATTGAATGTTTTAAACTGGACATTTCTGCCATTGTCAGTCAGATGGACTGGCCAAGGCTTATAAAAAATAAAACTTCATAGCTGTAGTGACCAACACCATAACTTTCAAGTTGGATTTATTGCACAATAGAAACTTGTTTAGCTGCCTATTAAGAATCTAGGGATAATTTAAAATAAAGTAAGGAAAGTAAATGGCTGACTTTTGCTTTATTTATATGAAAAAACACTCCGTTACACACTGGCCCCTTGTAAAAAACCAAAGAAAAATATAAGATTAACCAAAACCAGTAGTTTCATGCACAGACTTCACAGCTATAAGGAAAGTGCCTCCATATTGCCGATGTCACCCCAAATTCCAACAGAAGCAATGATCGGCTTGCCCGACTAATCAGCCTTTTGTCCTACTGACTATTTGACCAAAGTTATACTCTGCCTATCTCTAATAATTACCCAAGTAAAAATTAAATAATGGTGGATAACTTACCTCAAGAGTAGGCATGAATCTTTTATCTTTTTCTACCAATACCACACGAGATGGACCTTTTTCAATAATTGGCCTAGTAATAGTTCCAGGACCAGAGCCAACCTCTAACACCTGACCACATGAGATGTTACCCATTGTTTTGACAATCTTATTAGTAATTCTCATATCTAAGAGGAAGTTTTGCGATAATTGTTTCATTGCACGTAATCCATATAATTTCAATAAGTCCTTGATAGTTGGAAGTGGTGGAAGTCGTTTGGCTGATTTAACAGCAGATGCTGTTGTAATTGCTGACATGATTGCTTATATAATGAAAGTATCAGTTCTTAATAGCAGGTCGTTCAAAATCATCTAAAAATCTCTCCTGGCTCACAGAATAAATGGAGTATCCATAAATAGATAAAACTCCTAAACCCAACCCAAATGCAGTGATAAGATTATTTCTTCTAATGCGTCTTAACTTTTCTACACGAGCACGGTTCTGAGCTTCAACAATTTTTATGTAATCAATTAATGTTTGGTCAACTTTATCTTTCTCCAAATTCAGTTTGGGCATCTGATCACCACTGGCCATCTCAAATTCCTTTCTTGAAGCTGAAATGCACATACTTGATGAAAAAAAAATCATGAACACAGAAAAGTAGTAACTATTGTAAAGTTAATGGTAACTATACTTGTTTCTATATAATTATACTACAATGTATACTACAAAATGAAAACAAAGAATGCCATTTTCTACCACATTAAAAAATATTTTATTAATTCCTTTTGTGGTTAGTTATCTGTTAAGTGATTACTCAAACACTAAGACCAGTATAGATGGAACATCACTAATGAATGATACCAGATGGTGTTCTATATTTGATTAAAGACTAAATTCAAACGAAAAAATAAAGGAACACATTAATATAAGTTTTATACTAAAGATTTGATGATTCTTAGAGTAAGTGGAAGCTGAAAACAGTGATCAACTAAAATTTAAAATAATATCATAATTTAAGTCATGAATTTTATGCATAAAAGCTGAAAAATATGCAAATATAATGGGTAAAATACGTATTAAAATTCTGAAAATATTTAACTGTCTACATTATTTAGAAAAATAAAAGGGAAATAAGAAAACTGAATTAATATTCCAAGGATTTCAGAAGAAGATTGAAAAATTTATCCAATTAAACAATATCATCAAAATATACATATGTAACTTGTATAATTTTATTATAACCTGTTTTTCACTGTAGGGCATGAGGAGAACAATATAGTCTAGAATCATCACCAAAATAAGTTTTTATTTTATTGACTGAACCTCAAGAACCTTAGTTCCAATTAGTTCCAGGTCTCAAATTAAATCTCCTTTAAATTTATAGTGAAGCCAGTATTTTCTGCAGCATACGGCTGAGAACTAGACTCTTAAAAGAATTTCACATCTAGTGAAAAGTCACCATTTTTTGGATGGTGGTTGGGCTTAAATTATCACAAATTGAGTGCTTTTTAATAGTGCAAAGAAACTTTATTAACCAAGAACCACATAGTTTACAAGATAAAAGCGAAAAACTGATAACAGTACTAAAATTTCATTTTTTTTAGTACTATGCCAATTGCACAGGGTTTTCAGAGTTGTAAAGTTAGATATCAACAACCTGCATGAGTCCTAACAATATACTAAAATATGATAAGATATATAAGGTATGCATTTACGAAATTTGATTTTTTGTGTGTATAAGTGAAAAATTGTAATAAATCATTAGTTATTGTATGCCAATGGTTTCCAATATGAGGACTGAAGTCTTTAAAGGGAATATGGAGGGTCAGAAGGAGTGAAAGAGAGCCGATATAACAGAACCAGAGATATAAAATTTTAATTTTTTATTGGATAAAATTTTTTATGATTTTTAACCAGTCTCCACAGGCCTATTCACTTAAACTATCAGAAACGTATTTAATATTTTTTGATGCAGTAGTAATATTCATTGATCTTAAATCAACTTTATTACTAGACTACTTCTAATGTATGTATGTACCACTTACAACCCATGAAGGGTCTCAGGTTCAGTACTTAGGTAGGTTGTACTGTTCCAATAACAAAGCAAAATAATAAATGTATCCATACAGCCTCTTCTACAAATTATTTCACTCACATTACTGTTTGGAACAATTACATTACTAATGGGTGACCTTTAGGCGTAGGGAGGTGGCGGCCCCATCGCCCGGTCTTAGTACCGCAAATAGCCACTGGTCCTCCAGGTTGGGGGAACAGTACACTAACACTCACACATATATACCAAACACAATACTCTACAAGCACCCACACACTACAGAGCAAGGTTATATACAGTACACACCCTAGGATCACCTTTCCTAGGTAGCCGCCCGGATGGGGAAGCAAGTCAGATGGCTTCAAGGAGGCAGCCCCTCCATCTGAATCGGGGGCAGTTGGGCTAATAATCCTCTCCCCTTAAATAAACATTACTATGAAACCTCAAAATAACAAAGCTGGACTGTCTAGAAGGGAACAACGCAGCCACTGTATCACGGACTTTGCGATCGGATATTGGAATGTTTTAACC
The DNA here is from genome assembly GCA_003667255.2 of Euschistus heros. Classification (NCBI taxonomy): domain Eukaryota; kingdom Metazoa; phylum Arthropoda; class Insecta; order Hemiptera; family Pentatomidae; genus Euschistus; species Euschistus heros. The sequence goes on from RCWM02000042.1 coordinate 1,279,323, forward strand.
TTGAACAAACCTGGGGCACTTCAGCAACTCCTAGATGTACTGGACCTATACAAGACGGACATAACTGCGATACAGGAAATTAGATGGACTGGAAAAGGGATTATAGAAAAAAGAAAGCACACTGTTTATTATAGCTCTGAAGACAGATTACACACCTTTGGAACCGGCTTCATAGTGACCAGTAGATGCAAACATCTAGTAATGGATTTTAGACCCACGAATTTGTTTAATCAGGATTAAAGGAAACTTTTTTAACTATACCCAGATTAGCTGCCACTCACCAACGGAAACTTCTGAGGAACAAGATAAAGAGGATTTTTATGACCAACTTGAGAGGACAATGAGCACATGCCCAAAAGCCAATATTATTATCATTGCAGGAGACTTTATTGCTAAAGTTGGAAAAGAAAGTAACTATAGCAATATAACTGGAAAGCATGGCTTGCATGAAATAAGCAATGATGATGGGCGATGACTAGTGAATTTTTGTGAAGCTCAGAACTTAGTTGTTGGAATCACCCTTTTTCCGTACAAGAATATTCATAAGGGTACATGGCGTTCTATAGATGGTCATACTATCAATCAGACAGACCATGTCTTAATAAGTACCAGACATAAGTCTGACCTTCAAGACGTGCGAACGTACAGAGGTGCAAATGCTGACCCTGATCACTATCTGGCCATAGCAAAAATAAGGTCTAGAATATCCAATGTGAAAAATAGTAGAGGCCAAAGAAGCAAAAAATTCAATACTGAAAAACTTAAGGCACAGGTTCCTGAGCGGAACAATATGCACAAAAGTTGGATAGAGAACTTAACTCTGCCCATATGAATGATAACGACATAGAGCAGATGTGGAAGATCATTGAAGATAGTATTGGAAAAGCTGCAGAAACAACAATAGTAATAAAGAGTGGCGAAAGAAGAAGCAAATGGTTTGACGAGGAATGCCAAAAGGTCACAGACAAGAAGAATCAAGCCTACAGATCTATGACTTAAAGGAGATACACAAGGGCATCTGTGGAAAATTACCGAAAAAGTAGAAGAGAAGAAAAGCTGGTACATAGAAGAAGGAAAAAGAGTTGGGAGTGCAAGCAGCTTGGGGAAGTAGAGCAGCTCAGACATGCAAATGAATGCAGAGATTTCTACAGGAGAATAAACAGTGAAAGAAAACCATTTAAACCACATACCACAGCATGTAGAGAGAACTCTTTTCACTAACATGGACCTTGTCATGAGAAGATGGAAAAACCACTTTGATGACCTGCTTAACGCTCAACAACTTAAGGATAACCAAGTGGACCCCAACCCTGAAATGAACCAAGAAGATGAGATGGAGCCCCTTGATGAAGCTCAGGAACAATAAGGCCCCTGGAATCGACAACTTTCCCGCTGAGCTATTCAAGAAAGGAGGTGATAACCTAGTTAAGGCCTTACAAAACCTTTTTATCTCTGTGTAGACATCGGAAGTGATGCCGAACTCATGGAAGAAGTCAATATTGTGCCCGATTAACAAGGAGGGGGATGTTCTTGATTGCAGGAACTACAGAGGTATATCTCTGCTACCATGCGCATATAAGGTATTCTCAAGAATTTTATTCGTGCGAATGGTACCATATGTAGAAGGATCATTAGGAATGTACCCGTGCGGACTCTGAAAAGGGAAATCGATAGTAGACCAGATCTTCTTGCTCAGAATGATCCAGGAGAGGAATAGAGAATATCAAATCCCGTTACATCACCTATTTGTGGACTTCCGAGCAGCATATGACAGCGTATTGTGTGAACCCCTGTAATCAAGCCATGAGAGAGTTTGGAATTCCAGAAAAACTGGTTTGATTGACTAAATTGACAATGATGGAATCCATGTATGTGGTGCGTATTCAACGAGAAATATCAGAGACGAGCACCACAACGAATGGAGTGAGGCAGGGGGATGCATTGGCGTGCCTGTTATTTAACATAACTCTAGAAAAAGCAATAAGGGATTCCAGATAACAGGAACAGTTTTCAACAGAATGGTTCAGATCCTCAGATATGCTGATGATCTAGACATTGTGGGACGGTCTCAGAATGCACTTTGTGATGCCTTCCTGGCTCTTGAGGAATCAGCCGGATGACTGGGACTTTGTGTAAATGAAACAAAAACAAAATACATGACTAGCACACTTAGTACTCCGGAAGATTATATTCAATTTGAAAGATATTCTTTCAAGTAAGTGAAAGAGTTCATCTACTTGGGGACACTTGTAACCGTGGATAGTGAAACATTAAGAAAAATCGAGAGGCGAAAACTCATTGCCAACCGATGTTACTATGGTATGGGTAGATTCTTCCGAAGCAAATTTTCTGTCTACCAAAATGCAACTGTACAAGACACTGGTAAGACCATTACTAACTTACCGTTCGGAGTCATAGGTAGTCTCTCGATTGGACGAACGAAGCCTACTGGCCTTCGAAAGAAGAATTCTGCGGTGCATTTCTGGACCTAAGACAGTCGGGGAGGCATACCTCAGAAGAACTAATCAAGAAGTGTATAACCTCCTGGAAGAGTCAGACATAATGAGACACATGAGACTAGGAAGACTGAGGTGGGCCCACCATGTTGCTCGTATGTCGAAAATGCGATCCCTAAAAAATTATTGATGGAAGATATACACATGACCAGGAGCAGAGGGAGACCCCGCCTTGGATGGATGGACGGCGTACCGGAGGATGCTAGGAGGATCCTGGGAGTCATGGATTGGAAGAGAGCAGCCCAATGACGAGCAGTCGGCAGAAGTTGTTAGAGGATGGTATGGTAGAGGACCAGTAATGGTCTGTCGAGCAATAGGAAGAAGAATGAGTGACCATCAGGATATTTAAAAAATAATTTTATGTTACTCTTTTTTTAAATTTAAATTTTGTAAATCAAGACTTGTATTTTGATTATTGATTAATTAAATTAATTGAAAAACAATAATTTTAGAAATATTGTCAAATAGGTTAGCAAACGAGTGAGGTCATTTCAGAGAGAACAGTGGCAGGGTCCCTTTGCCAATAATGCTGACTTTAAGAAGTGTTTACAAAAGTGGTTATCTTTCGATGAAGTGGTAAATTTTTTGATGTAATTTTTAATTTATTCTATTCAAATGACAATGTATTCAGAATAATAGTGCTTAAAAATGCTAGTTCTTTAATTTTTGCCTTTTTAATAAAAAATCAATCCAAATATCAAGAAAAACAATAAATAAATAGCAGCTTTATAGATTTCCTCCATAGGTTCATCACAAAGTAAATATCAACTCAACTCGCACAGGGCTGATTCCAATTGGTGCTGCAAAAGTTTCCAAACTGCTGAAGTATGTAAAATATGTGTAAACCCTTTTCAGGGCAAACCTACATATTTAAAAATATTTAAATTAACAGCTTTTTTATTTTTTTTTATTTGTCTAACATTGAATAAATCTATAAAAAAATTAAAATTCACATTCATTTAATAGATTTTTGTTTGTTTTTTTAACCTCAATTAATGTTTTTGAATGATGGGGCCACTCCAAATAATCTAACATAGTATGGTGTACTATAGTACACTGTGCCCTGAAAAGGTTTAAACATAGATAAGCTTGGCTGCCATGGCCTCATGAGAGGAATTAATAGCCATAAAAACTAAAGAGGTAGTTAATAATGGTGGTGGGATAAATGATGCATGTTTTTAGATTAGATGGTAGGTTATTATTTATATAATTTTTAAAAGTGAAGAAAAGGCTAGAGCAAAACCTAGTGAATTTTTGCCAAACTTGTAATATTGTACACAAATAAATGCCACCATCTGGACATGTTTTTAGCAAAATAACTGATCACATTAAGGAATGAAAAAAGATGAATATTGTCAAAGTAAAATGTAACTCATGTTCCCTTCTTTAATTTTCTTATTTCAGCTTTGTAAAACAAAAACTACTTTCCTCCTGGGGGAATCTTCACAGTAACTCTAGCGAAAAGTTATTACTTAAAAACAGTAAAATATACATAAGTATAAAAGTAATTAAACTTAAAAGTATCAGCCAATTTTCTATGGAATATTTGGAAGCCAAATAGCTGTAGAAAGAAATGTGATACAATAATTTTCAACTTAAAATGTCACATAATTTATTTTGAGAACAGAATGAAAGGGTTCGCAATTTGATAATCTATATTTTTAACAATATTAAAATTAATACGTAGAACAGTTAAATATGAATGTTTAGAAATCTATATTAGAAATGTCAACAGTCGAGGAATTCAAAAACAATAAAAAATACTATCACCATCTGATGCAATGGAAGCATTGAGATCTTCTAAAATAAAAAAAAAACCTTGAAATTTTAAAAGAATGCAACTGATTGTTCTGTCATAGTAAATGGAATGGTTGACCAAACAGGTATTTCAATAACCACCCTGCTTCATATAAAAACAAAGATAAAATGCCCTTATCTTATAATTTTATCTAAAAAACAAAACAAAAAACTAGTTAAATAAAAAAGTTCCACAGGTAAGTGGGGTTTAGTTGTCATAGGTATAAAATGAAATAAGACACATAATAAGTAGACATAACTTAAGTTTATATGGTAGTAAAATTCCGTCCTTACCTTTCAGTTCAGAATTAACAAATGAGCATTTTATATACCTGCCAGTATAAAATCTCTGAAATATGAACCGTCAACAAAAATTTACCAGTAATTATAATCGTTTCTAATCTAACCCGATTATTCGGCAACAGTAACAATCGTATAACCTCCTCTTGCTTAACTAAGATATTGCTATAACAGCTGGAAAGGAATGAATAGCCAGGTGAAAGAGGATGAGGAGAGGGAAACAATTTCACAACCAAAAAATATTTTTTTTATTCATTTGTTCAGCCACAACTGTCAAAAATATTAATTGACGATCAGTTGACTATGTGGTCCTCAGATGTAAAAATAGATATAAAAATCATACTTCAGTGAAACATCAGTCTGGAGGACAGGTATAAAAATCATGCTTTACTCGAATATATGTCTGAGAGACAGGGTTTGTTTTCTAGAAATGTACTTTGACGTTTAACAAAGTGATCTAAATACTCGCGACTTGAAACTAAGGATATATAAGGTAGTACATATACAGTCAGAAACATAAATATTCCTACACTAGAATAGGTTTTATTTTCTTTAGAGAAGTAGATTGTTGGAGTATGCAGTCATAATAGATACACAGCAATTAAAAAATAAGTTTAGTAACGGTCGGGTTAAGAGGAGGCAGCTTCTACGCGCGCCGAGAAAACCTTTTATCGATTCTTACGTTTTTCCGATTTATTTCGGTGTTTTAGTCGCTACTTTTCGAGGGGAAAGGTTCTCATTTATTTACGGAGAAACTTTAAGTCCCTGTTCAAAGTAATATTAACTTCTGTTTGCCTTATGATATTAAAATGTGAAATAAGAAAATAATGAAGTGGAAATAAAAAAATGTCAAAATATAAGACACTAAATCAATTTTGAATTAATTTTATATTAAATGAAAATTAATATAATGCTAAACCACCAGTAATGTTAATTCTTGATAAACTTTGTGATGTGAGGGAAGTGTAAATAACAAATTATAAATATTTAAAAGACAGAATCCTTAAGTATTTATTTCATATAACTCCTATTTATTTAACATTTGTAGCTACATGTTTCGGAGAAAATGCTCCATCATCAGGCTCATAAAAATGTTTATAAATACATTAATCTATAACATTACACCAATAGTTTTACAATTATATAATATGTCATTTACCTCTTAATCAGTGATTATTTTCACAGTGTCCATTCTCCATGTTATAAGGGATTATATTATATAAGACAGAATCCTTGTTGAAAGTTATGATGTTAATTTCTGCTATGTTTTCTCAAGAGAAGTGGAAATAAGAAAATATGAAACCTATGATATACTTTCTCATATTTATTTTTAGATCGATATGTTTTATTGAAATAATTATACAAATTAAATTAAATTGATACAACAAATAAAAATATATAAAAAAAACCAAATCCATGTACAAATTAATGTTCTTAAATTTTGTACTTAAACACTTTAGATAAGAGAAAATAAGAAAACATGAATTGATAAAACACTTAATCCTTTATGAAACTCATTTTTTAACTTCTGTTTCACTTATTTACATTATACAATCTGTTACACTTTAGGACAATAAGTATTATGGATGACAAAGAATCCATGCACAAAATATGCATACTGAAATTTTATCACTTCAATTGATACAACAAATAAAAATATATAAAACACCAAATCCATGTACAAATTAATGTTCTTAGTTTTGTAACACTTTTACACATTAGATAAGAGGTAATAAGAAAACATGAATTGATAAAACACTTAATCCTTTATGAAATTCATTTTGTTAACTTCTGTTTCACTTATTTTCATTTAAGAAGACTAAATATCAATATAACACACTAAACAACACAATCCAAGTTGAAAATGTAGAAGTGATTGTTTACATGTGAGGTTATTGGAAAGAGCTATCGATAAATGTAAACTCGAAGTGAAGCGTAAGTTTCGAACTGGTCGGGGTAGCGCGGGTCAAGCCAGTTTGCTGCCTCCTCTTAACCCGACCGTTACCACAAAAACTGTTTACATCTGCGCGGGAGCAGGGACAAGCCGCCTACACGTACTGTTACAACATGTTATATGTTATGAAAAAACACAATTTTTATTTATTTATAAAAAAAAAAATAAAAAAAAAAAAAAAAAAAACCTGTACCACTTACAACCCATGAAGGGTCTCGGGTTCAGTACTTAGGTAGGCTGTACTGTTTCTAAGCCAACGGTTGTGAAAGGAGGTGATTTGGCCAAAATTCACGTTCAACAGCCAGGTTTTTCCCCAATTAAGGGTACCCACTTTTTAGGAGACTGGGTGTGCCCCAGGAAGGTCTCCCGACCTCGAATTCGATCCACGGCTGAAATAACAGAAAATAAATTATCTGCCTTCAGTCGGACTCGAACTCGGGCCCGGGAGCATGGTAGTCAGGTGCCTTAATAGATCATAGGAAGTAGATTATACATAAACATATTATCTATGATCTACTTCCATGCATTACGAATAGATTTGTCTACTGGACTTTGAACCCATCAGTCTGTATCACATCCGAATAAACTATTGGTTATATTTCAAGGTCGTTTCAAACTTTTTCCTTCTTCTGATTAATTTATAGAATAAAGAAGGATTGCAATATTATATGTGTTTAAATTAAATAAATATGTAATAAATGAAAAATTAAACGAAAGAAAATAAAACTTATACTAGTGAACGAATCCTTTTGACTCTGACTGTATATCGAGAGTACTGTTCTTGTAATGTTAATGAAGGGGTGGGGTGAGGGAAGCAAGAGGGGTAGGGGTCGGGACTTTTTTTTTTTTTTAGTGAATACTTTTTGTTTAGTACCCTACAAAAATTCAGCTTTCCACTAATTTTTTGCGACACGAAACCTTTATTGACTGGGCTGTGATTATAATTTTTTTTTGCGGGGGGGGGCTCAGCGTACAAGCCTACTTAAGGCTAAATGTCCCCTCACTCTGGTGTGTTTCTGCCTCAAGAGATCGCAGCACCTACGGGGTCAATTTTAGATTCCTCCTAATTAAGAAACCAATAGACATTTTTTAGATCGGAAAACGGATTTATTAATAAAATGGACATAGAATCTGATGAATCTATTTTAGAAGGCCATATATGTGATATTTACAATTTTAGGTTCAAAAAAAAAAACTACTTTTTATTATTTTTTAAAGAAAAGTCAACTAATAGGCAAGTATAGAATAATAAAATATAAATATTGGCGAAAACAAAATTTTAATTATACGAACAACATCGGCCGAAACTCATAAATACGAATTTCTATGCAAATGTTTTTGTTTTGTTTTTCAGGTAGCATCTACATCTATCACGACTATAGCAGCCTCAAACTACAAATCTAAAATAAGATTTCCATCGAAAGGTTGTTTTGGAACTCAAAATAGAATTTACACGATCCGAAATGAAAATTTCGAAAAATTATAAAAGTAAACAATAATTAAAACTATATAACCAAAACAACTGCATACTTATTGTAAATATATTTAAAAATGCGGGGGTGCATCAAAATATAAGAAGGAATTAGGAAAAATCACGTTAGAATTATGGTAGAGGATAAGCAATTATAAACACTGATCCCCCAACTTCCGCCGCCGGGTATAACGACATGCTCTAGCCCTATTTTGGAGGGCCTACAAATTTTGCTCTATTTCACTTCCCCAATGATGATTTTATTGACTAGAATTATAACATTGTTCATATATAACGGGAAAAGGATATAAATAAAAACATTATTTTATTATCAATTTATATAAAACTAGTTGAAAAAAAAGGAATTCACAAACAATAAAGTATTATCTATTCCTATTACTAATTAAAAAAATTAAAATTACTTATGCTATATTACTGCACATTAAAAAAATATATATTATGAACAAATATGATATATTATTTTTGTATAAATGTTGCTTATTCTTAATAAGGAATAATTATATTATGAGCTGTATTCATTAAAATTATTTACTTTTTTAATACCAAAATCAAAAAGATTTAGTACTTTTACTGATTTCATATAAAAGTGATGAGTACAAAAAGTTATTGAATTTTTCAATTGAATTTAAGTTTAATAAAATAACACCAATATGGAACACCAACGCACAGAGAGGTAACTTGTAGGTCTAGCCGGCCAAAAATATCATCTTTTCCTATATATTTTGTGTTCCTGATTTCGAAAAAAATATTGTATAAAAAATAAAGGACCTTTGGTTTTTTAAATATGATTAACCTTACAAATAACCAATACTATCAAGTTTATCTGGGCTTTGCAGCCCAGATTAAATAATCCATTTACTTTAACAAGTTTGAATTTCAAAACAGGTCGCGGTTTTTAATGTGCTGGTATGGTTATTTTACGAAACTTGATCATAACTTTATATATAGGTTCTTATAGTAAATTTAATGAGCATTCAGATGAAAAAAAAAGAAATTTCGGATCGAACAATTAGTTTCGGAACTGTAGCCAAATGAATGGTGATATAGGTGTTTTCGCAGAAAAGTGCGACCCTAGTCAAAGAGTGTTGAAATGAGGGGTGTAGATTGCATGAAATATGCGATAATTTCTGATGTCACAGCTTCGCCAGGAGCAATTAGAAGGCAAACCTACTAAAAGTCTCCGAACCTGGAGGTTGAGCTAAGGTTGGGGGGGAGAAGAGAGGTCCCAATTTCGTATTTTTCGATCTTATCCCGAAAACAGTGGACTCAAGAAAAATATGCTACAAATCGGAATTAAAGCTAATTGAATTTCCTATAAAATTTATTATATACATATTTGTCGTAATTCCAACGGTTTTCGAGATATATGTTATTTAAAATCGATAATTTTAGAAATAAGCAAAATGTTTACCTCACTTTTTGTTAAACATTTGCTTCAAATACCAGAAACTTTATATATGAAATTAAATTAAATTTAATGCTCTACAATTTTGATTATGTAATTTTTTCTGAGGAACGATCGGGGAAGGTACTAGAAATAAAAGTATTACAAAAAGTGAGGTAACATTTGTTTTTTTTTCCCCGAAAATCACCGATTTTCAATAACGTATATCTCGAAAACCATTAGAATTTCGACAAATTTATACATAATCAATTTTATAGGAAATGTAATCAGCTTTAATTTAGATTTGTAACATATTTTTCTAGAGTCGACCATTTTCGAGATATAGTCAATGTCAAAAATAAAGTAGGAATGTTTTTTCGGAATCAAACGTTTCAATAATGTTTTTAATAAATTTATTCATACAGCTAGCCGTTTTCTGATTGTAAGCTTGTAAATACTCGTATCAACATATATCCTCTCAACAATTTAGTCACCACCAAAAAAAAAAAATGAATAAAATGGAATCATAAGGGGCAAAATATGCTTATTTCGCAGTAAAGGGGTTTTAAAACGTACACACTCCCTTTTGCGATCAAATACCTTATTAGATCCATTGTAATGTATTTATAAATATTTTCTTTGTCTTTGTAGCCTTCCGTGTTTGTTGACCAAAACAGGGGCCCGAATAGACTAGAGAAAAGAGGGTATGCGGAAAATAAATAATTTTTAAAAAAATAAATAAAAATAGTATTTACGAAATCAAATTTTTCCCAAAATTACTTCTTATTTAAATCAAAAGGTTTGTAATGAATTACTTCTTATGTCAAACCGTTTTCAAATGTTAAGCAGTAAAAAAAAAACACATTTTTTCTACAATTTAGACCCCGGGACGTAAAAAAAATGTGGGAAGTTTCTCATACAAAAAAGCTTGCAATTATTTATTATTACCTTTACTTTGGGATTAGGGTTTTGAAGGAGGAGAATAGTCAAACAAGCCTATACTGTGTGTGATATGTCGAATAAATAAGAAATGAAACTACTCTTGTGAAACAATTAAATGGATTGATCAAAAAAAAAAAAAAAAAAAAATTCAATTTCACAAAGAAATGGTTGTAAACATCTTGTCCTACCAGACCATTGTTGTTTGAACCTACGATAGTATTAGAAATGTTGATATTTCCTTTGATCCTATGCCGTCTAGGGATTTCGCGTCTTTTCTACCTTCTTCTTTTTACCCGAACCTAGCATAATCTTGACTGTGGATCCCTATGGCAAAACGTAAGATAGAAAAATGAGTTTTATATCTCAGGAATACGCGCGGCAGGAAGGGAAAGAAGGAAACTGCCTATTTAAACTCATTCAATTGAAAAATTCAATAACTTTTTGTACTCATCACTTTTATATGAAAACAAAAAAAAAAAAAAGAAAAGTACTAAATCTTTTTGATTTGGGTATTAAAAAAGTAAATAATTTTAATGAATACAGCTCATAATATAATTATTCCTTATTAAGAATAAGCAACATTTATACAAAAATAATATATCATATTTTTCATAATATATATATTTTTTAATGTGCAGTAATATAGCATAAGTAATTTTAATTTTTTAATTATTAATAGGAATAGATAATACTTTATTGTTTGTGGATTCCTTTTTTCTTTTTTTTTCAACTAGTTTTATATAAATTAATAATAAAATAATGTTTTTTTTTATATCCTTTTCCCGTTATATATGAACAATGTTACAATTCTAGTCAATAAAATCATCATTGGGAAAGTGAAATAGAACAAAAGTTGTAGGACCTCCAAAATAATGCTTCATAGAGCGTCTTTATAGTCCAGTAAAATAAGACTCCAAAAGGACGTTTTGAAGAAAAAACTGCGGAACTTTTATTCTCAACGGATCTTTATGTTCTTTGGGGTGCTGAATCCGAATCTGAAGTTTGCTACCACGGCAACCATCGGCTTCATATTCAAAATCGCAAAAAAAAAAAACGCCAAAAAAAAAAACCCATTATTTTTGTTTTTCTATCTATAACAAGATAACGAACCTTTTTTCGAAGGAAGTCTTCAAATATTAATTGTAGCTGGAACTAGTACCTACATAATGAAAAAACGAAATCCGAAATCGGACCATTTTTCGCGAAGTTACGTTATTGGGAAAAAATGGAGAAATTGTCCAATTTGCCGTCAGTCCCAAAGCTCCGCGAAAACACGTTTGTCGTACTCTTTTGGCTATAACTCTGAAAAACTATTTGTCCGATACAAAACATTACTTTTTTTCATCTTAAAGCTGATTAAATTTACTATAAGAATAAATTTTTAACCAAACTCCGTAAAATGTACATGCCAGCCCGCTAATAAAAACGTACTATTGTAAAATCCTAGTGTTTTTTTGGCACATTTGTCCCTCTAACTCCTCAAATATTTGTTCGATTCCAAATTTCTTTTATCTATCTCAAAGCTGATTAAATTCGCTATCAGATGCTATATATGTAAATTATATTAAATCCTGTAAACCACCCAAGCTAGCACGCTGAATGTGTATGTCTTGGCAAAATATGTAAATTATGACATGTTCAGTAGACTAGTGTGAGTATTTCCCGGTGTTAATTATAAGTTAGATATATAGGAGCCAATAGTACATTTAACCAGCTTTTAGATAAAAATATTAAATTTTGGATCCGACAAATGGTTTTGGTGATATAGCGATAATGTGCCAAAAAAAAAACATTTATTTTACAAAAGTAAGTGATTTTCAGCGTGATAGCTTGTGTATTTCAAGAATTTTGATAAAAATTTCATATATAAGATCTAATTGTAAATTTAATCACCTTTCAGATTTCAGATCAAAAAAAAAAAACATTTTGAATCGGACAAATACTTTCGGAGCATTTGTTAGAAGACTTTCTTCGAAAAAAGCTTCGTTATGGTGTTATAGAAAAAAAACGAAAATAACGGTTTTTTTTTTTTTTTTTTTTTTTTTTGCGATTTTGAATATGAAGCCGATGGTTGCGGTGGTAGCAAACTTCAGATTCGGATTCAGCACCCCAAAAAACATAAAGATCCGTTGAGAATAAAAGTTCCGCAGTTTTTTCTTCGGCAAACCCTTATTTTACTGGACTATTATAAGAGGGTAGGGGATCAGTGTTTATAATCGCTTATCCTCTGCCATACTTCTAACGTGATTTTTCCTAACTCCTTTTTATATTTTGATGCACCCCGCATTTTTAAATATATTTGCAATAAGTATGCAGTGTTTTTTGTTATATAGTTTAATTATTGTTTACTTTTATAATTTTTCGAAATTTTCATTTCGGATCGTGTAAATTCTATTTTGAGTCCCAAAACAACCTTTCGATGGAAATCTTATTTTAGATTTTTAGTTTGAGGCTGCTATAGTCATGATAGATGTAGATGCAACCTGAAAAACAAAACAAAAACATTTGCACAGAAATTCGTATTTATGAGTTTCGGCCGATGTTGTTCGTATAATTAAAATTTTTTTTTCGCCAATATTTATATTGTATTATTCTACACTTGCCTATTAGTTGACTTTTCTTTAAAAAATACTAGAAAGTAGTTTTTTTTTGAACCTAAAATTGTAAATATCACATATATGGCTTTTTAAAATAGATACATCAGATTCTACGGAAATATGGAACAAAATGAACTTTACAGAACCAAAATCGGATGATCTGTTGAGATTTGAGGAGGAATCTAAATTTTGTTTATTTTGGCACGCTACGTGGTGGTAACATTTGGTACTACAGAGGGGACATTTAGCCTTAAAAAGGGCTGCGCACGCCTACGATTAGCTCCACGTAAAAACTATTTTTTAACTATGGCTAAGATTACTTTGGGTTTCCAGGAAGTAGTTTTTACAAATAAACACAATTACAACATGAAATTTTACCTTTCATAAATTTTTTAGCATAAATATATTAACCCCAGGTCTTCATTAGTGTCATTATTGTTATATGGATGTACCAATCAAGATCTTATCGATATTACTAATCATACAACTATTTTTCATCATTCTTCGATAACTATCAAGGATTAGAAATAGCTTTTTGGTGTAGATAATTAGGGATGGAACGTTCCGAAGACCGGTCTTTCGTTTCGAATGGTTTGGAACGGAACATGTCTTGATTTTGTCGTACTAATTGGAACGAACGCAGGCCGGTTCGTTTTATTAATTATACCTAATAATTAATAATTATATATAACATAATTTATTATTAATATAATTAACTGTTATGGCAAAGTTTATTATTTTAAGAAAACTTAACTACATAACATTTTCTCTTAATACCTGGTGAAATTAGCGGTAGGTTTGGATGATCTTTTCCTTTTTGCCACTAATAATAATACCTTTATTGTTAATATAAAAAACAAATCGTTAAATTAGAAATAAAACAAGCATTTTGGACTTTATTCAAAACAAAAAAAAAAATTTATCATTAATGATATATACACAAATAACAAAGAAATAAATTAAATACATTTCTAAAAAAAAAAAAAAAAAAGTGAATAGACCAATAAAAATAAATTGAATATTCCACCACCTATATCTAATAACAATATCCACAGCAATAATTACACCTCAAGAAGTGTGGGTAACATTAAACATAAACACTATATTAATGATTTTTAGTATAAGACGTCCAATAACATGTTAAGAAAAGTTATGAGAAAATATAAATTATTACATAATAATAATAGAGTAATTAATAAAATTTAATTAATTAATATTATTAATTAAACTTAATCCAGAGATCGGTCTCGTTCGTTCCAATAGGGGCAGGACCAGCAGTGGTGGAACGAAGGCAGACCGGTCCCTAGAACGTTCAATTGGAACGAAGGCTGACCGGTCTCTCATACCGATCTTTGGATCGTTCCACCACTGTCGGCCTTCCCTCTATTGAAACGGGATCACTGTATTTGCCCTATTAAAGGTCTTATATATTAGATATAGGTGCTGGAATTTTCAATTTATTTTTATTTGTCTATTCAGTTTTTTTTTTTTTAAATAAATGTATTTAATTTATTTTTTTGTTATTTGTGTATATATAATTAATGATAATTTTTTTTTTTTTTTTTGCATACAGTCCAAAATGCTTGTTTTATTTCTAATTTAACGATTTGTTTTTTATATTAACAATTAAGGCATTATTATTGGTGGCAAAAAGGAAAAGATTATCCAAACCAACCGCTAATTCCACCAGATGTTTAGAGAAAACGTTATGTTGTAAAGTTTTCTAAAAATAATAAACTTTGCCATAACAGTTAATTATATTAATAATAAATTGTGCATATTTAGTTACAATAATATTTTAAGGTAATTCATTCATCGCTCATTTTAGGCCATAGTACAACTTATTATTATTATCACCATTATAGCTTTTTTCAACCGATTTCGTAATTTGCAAGATTTGTAATTTTGTGTCAAATCAAAAGTTCGAATCACGTCATTCGTAGTTCTATTTCTCTCACATTGTGATTTTTCGAAGAAGGTAAGTTCAATTCTTGTTTCCTTTGCATTCAGGTATGTATATGCTTCCCAAGTAGTTCAGAGCAGAGTTGGGCAAAATGTAATTGAAATAAATTCTATGAATTGCGATTACACTGTAATTGTAATCCCCTTAAGGAGAGGAGTGGAGGCTGTATTTTTAAATTGAGAACGGCTCGTCCGATTTTAATGAAATTTAATAATTATGTTTCTTTCGTACTTATTAGCGTATATTTAAGGTTTTAACAGTTTTATTAATTCGGGGGGGGGGTGGGGAGGGGGGCTATATTTCTAAATTGAGAACGGCTCGTCCGATTTTAATGAAATTTAATAATTATCTTTCTTTCGTACTTATTAGCGTATATTTAAGGTTTTAACAGTTTCATTAATTCGTGGGGTGGGGAGGGGGGCTATATTTCTAAATTGAGAATGGCTCGTCCGATTTTAATGAAATTTAATAATTATGTTTCTTTCGTCTTATTAGCGTATATCTAGGGTTTTAACAGTTTTATTAATTAGTGGGGGGTGAACAAATGTTTTTGAGAAATGATTTTCGCAAATATAATATAGATATCCCCTGGCTGCCCCCCCCCTCTCCCCAGTAATTTCCATCACTACCCTTACCATAGATTTCTGTATCATGATCTAGAACATTTTATATTTCCTCTTCACTCAATTCCAAATTTTTATTTGATTATTCGGTTCCTATTTCTTCTTTGTCTAGTTCTGCAAAATTCGAGGAATATATTCCACTTTTATAGATTTTCACTTGATCAAACATTCCGACTAAGATAAACAAAAGTATAAATGCAAAAGAATCCAACTTACGTTATTTCGAAACCAGCTGAAAAAACTAAAACGAGAGCGGTCACTTGTTCTACTTAGTGCAACATTTATGACTAAATATTTTTTAATCAGGAAACTACCTCTCCTACCACACTGAAAAATTACTGGTGGAAAATACAAGATTATCTCGAAAAATAGCTGTAGCCAATTTTCCAGGAAGCTCACCGGAAGCGAAAAAGAGAGAAAACAAGTCTCGTGTTTTACAAAATACAAATGCGCGACCGGTGGAAGATAAACTATATAATTTCACGAAAATTAACAAAACCGTTGTAAGAGTACAAATATAGCTCTTCCCCCCAACCCCGACTAGTTATAAAACTGTTAAAACCCATAATAAATACTAATAAGTACGAAAGAAACATAATTATTAAATTTCATTAAAATCGGACGAGCCGTTCGCAATTTAGAAATATAGCCCCCTCCCCACCCCCACTAATTAATAAAACTGTTAAAACCTTAAATATACGCTTATAAGTACGAAAGAAACATAATTATAAAATTTCATTAAAATCGGACGAGCCGTTCTCAATTTAGAAATACAGCCCCCACTCCAAGAAAAAGATGGATATAGTTCAAAACCGTTAACAATAAGAGAAAACTTAAAACTTAAATGGTGGAGGTTAAAACTCATATTCCGATATTTATTTGCCTATTTAATGGAAAAAATATTGTAATCGAATTATTCTGAAAATAATTCACACCTTAAATTACAAGAAATAGTAATCCGTAATTCAACTATGTAATCCATAATCGAATTACATATAAGAATTACATTGTAATCTTAATTCATGAAGTAATTACATCATAACATGTAATGTAATCCCGGCCCGGGATTACAATTACAGTGTAATCGCCATTCATAGAATTTATTTCAATTACATTTTGCCCAACTCTGCTCTGAACTACTTGGGAAACATATACACACCTCAATGCAAAGGAAACAAGAATTTAACTTACCTTCTTCGAAAAATCACAATGTGAGAGAAATAGAATTACGAATGACGTGATTCGAACTTTTGATTTGACACAAAATTACAAATCTTGCAAATTATGAAATCGGTTGAAAAAATTATGAATTTGGTTGAAAAAAGCTATAATGGTGATAATAATAATAAGTTGTATTATGGCCTAAAATGAGCGATGAATGAATTACCTCTTGATTTGACACAAAATTACAAATCTTACAAATTATGAAATTGGTGGAAAAAATTATGAAATTGGTTGAAAAAATTATGAATTCTGTTGAAAACATTATGAAATTGATTAAAAAATTATGAATTTGGTTGAAAAAATTATGAATTTGATTGAAAAAAATTATGAAATTGGTTGAAAAAATTATGAATTCTGTTGAAAACATTATGAAATTGATTAAAAAATTATGAATTTGGCTGAAAAAAGCTATATATAAAAGTTGTGAACAGTTCGATATATTATGATTACGGATAAGATTACTGTTCCATGTTCGTATGATATATTAATTGATAAGGAGATTAATGATAATAGGATAATGATTGCAATATTATCTCCTGAAACATATTTATTTATACAAACAAATTTTGTAATATAAAACTGGGTAACATTTTATGGACAATGCCACTTTCTCAAGCCCTATAACATAGCATTCAAACAACAAAAACTGTGTTATGACTATTACAACACTAATTATAATGATTTATAAATAAATATATATTAATATTATTACCACATACTACCTCAAATTATTGTTTTATTTTTCAAGAGATATCATTGCAATCATAATCCTAATATCATTAATCTCCTCATCAATTAATATATCGATCTGTATTATTTTCTACTTTTTATTGTGTCTTTTTCACAATGAATATATCTATATTATTATATTGTATTTCATTGAATGAAGTTCAATGTTTGGAATTTTATTACAATCATGTGTCTTCAATTATATAATTTTGCTTTGTTTTTAAGTATTGACTCGGATCATATGGTGATTAAAGTGATGAAAGTTGTTAAAGGTTATATTTTCCTAAAATTACTTTTTTTTTCTGGTAGTAACTTCGTAAATGATCTTGTATTAGTGAAAAATGGATAGTAGAAGATACTAGTGACCTTCTGATTAATTTTTTTTTCCTTTTTATTGTGTGATAGGACACTTAAAAAAATGACCGAAGCAGCGTCATCATCAACAAACATTTCTAATGTGGAGGCTACGGATAGTATAGCAGAAAACAATTCTCAAAATGAACAAGGTGTCTGGGAAATAGTTTCAGGTCGTAAGCGTCTCTCAGAAATAGAAAGAGATACAAGGAAGCAAAAGACGCCAAATAACCTCCCATCTATCACCCCTGTTCACAATAAATTCAGTATTTTTAGTGACAACTCACAAAATATATCCAACCGGTCAGAACAAACTGATCCAACAGCTAGACCTCCACCGATTTTCGTAAAAGGAGTAGAAAACTACCCAGCGTTTGTTGGGTTTTTAGAACAAGTAAGTGGCCCATTCACATTTCAGTTAAAAACCACACCAAAATATATTTGCATCAACCCAGAGACGCCGGAATCATATCGTGCTATAGTGAATTCACTTAGAACACAAAATGCCGAATTTCACACGTTCCAGCTACCCCAAGATAGATGTACAAGAGTAGTAATAAAAAACCTACATCATTCAACCCCAAAATCAATTATCATTGATGCCTTAAAAAGTAAAGGTTATGAGGCAACTAATGTTACTACTGTGATATAAAGGTTAAAACTAACTTTACCAATGTTTTTCGTTGATATTACCAAAGAAACATACAATGATAATATCTACCAAATTAAAAGCATTTTCTGCACTCGAGTAATAATTGAAGAGCCAGGAAAGAAGAGGATGATACCTCAATGCAATTGGTGCCAACAGTACGGTCATACTAAGACGTTTGCAATTATACACCCAAATGTGTAAGATGCGGCCAAACACACGCAAGTTCCTCATGTCAGAAAACGCGTGATACCCCAGCTACAGAGGATGTCAAATCATAAAGGAGTTAATATACATGAGAAATTCACGAGTTCTCCATCATCGAAGGTCTGCACCCTCTCAATCTACCTCTATCTCAATGGGGCCACAAGACTCTCCTCCATTGCAGCAGCACTCACAGCAACCTCAGCTCACTCAACTAGGTCCAAGAATGCAGCAGGACCCACAGCAAACTCAGCCCACTCAACTAGTTTCAAGAATGCAGCAGCAAGGACCTCCACACACTTGTCCAGCTCCTGAAGAAAGACAACAACAGAATGAGTTCATGTCAGGTATGAGGCAGAACATTGCTCAGCCGGTAGCCCCAGCTGATAATTATTCTCTCCAAATATTAAATTTGTTAAGTGGTTTAGATAACCTCATCGAACCCCTTTTTAACAACTTACACAAATCAGACAAGCCTTCAACCCCGCTTATGGACCCTAATTATTTAACTGTGGGTTCCTTGTCCATCCTTCTTTGGAATACGAACGCACTTCTTCAACATAAAACAGAACTTGACATGTACTTACACGAGAAACATACCGACATCGCTTTTATTACAGAAACCCACCTCACTTCACGTCATAAAATAAGCATACCGGACTATACTATCTACATGAGCGATCACCCAGACAATACTTCGCACGGTGGGACTGGCATCATCATCAAAACATGTCTCAAACACCACTCTAAACATATTCCAATTACACCAGACATCCAAGCAACAGCCATAACTCTTTACACACCACAAATAATAACGACATACTGGCCTACATCGAGACGTAAGACACCAGACTTACTAGACTTCTTTATCACTAAAGGACTACAGTCCGTACCTTACACAGTTAGAACTAGTTTTGACCTCTGTTCTGATCATTCCCTTATTCAATTTATGTTGTTTGAAGAGCCATGTATGAAAGAAGAACGCCCCACCCTCATCCAAGGAAACATTAATTTGGACTGCTACGAAACAATTTTAAATGAAAAACTCTCAGTTCCACTTTCATTGAAAACAGGAAAAGAAATAGAGGACGCTGTTGACGTTTTCACAAAATACATTCAGGAATCTACGTGGTCCTCATCAGTTCCCAAAACCAAGAAAAGTTACCAGCCAAACTATCCACAGTATATAAGGGATTTCATCAGAATCAAGAGAAGAGCTCGTAAGGTATGGCAGACTAACAGACTACCATCGTACAAACATACATACAACCAAATAAATAACGAATTAAAACGACAAATCCAAAAATTCAAACAGACCAACTATGATACATTCTTAACAAATCTCAATACTGACGATGGAAGCTTATGGAGGCATCGTGAGGTGTCAGCACCACTCCGAAAAGAAGAAGGTACTTGGGCCGAGTCGGAAAGCGAAATGTCTGAACTCTTCGCTGATCATCTATCGACTGTTTTCTTAGCTCATACAGACCTCACTGACAATGAACACGAAATCAACGTACAAGATACCCTTGACAACCCCTTACTACTAACGTTGCTTCCACCAGCATTTAAGCCATCTGAAGTAATCCTAGAAATTCAAAAATTATCCAAAAAAAAAAAAAGCCCCAGGACATGACTTGATTACTGCTGAGCTACTCCAGCATATGCCCAGAAAAGCTAGTCTTTCTTACAACACTCTTTAATGCAATACTCAGGCAACTAAATCCCCACTGCAATGGAAATATTCACACGTATTAATGATACAAAAACCAAATAAAGACCCCAACTCTCTTTCGTACAGACCGATCAGTTTACTTCCAATTTGCTCAAAAGTTTTTGAAAAATTACTGTATAGATGAATTCTATACATACTAACGAACAAAGACATACTACCTGAACACCGGTTTGGATTTCGTTCACAACACTCAACCATACACCAGCTTCACAGAGTCACAGACTACATTTCAGTTGCATTGGAGAAAAAATGATATGCTACTGGGGTATTCTTGGATGTAGCTCAAGTATTCGACAGAGTTTGGCACAATGGACTACTATTTAAACTTAAATCATTCCTTCCTTCCACTTACTATCTTATCCTTCTCTCTTTCCTTTCCGACAGATTTTTCTTTGTTCGACAAGGTTTGTATACCTTGGTATACTTTGGTCTGTTCGACCAATTAGGGCTGGAATACCGCAGGGATCGATTCTTGCACCTCTGCAATACATTGTTTACACACACGACATACCCACTTGCCCTAACACTATAATAGCAACATACGCAGATGATACTGCAATTCTGACTAGACACTCAGACATCAATCAGGCTTCACTGACTCTCCAACACTATTTACAACAATTACAAGACTGGTTCAACAAATGGAAAATGAAACTCAATAAGGACAAATCACAGCACATAACTTTTGCACTTCGACATACCTGCCCCATCGTTTACATTAACACTGTTCCAATGAAACAGACTGACACTGTTCAATACTTAACGATCTAAATTGAAAATGACGCAAAGCCTAATACATATACTTACTTATTAAAACCTCTATGGACGTACGCCTCACATTTTTACGGAACTGCTAAAAAAACACACAT
The DNA here is from genome assembly GCA_003667255.2 of Euschistus heros. Classification (NCBI taxonomy): domain Eukaryota; kingdom Metazoa; phylum Arthropoda; class Insecta; order Hemiptera; family Pentatomidae; genus Euschistus; species Euschistus heros. The sequence continues at coordinate 1,300,655 of RCWM02000042.1, forward strand.
CCAAAAAATACAGACTTTCCAGGCAAAAACTTTAAGACTCATTACACAATCACCCTGGTATGTCAATAACAAAACTTTACACACAGACTTACACATACCCATGGTACAAGATCACATCCAGACTTTATATAAACGACTTCACGACAAACTTCACGGACATATCAATATTTTAATACAAAGTATGGCCTCCATAAGCTTGTCAGATAATACCCAAAGGAGACTAAAAAGGAGTTGGTTGAGGGATCTACTCCGTTAAAACTGATTGAATAACATGTTCATGTTAGGAGTAAGTACCGCTGGGTGCTGTCCGCCCTCATGCCTGACATGCCAATTATCTTGTATACAACAATTTATCACATCTGCTTTATCACAAATAAAGAGGAAAAAAAAAAAAAAAAGTAGTGACCCAAGTATCATGTGTATATAATTTAAGGTTCAATATCATTTAGTGTTTTTTTTTTTTTTTAAATCCCCTTTATTTTTATCGTTTTATCATAAAATCACAAAAAAACTATGATTCCATCCCTTTATCTGCACTTGGTGCATTTTAAGGAATTTCTATTTAAAGTACAATAAATCATGGTACAACAATAAAATAAATCCTGATCCAGTGATGGGGCTCACAGGCCTAAAAGGATAAAAATAATACATATTCTTTTTTTAATCATTATAATGTCATAGAATTACTCTTGAAAAAATAAAAAAAAGTTCTGATGCAAGATGGCATTAGACGACAGTTTTATAATGTTTCGCGCCATTACTTCAACCAATAGGACGTGGTTTTAAGAAATTTAATTTTTTATTTGCTTTTAGTTTATACTATTATAACTGTCATGCATCTATTTTTTTAATAAAATAGGGGATACATAGTTATTTGGTAATTTTAACTTGTATCATACGATAGTGTCGTTTTCGTACTTGTAACATAATAGCTGATTGGTAGATAAAATGCCGCCAAAAAGTGATTTTACCGCCGAAGCTGACGGCAAACCCATTATTCAAGCACAGTTTAAGGCGTTCTCCGGTTCTAGTAAGTTTGAATTCATATAATGGCTCCTCCTGAGATTTTAGACAAAGAAAATATGAGCACATCTATGTCTAACCTTTACATTGATAAAAACCTAGATTCTATTTCTGTAAGTTTCTTTAATATTTAAAGAAGTATTCAGTAATTTTTTGTTACTAATCTTAGATATATGTTGTTATAGCTTCATACCAAAGTTGCCTTAAAAGAGAATAAAAATTTAGATAATGTTCTTGGTGAAGAACAAAAGGTATGGTTATCCTATTATTAAAGTTATGTTAAATGTAAATTAATTCTATTATTATGCATTATTTCTGGTGGATAGGTGATTACAGACACAAGGGTGTGTGAAAAAGAAGTGTATGACTCGCAGAAGGAACCTTTGCTGAGGGATAACCCAAGAAGATTTGTGATTTTCCCAATAGAGTACCATGATATCTGGAAGATGTATAAGAAAGCAGAAGCTTCGTTTTGGACTGCTGAGGAAGTTGATCTATCTAAGGTGTTTTTGCTAAACATATTTTAATTATTCTAGGGAATGTTAGTAATAGTTCAAACCTTTCTATTAGGTATATCTATAACTTCACCCCTTACCTCCTGAATTTTATTAATAAAACTACTTGTAATTTAAAATGAGATTAAATCTGGATGCTCTACTGATACAAAATGCTGATGTACTGTGAGCCTGGTTATTTATTGAAAGTTCTGAAGGATACCAGTAACAAAATCTACTTACTGCTGAATATTTGGTTTTCATGTAGACTAGGAATCTGTCATGATGATCTAATAACATCTGACACACTAACGGTGTTTTAAGTATGAATATGGAATACTATTTATTTTGTCACAAAAATTCTCAGAATTTATATAGTCTAACAAAACTAGCAAGTACAACTTCTAAACATTTGACAACCTGTACAAATCTCAATGTTCTACTCATTTTCCTTGCAATTGAACTTAATTAAAATTATGTAATATTCATATTTTGCTGATAGGGTAAACCAGGCAACCATTGACATTCTGAAGGAAATATGTGGAATATTCATACCAAAATTGTAGAAAGAATAGTTAATAAAGTTAAAATTTACAGGTATTTTTCCTTAATTACTTTTCTTTAAGCTAAACACAAAAGTTCACTTCAAACATTACTTATTACAAGATAAAGACAATAAGTAATAGTAAATATGTTATTGACCCCTTAACGATATCTTTTAAAATATGGACAGAATTGAAAGTATTTTTCAGTTGTAGGATTTAAAAGGAATTATATTAATTCTTTTTTTTAGGTCAACTATTTATAAATATATATATATATATATTAAGGCTAGGATGCCAATAGCTGTCTGGTTTACACTATAGAGTAGTACATTACTTTTTTTCTGATATTTGTTGGAAGAATGATAGTGACTACCTACCCTTCTTATGTCTTGTATGTCATGTTCTTGAGCTTATAATTTTGTCTGATTCGTTTTCGTCAATATTGTTCATTGAGAAATTACTTACAATAATGAAACTGGGTAAATTTAGCTGTTACAGTTGATTTCATTTAAAGGAATTTGTTAATGTTGAAGGATTTGGTTCATTGGGAAAAACTCAAACCAGATGAAAAGCATTTTATATCTCATGTCCTTGCTTTCTTTGCTGCATCCGATGGAATAGTGAATGAAAATCTTGTAGAAAGGTTTTCTCAAGAAGTGCAGGTTAGTGTTGCTAATTAGTCAATGAAATATGAGGTATTTTTATTTATTAAGTAGTAATATTAATTTGATGTCAGGTAACTGAAGCAAGATGTTTTTATGGTTTTCAAATTGCTATGGAAAATGTTCATTCTGAAATGTACAGTCTGCTGATTGACACTTATATAAGGGATCCAAAAGAAAGGTAATTTTAAATTTAGGAAGTAGAAATGTTAAATTCTTACATTTTTAAAGTTCTGTTGTCCTTGGTTGTTTCTTTAATTGTAACTGCTAAATTTCTGAAACTCATTTGTTTGCTAAATGATTAATTGATATGATCTATATGCTATACTGATACACAACCTATCCTTACACCTGGTTTTAATTTAATCTTAGTGTTTTTCTTTTGTCATGTTTTTTTAAAACTGTTGACTAACCTAAAGAATTACAGGAAATATAAATTTTATCTTTATTCTATAAAGCTCAGTTTTATTTCTTAGCATTACATAAGTGCATTTTATTTTATATATTATGTCAAAAATTTTATTTTAGAAATTTAAGTGTGATGAAAGCTCATCAATTATTTCCTATTCTTACTTTATGTTCTATTTTATTTTATTTGATACTAAGTTTATTTTGTCTTTGTTATTTGTCATCAAGATTCTTATCCCTGTTTGAACTTTTTTTTTAGCCCTCTTGGAAGCCTTTTAAGTGGGCTAATATGTATGCATCTACATTCTATGTGTATTTGCATATATAATATTTTGTTTAACTCTTTTTAATTCATCACACCTCACTTTGTTGAACAAATACTTATTTATTTTTTTTTTTAGAGAATATCTGTTCAATGCTATAGAAACTCTGGAGTGTGTCAAAAAGAAGGCTGACTGGGCACTTTCTTGGATCTCAAGTCCAACTGCCACTTTTGGTGAAAGAATAGTTGCATTTGCTGCAGTTGAAGGAATTTTCTTTTCTGGTTCCTTCGCTGCTATTTTCTGGCTTAAAAAGAGGGGTCTGATGCCTGGACTTACCTTTTCAAATGAGCTAATATCCAGAGATGAGGTAATATTGGTTTGTTATTTTTAGTTCTTTATTTATTCAATTTTATGGTGTAATCATTTGCTTTATTACTTTCACAGCTATTATATTCTTAATAAATTAATTGAGATATTCATATAAAAACGATAAAAAAAAATGTTCTGCAAAATATTTATTGCAAATAATGGTTTTTAAAGTTAATTTTATTTTTAAATCAGGGCCTTCATTGTGACTTCGCCTGCTTGATGTTCAAGCACCTTGTACAGAAACCTAGTGTTGAAAGAGTCGCTGAAATTATTACTAATGCTGTAGTGATTGAACAGGAATTTCTTACTGAAGCACTGCCTGTTGCTATGATTGGAATGAACTGTGATCTAATGAAACAGTACATTGAATTTGTTGCTGATAGGTTGCTTGGGGAACTTGGCTGTCCAAAGGTAATTTTTAGGGTTACTCTATTTTCATTTGAAGAGTCCATGGGAGAAAGGGGGAATATCATTGGGAATGCATTTCGAGAAAATCAAGTTTTATGGTCTGGATCTTGAATAACTTCAGTATGTAATTGTAATTTTTGTATGTCATTTTCTTATTTCTTTTGCAAATTAAAATTTTTAATTATCTAAGAAATAAAGTTTTAGTAAAAAAGCTCCAATGTAAACTAGGAAGGAAGACCTGGACGTTCCCCTTTTCTTCCGTTTATGGATATCTTTCAACCTCTTGTATCTAACTTAAAAACCCCTTTTCTGGCTGATTCCTTTAACCTTCTTATTCTACTCAACAATGAAAATATTTTGAAGTGTAAAACTTTCAGAAAAAAATTGACTCTCCCCCTTTCTCCCGTGGACTCTTCATTTAATTCATTATTTTGTTAATGTATCATTAATGAATTAATTCAAATGGTTTTTTAATCTTATATATTTTCATTATGAGAGTATATTTATTATATTACTAAAATTTAAAATGAATATTGTTTGTTAACAGTTGAAATTGTAATCTTTACAAATTTTTCTTTCTAATTTATTTTAAATATTGATAAACTTTATTATAAATGTAATCATGTTTTTCTCAGGTTTATAATTCTACCAACCCTTTTGACTTCATGGAACATATTTCTCTTGAGGGAAAGACTAACTTTTTTGAAAAGAAGGTAGGAGAATATCAAAAGGCTGGTGTTATGTCCTCAAAGGCGGAAAGTGTTTTCACTCTTGATGCTGATTTCTAACATTGATTTTATTTTTTTGTATATTATTAATTCTGTGCACATTCTTGTAAAATAATTTGTATATTATGAACCACTCTGGTTTTTAGTGTCTGTATTATATAACGTGTATATTTCATACTAAAAAATTAACAATATTTTCAAAATATCTTATTTCTTGTTAATAGGGTAGGGTAGTGGAGAGCTAAATAAAATTTGAGCTTTTACCGATTTTAGTGAAATATCCCTTCACTATTATTACATTTGCGATTTTTCATGTTTTACAATTTAAAAATTAAAAAGGCATATATTTAGCTGGTTTTGAGCTAGGTTTAATTGAATCTTTCAAAATTGATGAACAATGTTACTAATCATTGTTGATTCTTATTAAAATGTATTCTAAATTAAAATTATCACTTAAAATATTACTTATGTACTTAAATTGCTTCATTGCTGTTATATATTTTTACTTTTAATTATACGTGTGCTAATATCTTTCTTTTTATCTCACTTATATGCTTTTCCATTTTTTTTTTTTTTTTTTTTTTTTTTTTTAAAGCACTTTAGTGAAGTAATACAATTCCTTTGTAGGTAATGAAATTACTTTTACTTTTTTACTGTAGTAAGATTATAGGCATTATTATTTATATTTGTTTCTTTAATTTATTTAACTCTTAGGCTTCTCCATCATTATTTTAGTTTTAACTCATGTGTTTGGTTTATTAAGATATAATTATAAGGTAATTTATATTTCCAACTCTGTTCAGTTAGTTTAATGGATATTAAGTTCTATTTATTTAATGTTGAGGCATAAGATTTTAATAACATGTGAGTTGAAGCAATGAACTATAGAGACTATAGTCAGTAATTGTTTTTTTAATCCTGTTTATTTTACATCATTACTGACATTAAAAATGCTTTTGTTTAATATGTTAAATGGTTCAAGACTTACAAATTGAAGTAGTTTTAATTATTTGTTACCTGAAATTAAAATAAAAATATTTTTGTGCTTTAAATTCTTTTCAGTAGATTTATTCTTCAGCTCTTTGTTACCAATTTTGACTATGCTCATAAAAATTCTTGCTTACATTATGTAATATATTTATATTTTAATGTAGTTTGTTGAATTAGATTAAATTTTTATATAGATATGTTGAAAATTAAAAAAAATAAAAACATGTTATAATATTAAATGTTCTTTTCCCCCCGAGTATTTATAAGCAACCTGTTTAATTTAAATCCATAATCACCTCTTTATGTGTGATCCTGTATGTATATTAAATTTTTTTTTTGGCTCTTCAGACCTTCATATCTTTGACCTCGTGAAATGGCTTTCCTAGCATATACATTGCTTGCACAAGCACAGGCAGCCTGGAGGGTATATCCTCATGTTATCATGGTTTCCATGGTACAGCAGCACATTAGTCATTGCCTCACTTAAAGACTTATTACCCAGGGCTCTTCTCACTTTAATGCTCAACTACTCCTGTTTAAGGATATTGACACAATAATCTAAACCTCAGATTTATGGTTGCGCAGGGTCAGCAGGCTGTCTTGGACCTACATATCTTTACATGTAACAGGTCTGTGGACCAAATGTATAGGAGTGTTTTTCACCCAAGAAAACCACTTCATGATACTAAATTAATTCACAAGGAATAGGGTCATCACTGCTATGCCTGGTTGGTGTGTTACCTCCAGTTGGATGATGGGCTTCACCCAAGAGGGGGTAAGTCTGAAGTTGTAGCCAATGTATTCTTTATAAGGTGTTTTTTGAGCCATCAAACTTCCTAATGCTTAATATCTAGATATATATATATATATATATATATATATATATATATATATATATATATATATATATATATATATATATATATATTTATTATATATGTAATCTGGGTATATACACTCTGGTCATATAATGTTTTACTGGTTTTATAGATTTTATTTAACAATACATCTTTGTTGATGTTTCAACAGTTGTTAAGATTTGTGAATCGCTTGCCAGATGATAGGATCCAATGTTTTTTCGTAAAGAAAGTTTAACTCTTAAGTGGAGATTAACAAACTTTCTATAATTAACATTGTTAAATCGTTTAGAATTGATGAAAATAATGAAGGTTATTTCAAATGGTTAATTTTTTTATATTAATGAGTTATAGTTGAATGTTAAGTATTTAGAAAAGTAGATTGTTGGGGTATGCATTCATAAAGATACACAGCAATTAAAAAATAAGTTTTTTTAATTTGTGATGCCAACGTTCCAACTTGCATTGCAAGCCTTCATCAGGGTTTCCAAGACAGATTTAAACAAAAACTGTCACAGTTTGAAAAATTGTCTTTGAAACGTTGGAATTACAAATTAAATAACTTATTTGTTAATTTTTTTAAAGAAAAGTGATATATAATTTTTTTTAAATAATTTTTTGGTACAGACTATGTAGCTCATCAAATAGTTAAATACATCCTAAATAAATTCCTGCTGTTGCTACTCTCCTTCTTGGTCTGGGCCTAACAGCATCTGTAATAAAATATGATTTCATACAAACACGACTAATTTTTATTTTGAAGTAATTAATCAATTCAAAACCTTATTTTTTCTTTCAAAAATTTATTTTGAAAAAAAAAGAACTGATATTTTTGTAAATTTGTCTTTCACCTTCAGATTTGCTGATTGTCAGTTTTGTATTAACAAAAGTGAATTGAAAGATATATATATATATATATATATATATATATATATATATATATACTATCGCGGGTTCGCAGCCCGGCAGATATATAGTAAAAAATATATGCCGTCCTTCGGAAGGGATAAAATACGTGATCTGTTATCCTAATTATTGTAGCAAAATTTATAATCGTTTTTGCCCTTTAAAGGAACATGTGAAAGACTGCCCTTTAAATAGTGACTGATAGTGCACTAAGCTTTCCATTCCAGTTTTTCCTTACAGCTCAAAAAGGAGATTTAATTCAATAAATGACTATTTAATGGTTATTCAACAGTGTAGGGATTAAATATATAAGCTACTAAACGTTTTTATATTCTGTGACATAAATGCATAATTTTTCTTGATCTGGTAAAAAAATAAAATTGATTGAGTTGTTGTATTCAATGGTCTGCTTCAGCTGGCAAACGTTCGATTGGAATTCTAAAAAGGGGGGGGAGCAGTAGTGGAGGGAGATGCGCGCGCAAGCTAATGGAAAGTATGAGAGGTTGCTCCTGTGAGTATGTCAATGATAGATAGATAATATATTTGTACAAATTCTGTGTGCGACATTTTACACTTTGTCGTGCGAGATGTGCGGCTAACATGGACAGATATTGGAAAACGAGATGTGATGCGATGCTCTCTCAAAAGAAGATTTGGACCAAGGGATACTATATGATTAAAACAGGTAGCCTAGCCTTTAGTCTGTCTCTTTCGCCATCAGCCATTTCTGTTCTTAGTCGCATTTTATTTTTCATTGCATGACTTTGTTGTTATCATATATTATTTATTAGTTTTTCCTCCCATCTTAAAAATAAAAAAATAAAAGAATCTGGAGAATCAGTATTTGTTCTTCCTAGTAGCTAAATAGTTAACTGAATCAGAACTCTCTAAGTAGGCTAATTATTACTCTTAATACATTAAATTTTTAGTACTGATTCTATTTATTGATAGTGATTATACTTATATTGCTAGTCTGTTTAATCTTTGTTGCTATGGTTCTAGATGAAATATGTGTTTCTTTATTTTATGAATATACATATAGTCGATGGGTTCCAGTGTTTTATCAAATCATTTAATTATTGTTTTAAGCCTTCTTAGTTCTTTTTGTTCTTTACTGAAGTTTAAGTTTTGAATTAGTGATAGACTGTTATTGACATCTTTGTCAATAAAAGTATGCAATGAAACATATGACATCCTCTCACTAAGCAAATGACTTATCTTGAATCCTTCGTCCTTTATTATGCTGCAAAAGCTCTTGATGATTCAGTGTTACACTCAATTTCTTAAAAAATGTTCTGAAATTATATTTGTTAGTTCACTTTTTAATGCATTATTTTTTACTGATGCAAAAAAAATGATTTGATACTGCTTGGGTTACAGACTTTGACAAAATAAGGGGGCAGTTTGTGTTTTCTCTCTAAGTCATAAAGTACTTCATTGTTTCAAGACTGCAACCGTATTTATTTGGACATGTTCTTTGTGCAGTGGTGACTTTAGCCGTTGTAAGGCTTTGATCAACAAATATTTGCATGTCCCCTGTCATTTTCATAAATTATGTGAATTGAAAGTAGTAGTTCTGATTGATTGTTTATTTGATTAGTAAACCTAAAGCTTTAAATTTGTTGATCGATGTAATAATGTTTTGAATTGTAACTTTCTTCTTGATGTGGCTTGAGGCCCTGGGCAGTTGCCATCTAAAGTGGCCACTGTCTTTGTTGTTCCCTTGAAACTATTTTAAACAAAGCTATGATTACTGTTTAATAGATAATTCATTTTTTTTTTTTTAAACACCCCTCTCAGTGGATATCAGATGACTGCATGGCAGTTGAATGAAATATTGAATAGCTCTTGATCTCTTGGACCATTTTTCTTTTTATCTTCATATGACCTTTTTAAAATAATATTCACAATTTAAAATTGTTGTAATATAACCAAACCATGATAATACAAGCTGAGAGAATTAAAACTTAATTGTGAGAATCAAATGATTCTAAGATTTAATAAAGTCTGTCTTATGCTCTATGTAATTCTAAATTTATAGTTAAGATTAATATTTAATAATAAAGTATTTTAATAACTCTAAAGTATTATTCTCAAAGCCTTTTACAGTAAAATTCTTTTACCTCAATCATGTATATCTTAAACATGATTTCTTCATTTTAGGGGGTATAACTAAAGCTACAAAATTAATAATGATAAAAGTATGGTTGACTGTTAAGATGGATGGAGAACTTTAATTGTTTCATTGGATGGAGAAGAAGACAATCAGGTATCCAATGAAACAAAAATACCATGTCATGTAGAAATACTTTAAATGTTGCCACATAATTAAAGTATTTCTACTTGACTTGGTTTTTCTGTTTGACTGCATCCCTGATTATCTTTATACAAAATTAATAGTTTCTGACTGTCACATATTGTTAATTATTAATTATCATTATACATTTTTGTAAGCTTGATAAATTTATGCCACAATGTTATGTGCTGTACAAGTTTCCACTTTTACTTAAAGATATATTTTTTTAAAAATTAATTTAATTTCAATACTTATGTTTTATTCTTACTGCTTTATTAAGTTGTTTATTAATATTTATAGATTCTGAAACAAATTCAGTTCAATGGTGTGTGATCATATTTTGAAATAATTACTATTATACAACACTTATTGAAGATATTCCATTATAAACTAAGATTTATTTCCTTATATTTATTAGTTTTGTCTATTTTTATTGTAATTATATGGAAAATAGCCAGTTGGCAATAATATTCTTAAGTTTTTCACAATACATTATTTCCATATCTCTAATTTATTTTTAGGTATATTCAGTATACTGCCTTTTGAATATAAAATACCTGTAAGAGTTAATTTTATTTTTAGTTAAAAGTTGCAAGATTTCAATTTTTACATATTTCTTTATGAAAAAAGTTTAAATGTTAATTTACCAATTGTTGAACTGTAGCTTTATGAAACCTTTCAAAATGACATATTTCGAATTTAATATTTACTACATATAATTATTGGAAAATCTTGTTGGATTATTTTATTTATCATTTATCATTCATTTATTCAATTAATTATTTGTACTTCAATTAATATATTCATCAGGAGAAGGTGTATGCAATGGTCTGTAAGTTTCTAATTCCCTTGTTACAATATGTATTAGAATTGTTTGGTTTTGGGAAACATGCGGACATGTAACATCAACACTTTAGGAATTAGGAAATAATGTTTTGTTAAATTTTTGTAGGACCATAACAATCGTACAATATTTTTATTTCATTGGGTAAAGTGGTTTCTTAAATAAATGTTATTTATTTTAATAAATGTTGAGAATTAAATATATTTTATATACATGGATTTTTTTATGGCAATTTTTAAAGTTTCTTTTTTTTATTTGCATCAAGTCTACAATCTAGTGAATAAATTGTAGTTTGTTTATGTTATGAAAGATATATTTTCTATCTAAAATGTATAGTATCTTAATTCTTAAAGATTTTCTAATTTTTGCTTCGAATGAAAAGGGAAAAAAAAGAGGCTATGGTTAATTTTTGGCCTTGCCTGGTCTCATGATCTGTATATGAGATATCATGACTTGTTTTAGTCATTATTTTTAAGTTGGCTCTAAACATTTCCACCCCTCCCCTGAACTTTTTTTTTTACCTCTCCTGTTGAGTGCATTCATAACGATTGCATGTCTTCTTATTGTTAAAGTTGACACTCATACCATTTAGGATTTTTTAAAATGTTGATAGCTTTCTTTTATCATGTTGTACATTCTCAAGGTTGGTACATGACCCGATTCTCAAGAGGAGCAAGTTAAAGTTTTGATTTGTCATCAGTGCCAGCATGCGAGGTATACCATCTACAGGTATATCTCAAACAGCCTGTGAAATATGTTTCATGTAAAAAGGCACTTCTTAGACTTTTATTTATAAGTTACATATTTTAATCTCAAATGCTATTGAGATTAAAATATGTAACTTATAAATAAAAGTCTAAGAAGAGCCTTAAATACATATGTGTATACTCCAGGATACATTGCCTGTTAAAGGGTTAATATTTAGTTTATGTATTAATGTATAAGAAAAAAAATTGGGTTTTCAACATTGCTATTCAGGATTTTTTTTTTTTGTAGAGAATATGAATGGGATTTTAATTTCAATTAATTTCTTTTAATTATTTACTTCAGTTCGTCGTTTCCTTTCCAATTACACTAATTAAAACTGATTATGATCTTTTATGTATACTTATATTTATTGGGTATCTTGACTTTGACTGGGGTTGATTATTAGGGTTTATTGATTTTCGTTTTATTGTACTTTAGATATTTTAAACTGATGATAGTCTCATCTTTTAATCTATAAATACCATGTTCACATTTATTAAATATATATAGTTAATATATATATTAGTCCATTATAGCTGGACATCATGCGTCTCTGAAGGATAGGATTCCGTGTTTTTTCCAAATCCATTTTCGTTATTAGGAATTTAATTTTCAGTCAGCAAATACATGATTTTTTTTATGTTAAAAAAAAATAAAATGTTCAATGTTAATCAACTTTAAAGAATTAGAAAATTGTTGTTAGGCAGTCCAACAAGTGTAAAATCTTTGCTGAAGATATTTGTTTACAATCGACTAACAAAAAGGCACGATATGCCATAGAGGTAGGAAGGAGAGAGTGGTGACCCGAAGAGGAATTTCATTCTGGAAGACCAGTCCTGGCAAGTGGCACACCTGCGGAGTACAGAGCACAGGTGTCGGTGGGTGTGGATGGCGTCATCTCAGGCAGTCAGTCCCTCCAGGGGCAGCCTGTACTTATAAGGGCAACCTTCCTGACCAAGGGTTTCGCTATATGTAGTCCGATAAAACTATTTGTCGGAAAGATTGCCTTCATAAAAACCGTCTTCACTTTTTTCTCAGCCTACAGCAGAATCTCCGATCCCTTGACTGGAGACTAACTCGCTCCCCCCCCCCCAAAAAAAAAAAAAAAAAAAAAAAAAAAAAAAAAAAAAAAACTTTTAACTTGAGCTTCAGTTAATAGGGTCTTTGAGTTCTCAGTTCTATTATGTCAAACTTGGAGATAAAAAATCATTTGCGTCTTTCCTCAGCTTGCGGTAATGACATTTCCTGAATGGAAAGTGTTTGTTTTAATTTATTAAAATGTATCATTAGTTAGGTGCTCTGATCGGTTCTGTGTTGATATTTGTTTCATTGACAATAGGTGTCTGGTTTAGTGAAGACAGTGTACAGCTAAGATTTCTCCACTAGCCCGTTAACCTCTTTGAGGAATGCATTTGACTAATTGCGCATTTGCGCACATCAGTGAAAGCTCTCATTGGAACCGAAAGTTGTGGTTCATGAAAGAGGTTGCTTACGTTAATTAGTCAGCTAGATGCCGGGAGAATTAGATTTTTGAGTGAAATGATATTACAACGTTGCTATTGCTTTATCTTCGTAATATATTTGGCAGTTACAGAAAGTTAAGACAGGCATTAAATATCAATTGATACACGGATTGTTTCTTTTAAGAGTTCAAAAACAAAAAAAAAAAAAACTTCATTTTTGTATTGTTGGCATCAAGGTCTTATTTTTTTTACCTCTATGGTTTCACTAATTTAATTAAAATTAGCATAATACAGCGCATACATAATATCTTTGATAATTAGCAGTTTTAAGTACATTGTTTCTTATAAATATTATAATTTATATAAATAGATCATTTTTAGTTAGAAACAATGTGTTATCTAACTATATCAGAAAAACACAAATGATTAAGATATTGATGATTTAACTTAATTAGACTTTATCCATTTATGATAACTTGGAAACTAATGTTAAAGCATAGGATATTAAAATTAAAACATAAAATAACTGATATTATTTACTATTCATTTATTATAGAAGGCGTATACAGCCGTTTCTTAATTAACGTTCATTTGTGGAGATGTTGGTATTCATAATATATACAGGGTGCTGTGAATCTTTTGAACGAAAAATTCATTCATCTGTTCGGCTGCCATCTGAGCTACGCTTTCATGGTCGTAACGTCGCGGACACGACAGCTAATGGATCAGTCACTCACTGTGCTGCCCCATTTGTGTTATTGAATATTTATTAATAATAGGAATAGGAATGTTAAAAATAATTTTTAAGTTATTCTTAATGGAATCAATATTAATTCCAATGAAGGTGCTTTTGGTCAGTCCATAGATTAAAATATTATAAGAGTTTTAATATCTCATGCTTATAACTATTGAGCGCAATTAGTATTCTTTTACATTATGTATTTAAATTTTAGTTAATATATTAAATTATATATTTTGATTCAGCTTTTTATTTAATTTTGTTTGTATTGACTAATAATTATATTGTTTGTTTATTCTGGAACTTTTTTCCCTTAAAGTAATTATATTATAATTAAAAGTTAAAATTAAAGGTTTTTCTGTTTATTTTTAAATCATTACTGTCCATTACCTATCTGATGAATTAGTCCCTAAGGTGGATTGTTTACTCTGTTTGTAATATGTCAACAAACATTTCTGCAAATTCTTGTTTACAATAGCTTAGTACTGTGGTTGCTATTATTCTGTGAACATGGAAAAAAATATCATTCATTATCGGCATATTTTGCTGTATTATTTTAAAAAATATAACCGTGCTGCAACCTGTCAAAGTTGGTTTGCCAAATTTCGTTCAGGAAATTTTGACATCCATTATGCTGCACGGTCTGGTCTCTCTTAAGAAATTGAAACGACCTATTACCATTTGGACAAACAATTGATTCAACTCAATACTGTCCGCAATTTACTAAGTTGGATCAATCATTAAAAATAAAGCGCCTAGAATTGGCTAATCGAAAGGGTGTTTTTTTCCGCCAAGAGCCACACAAAAATGACGCACCCCACACCTTGTTGAACACTCGCAATAGATTATTAAGCTTTGGATGGACCTTCTGCTCCATCCACCTTATTCATCAGACCTAGCGCCAAGCGTCTACCACTTATTGTGGTATCCGCAGAACTTCATGAATGGAAAGCAATTCCAAAACGAACAGGACATCAAAAACCACTTGGACAGTTTGACAACAAACCACAAACGTTCTTTGAACGTGGCATTATGCAATTGGTCGAAAGATTGGAACAAGTTATACTAGATAATGGTGCATATATTGTACATTAAAATAAATTTTATGTCTATTATACACAGTTTTATTTCACCCTCCTAAAACCTAACGAACATATTTGCCAACCCAATACATTAACTGATTTTTGGAAGGTTTTTTCATACCGCCGTTACGGTTATAACTATAATGGTCATTACCAGATCAGTATAAAGAATAATAAAATAAACAAATAAAACTAAATAGTTTGATAGAAGAAAATCTAAGGCTATAAAATATATCTAGAAAATCTAAGGAAGTAAAAGTAAAAGGGTGATTCTCAGATTACTTGCCATTTTCGAGAACCAAACTTTGAAAAATTTTAGTTGACCAAAATGTATGGGATTTTTTAATAATTAGTTTAAGGTGTTGTCCTGATGGACATTTAGTGATTTAGCAGAATTAGAAATAAGTTCCTGCCTAAAATTTAAATTCAAAATTGAAACCATTACGGTTCTGACAATTAAGTTACAGTGCTGACAACTCAATCTCATTTAACAGTGATTAAAAAAATGGATTGGTTTATCTATAATAACAAAATGACTTTTGCACTTAATTTAATCATATATAAGGGGAATTTGATTAAAAAGATTATAAATTAGACAAAATAAATTTATTTTAAATATAAAATTTTGAAAACTTAAATTAGCTATTAAGCTGCTAAATGATTTTACATGAGGTTACAGTCTTTAAAATTAAATGAGATATTACTCTCTTATAGCCTGTATCACATATTTAATTTAATTAGTATATGTAAAAAATTAGTATTAGTATTAATTAATTAGTAGTATGTAAAAAGTACTTGATTATCATCACAATTACTTTGTAACTTTTACATTAAATCTCACAGTCTTAAAAACTTTTTTTAAACAAGCAAACCTTTTAAAAAACAATTATAATTTAAAAATTCATGTAAAACTTTTTAAAAGCAAAAGAAGATTTTCTAAACAAAAATGTGTTTGTATAGATAGTTTATAGATTTGAACTCCTGAATTTCCATAAATTGTGAGGACACACTAATTCGTGGAGATGGTATTTTATTTATATTTAGGATTTGAGAAAGTAAGAACGTTACTTAAAAAACTTTTTTATTCGTTTTCAAACATTCTAATAATAAACGCATATTTTCATTTTGCATGCACAGACATGTTTCTCTATCTGCTGATTTTGACCTTTTAATGAAAAATGGCCGGAACCTATTAAAAGTGGAATACCCTATTTTCGGGCCTACGTTTTGCGATATAAACTTTTTGTGAAGATTATATAGGCTGTCAACTAAATACCACATTTGTTTCTTTTCGCCGTTATGTCGCACAGTCTTTTTTACCTGGGCATTGCCAACTATTTTCATCCGACTTCAGAAATGTGCTGACAGCTTTTTGAGCTTGTATAGCATCCTGTTGTTAAGATCTTTCGTATTTCAAGGTGAGTGTATTTCTTCTCGCTTTTTCAATTTTGTATACTATATACGGTAAAAAATCTCCTGCCTCAATCATCATTTTGTATTTTTTTAACAAGTGGCCACCCAAAAGTTTTGTTAAAACCTGTTTAGCTGCCACACTTTTCAGGCTTCGATACGTATTTGTCAGTTGGGCTTTTAATACCTCTCCGAAAAGAAGTTTTTTCTGAACAATGCCTCTTGTTTCTTTTGGAGCCTGGATAGCCGTTTCCGGTATTTTTCAACTATGGCTGATAATTTTTTAACAGTTCCACGCTCTTTATTTAAGTCACGATTAGCCTTTGCCCGTTCTTTGCGCGCTCGTTTTCGCTCTTTATACCAGGTCTGGAGCTGCCGGTTCTTTGCTGGTGGTCAATGCTTCTTTGAGGCATTGATTCATTCTGCGATGTGGGAGTATTGGGTGGAGTGCAAAGATCTGTAATGCAGCCTTTCTTAATCTTGATTTTCGAGTGTATGCTCGCCACTGCTTTCTTTTCTGTCTTTTTTCTCGCTCAGTCACATTTACCACTAGTTTGATTTTCCCTTCTTTCACTCTTTTCCTATGCTTTTGCTATATCATTGCGGTACTTTTTTGGCCTCGGCATTGTTCTCTGTTAGTAAACAAACAAAATGATCAAAATCAGTAAATTATGTAGGGACTCTTTAATTTAATAAAAATGCTTCTATCTTTTCAGTTTTTAATTTTATTTTTATTTTTTTCTTCAATTTGCTGTAATTTTCCTCCAATAACCAAATATAATAAATACAAATAAGTAATTTTTCATGATAGCAAAGTTTGGGTTGGCATCTTTCATACAATCATATTGTTAACAATCGATTTATCTGTTAAAATTTAGAATAATAACCCTTAATGTCAACACCATAACCAAAACGTCAGCCCTTAACAAAACCATTTTGCAACGGTGCTGACATTTTAAGACAAGATTTAATGTAAATTCTTAAATAATGATCGAAATCCGGAACCCAGGGTTAATTTATGTTGTCCCTAACAACTGTTTTAAATTTTTAAAAAAAACAACAGCTGATTCATAAGTTGAAGGAAATTAATAAAAATCTAGCGTTACGGTGTTGACAAATCAAAATGTACGACCCTGGTTATTAAGGTTACAAGTCAAGGGCACGACAAAGACTGAAGTAGTGGAGATCCTCGGTGGTGGCTCTCGTCTCAGCAGTGTTGCCACTCGTGAAAAATCGAATTGCCGCTCAATATTTACCTGTGATAATAAAAACTTGGGAGGTTTTGTTTTGGTTACGGTACTGACAAACCTTGGGACACTTGTTTTTTTCCGTAAATTGTTTTTTAGGCCCTTGATTTCAAGATTATATGATAAATTCAAGGTTGAAACCTATTAAAGAAAGGTTTGTTTTTCAAGAAATGCCAAAAGTTTTAACTAGAAGTCGCTTTCCTTATTGAAAACATAATTAAGAAAATAGTCAACTATGTCATGAGACGGTTACGGTCCTGACGTTTTCGATATTTTTTAGTTCAGATAACTAACAAAATAGATAAGTATGGACGCTTTTATTGTTTCGATAATTAGCGTTGAAAACCTAGAGCATATTTAATGACCTAGCTAAAAGAAATTCCAAATATTAAAGGCGGTAAAGACTTGTGACCGAAAATTGTTTTTTAATAAAAATAAAATCAGTCAAATTTATTTCACAAACGACTTTTAAAACAATCTTTATTTATCTATGGCACAAGGGGAAAATCTCTGCTACAACGACAAGTAAAAGAAAGCTCAGTAAATAAGTTGTCCGTATGGTCGTTTTCCCAAATGGTCTTCCTTTGGCGATAAGGGTGCCACTAAAACGCTCTTAGAGCCGAGATCTCGCCGTAATTGAGGGAAAGGCAGGTTGGACACTGTATATGTATCTACGGTACCATTGGTTTTAATGTGGCTACTGTTCTCGTCTATAGGAAAGTAAGAAAATTTCACTTTCAAATCATAGAAAAAACTTTCTGCAAGAATATTGAATATGTGGGTATGAATATATTATAATATTCACAGAATCAATTACTACAAGTTTACACGTAGTTCAGTTAATCTAGACCAAAACTGGGCAATTAGAGGAACTAAAAATGCTAGTTCCAATTTTTTTAGGAATGTGTAGGGGAGGATCCCCTGAACAAGAAAAAATAAAGTCCCTCCAAATCCCGGTGCCGCTGGTGGGAGGGAGGGCGCTTTAAATGTTCCATTTTTCAGTTTTTCTTTTATAATTCGAAAATGGTGCGTTGCAATGAAGCAATTTTTTTTTTCAGTACAAAATGAAAGGTTATTAAATTTGCTATAAGTTTGGTTATATACATTTTTACAAAAAAAAAAACTTTTTTTCAAAAGCTGGTTAAATTTACTATTAGACCCCATGTATGAAATTTTCATCAATCCCGTTAAATACCATGCCAACACTCTAAATGATTAAGTTTTGGCAAAACATGACAAATTTTAAATGTTCAGTTGGCTGGCGTGGGTATTCTATGGAATTGAAACAAAATTTTTGATAGGACGATTATTTTTCGGAATTATAGCGGAAAAAGTAAATTAAAGCGGAAAAAAAGCGGAATATCAATAATAATTCGTAAATAAAGAGTTTTCGTTGAAACATTATAAGAGCTGTAAGTTACGAAGTGTTAATAGGGAATTTAATGCTTTAGAAGTTTTATTTAGACGATTTTCGTCTAAAATGAACGAGGGAGGACCTAAAAGAGCAAAATATACAAAAAACAATTTTTTTTTAAATTATCACTTTTCCGGAAAATTGTAGTAACATATATTTTCTCCTTTCTGATAATGATATTTAATTACGTACATCGTTTTATTCACCGCATTAATATTAGATAAAATGACTGTAATCCATTTTGATCAAATTCCTTTGTATTATATATATTCGTTTCTTATGATTAGTTATATGCCCTCTATACTTATTTATTTCATCTTTGAGATTTTTTTGTTTTCCGGATTTGATGACCTTACGTCATATACCGAGACCCAATACATTGGACCGCCAGTATTCGCGGTCTTCCCAATCTCCTTCCCGTAATTCTCTCGCCGCCATTACCTCCTTAACTACTTGAATCCATGTTTTCCTTCGGCGGCCTCTTTTTCGTCTTTCTTCCTGGAGGTAGTTAAATATCCTTTTTGGCCATCTTTCTTGGCCCATTCTTCTTAAATGGCCATACCACAGCTGCTGTTTGGTGTGAATGGTGTGAACTATAGTGTTTTCCGCCTTGACGATACTTCGTATGGCAGAATTAGTCACCCGTTGAACCCTGGAAATACGACAGCTTCTTCAAAAATCCATTTCGACAGCTTGTAAGCTCTGTGCATCTCTTGTTCCAACCACCCACATTTCCGAACCATAAAGGATTACTCCTTCAAAAAAGGAGTGGAAAATCCTCTTCTTGGTTTCTAGTGAAACATTTGGGCTCCACAGTACAGAGTTCATCATGCCAATCAGCTTTCTTCCGTTCTTTATCTTTTCTTTTATGTCGCTCTCAAGCGTTTGAGATCTTATTATAAATAAAAGTGACAAGTTTTAATACAATTTAAATTAAAATGTTATTATAAAAAGAAAACTAGTGTGTACTGGACCCAACTATAAATGTTAAAGAGACTGCTCATAAATTCTAAACGGGAATGAAAAGCTACAATGTTCACTGTTGCTATTCAGAAAGCGTTCACTGTTAATATTCATGATACACTTGCTGTCCGCATTCAACTCTTACGTGTGTGAAGTTGTTTAACAGGAATAATAATTGTTCAACTACCATTTTAGTTACCGTTTATCTTCAGTCATAACTTGTTTCGTCGATTATTGAATCATTTCTCCGTATTTTTGTTCACTTATTAAAATGTGAGAGGTTTCCTGTAAAGACCAGCTGGGATTCCCGACAGATGCGTCCTGTGTGTATTCCAGGAGATAGAGAGGAAGTCAGCTTCATTTAGTATTTTTTTTTTTTTTTTTTTTTTGTGGCTTCTTGATCCGGCAACCATGTGGTTCTAATTACAATAAGGAACACTTTTGGAGCTGGATACTGTTCATATGAGACACATATTTTTTTAATATTATAATTTTCTTAATAACTAATTCAATAATTTTTTTCATTATGTTTGTTGACAATTTATTAAATTTCTTCACGACTTAAAAGCAACGTTGCAATAACTATGATCAACAAGTAAATTGGATTAATACCGTTTTAATAAAAACTCAACGGCTTAAAAAAAAATATAAGTTAATATTCTTTAAAGAATTGAGTAATAACGGGAAAAAAACACTTGGCTTTAGGGTAGAGATGAAACAAATAAATTATTACATAAATTTAAAAGTTTGAAGAAATGAGTGATAGTTACAAGGAAAAGACAAGTGGGATAAATTTATTTTAGTTAATATTTCCATATTTTATTTATATATTCTTAATTTTGGATGAAAAACCACAACTGTTTCATCAACGGATTGCATGTTTCCATCATTTTAATGTTTAAATTGAATTTGTTGAAGCTTGAAATATGTATATAACACTTGAACGTATATAAAGGAAAACGTACGTCGTTTACTATCGGTTCGTTGATATGTTATCATCATTTATTAGATACTTATAGGTATAAAATTACTGGCATGGAACTTTTTAAAAACTATTTTAGTATCTTCTAAAACATTTAAATGGTTAGCTAATTTGAAACTTAAGATGGCAGCAACAACAGATCTTTTGCTAAGGGGCCCTTTTTTAGTTTTTGGGGACCCAATGAGGATTAGTTGTTATTATGTGTTGATTTTGATGAATGAGTCCTTCAGTGTGAGTGCTGTATTTTAAAAGTCATAACATAAAGAAGCTAGCCGCGACTTCAGGCTGAGTGCTGTTCGGCTTAGTTGTACGTACTGCAAGAAAGGTTTTAGCTTTTTTTCGACCGGAGAGAAACCTTGTAAAATAACCTGTGTTTTTGTTGGGAAGATAAAAAAATTATACATATATATATATATATATATATATATATATATATATATATATATATATATATATATATATATATATATATATATATATGTAATGAAAGTAAAAATGACATTTCATTAATTAATTAATTAATTCATGATGACGCTGAACTAAAAACAGATGATGTGCAAGTTATTTGTGTGCGAAAATTTGTCACACGAAAATATATTGAGGAGCCGATATTAATAAACATTAAATGTCGTTTCTTTGTATTTTCTGAGAAACAATTTGTGGTTATTTCTGAAAATCCTCAATAATATACCTTATAAAACGACATTTTAGTTAACTACAAGATGATGGACCGGCTGCAATTTTATGCTATTTTTTGGCTGAGTTTATGTTGATGGCCTCAAATAATGGCTAGAAATTGTAAGTATTTTACTACAACACTGGATATAAACTCAGCATTTTGGACAATACCACTAAGTGTGGAAGATAAAAGTAAAACAGGATTTGTCACACGAGATGGCCACTTCCAGTGGACCAGCCTCCCCTTCGGCTTAATTTTAAGCAATATTCTAAGAAAGCACTATCTCACAGGATACTCCGTAAACTTTATTGACGATATTTTAATATTCTCGTCCACCTTTGAGGAACATATAAGACGCATAACAAATGTACTAGAGGCAATAATAAAAGAAGGCTTTAGATTGAAATTTTAGAAATGTACCTTTGCCTCACTAAAGTACCTCGGCCATGTAATTCAGAGCAATTCGGTAAGACCTCTAAAAGACAATTTGATCTCAATAAGACATTTACCAACTCCTAAGATGCAAAAAAATGTCAGACAATTTTTGGGAAAAATCAACTTCTACTATGAATACATACCAAGAAGCGCAATTATCTTAGACCCATTACACAATTTATTAAGAAAAAACGAAAAGGTTGTGTGGTCAGAGAAGTGTGAAGAATCATTTAATCAAATAAAAAGATATTTATGTTCTCAACCTGTGCTGGAAATATTTGACAAAGACTTACCAATAAAAATCTTTACAGATGCATCTTTGGAGGTTATCGGGGCAATATTAAAACAGGCACAACTAGACGGTAAAGACAAACCGGTGGCATATTTCTCAAAAACACTGAACGAATCTCAAAAAAGGAAAAAGGCTATATATTTGGAATGTCTTGCTAAGAAAGAAACTGTTAAATATTGGCAACCCTGGCTCATTGGAAAACAATTCACTATTTACTCAGACCACAAACCTTTAGAGAATATGAATATTAAATCCAGGACAGGTGAAGAGTTGGGTGACCTTACATATTACCTATCTCAATGTGACTTTACAGTAAAATATATACCTGGTAAAGAAAATGTAGAAGCTGTCTGTTTGAGCCACAACACGGTATTAGAATCAGAAGATAACAAAGAGGAACTATTGAAAATAGTTAATTCAATACAAATAAAAGATATAGTTGAAGACCAAGAGAAAAATGAAAGAATAAAAGAAAAGAAACAAAATCTAATACACAAAATTAAATTCTATTATAAAAAAAATAAAGAAAGATGAAAAGATTATCCTCTCAGAAGAATTTAGTAAAAAACTTATAAAAATGGTGCATGAAGATTTATGCCATATTGGTATCAGACAATTGCAGAAAAAAATAAGTCCACTATATACAGCTCAAAAACCTAACAAAAAATATTATAAATATTTGTAAAACATGTGAAATATGCATAAAAAATAAGTCAAGATGCCAAAGAAAATTTGGATTAATGTCACAACTGGGACCAGCAACAAAACCATTTGAGATTGTATCAATGGACACTATCGGTGGCTTTGGAGGATCTAGGTCAACAAAAAAATACCTACACCTTTTAGTATACCACTACACCAGATATGCATTTATTGTGACTTCAAAAACGCAGAATACAAGTGACTTCATAAAACTAACAAAGGTACTGGAGACAGATGGGATTGGAATAATTCTGACAGATCAATATCCGGGCATCAATCCAAGAGAATTTAAACAATATTTGCAGGAGAATAACATTACACTAATATTTACAGCTGTGAATACACCATACTCGAATGGCTTGAACGAAAGATTAAATCAAACAATAATAAATAAAATAAGATGTAACATAAATAGCAAGAGAATGTATACAGAAATATAATGAAACAGAACACTCTGTTACAAGTTTTGCACCAAAATATTTACTGGATGGTACAAATGTCAGTATTCTACCAAATGGAATTAAAACAATACAAAAGGAAGACAAGTGGATTGCTGATAAAAGATTAGCATTAGAGAATACAATAAAATCCCATAAGTACAACAAGAAAATATTTGATAGAAATAGAAAAATGCTAGAGTTAGAGATAGGGGACAGTGTATATGTAGAAAATGGAAATAAACTAAATAGAAAAAATAGACGAATTAGTAATAGGCCCTTTCAAGGTAGTAGAGAAAATATCAAACTCCATTTATACGATTGACACTGGCAACAGAAAAACAGAATCAACTTTATTTCACATAACAAAATTACAACCTGTTACATCAGAGGATGAAGTAGAAGAACTAGACAACTTATAGGTACATTATATAGGTATATTATTTAGAATTTTCTCTCTTAGGGGAGGAGATGTAATGAAAGTACAAATGACATTTCATTAATTAATTAATTCATCATGACGGTGAACTTAAAACAGATGATGTGCAGGTTATTTGTGTGAAATTTATTATAACGAAAATATATTGAGGAGCAAATATTAATAAACATTAAATATCGTTTCTTTGTATTTTCAGAGAAACAATTTGTGGTTATTTTTGAAAATTCTCAATAATATACCTTTATATATATTTATATATATATATATATATATATATATATATATATATATATATATATATATATATATATATTTTTTTTTTTTTTTTTTTTTTTTTCCCCTCTTATGGTAACCCCATAAAAGGACCGTTTATTATATATATATTATACATACGTATATGTATATGTTTGCTACTTATTGCTGTATATGATGCTATTTATGATGGTATAGTATAAATTGCTGTAAGACTAATTGAAAATTTTTGAAGAACTAATTGTGTTTCTACCTATTGACACTCGAATTGTTTTTTCATTTTATTTTTACTTATCATTTTTTTTTTCCAGTTCATTTATTTAAATTTTTGTTTAGTTTCTTTTTTGTTACAAAGTTAATTTATATTTCAATAAAATAATTTATAATGATAAAAAAGTTATGTAGTATAACTATAAGTATATTTTTAAAATACTGGCCTCTTCTGTAAGCTTAGTACAGAAGAGAAAGGTATATGTATGTATGTGTGTTTGTGCACGCGTGCATATGTGTATAATTGGTAGATTATTTTATTTAATTCCAGTAATTTACTTCATCTCTTTCTTTATTTCAAAGCTAATGGTGGCCAGGTGGAGATTCTATTGGTTACTGATCTCTTTATCCCTCATACGATGTTCTTTTTCTTTTCTTATATTTAGCACATTCGCTGACTATCTGTTGTTGAAGGTGTGAATAAATCAATAAAATTAAAAAAAAAGTTTATGATAAAAGTATTGTAGTTGTCTTTCAGATATTGATTTAAGATTGCACAAACTGATTGCTTTTTATATGAATCTTCATTGCTCAACATTAACTTCCTCTCTCTTTAAACTCAGAACTTAATCCTTAGTTAAGTATTTTATTATAAATTCAAAGGTTGGTATAATATTTCTTGGATGGCTCTATAAATTTCGTGATGAATTCTGTGAATGGTCTTCCTTGAATTCTGTTACTCTCTCATATTTCATCCTGAGAAAATGATTTATTATATTTAGCTACTCAATTTTTTTCTTCCCCATCAGATGTAGTTTTTTCCTTCAGGAATCTTCGGCTCCTCCCCCTTTTTTTTTGTCGGCCTTTTAATTTGAAAGGGGACCTGCCTGCGTATCACCGCCTTGATGACAGGTTATTCAATCTTCCGCTAAACGCAGATTTCTCCAAGATATTCTCGGAAATTATTTGTCATTTGAAAATGAGTCTTTATTTTTGTTGCAAATCTAGTGAAAATCTTTTAAGCTGCCATGTGAAAGGAATTTGTGGATCAATAGAATACATATCTGGATATTTTTATTCAAGTTGGTAATTATTGTATTTTTAATTTTCTTTTATCTATATAAGAGGTAGTTTTTAAAAAAAACAGTGAACACTTAATTCCTTCTTTTTAAATACTTTCTATTCTTTACACTATTTTCATGGTAAAAACATTGTTGGATGCAGCGAGGTCTATGGTCAATCTACTTGTTTTAAAGTCCGGTTTAATTTTTATTAACTAGAAGGAATGACAATAGGTTAATTTGAAACTTAAAATGAGGAAACAGAAAAACGTTTTTAAATATTTACTATTATAAATATAAATATTATTTTGTGCACTAATTTTTTAATTGCTTACAATATTATTTAGTCGCATTGAACATTTGGTACTCTCAATTGACTTGTTTACATTAATTTTAGCAACATTAGCTGTCTAAAAAAATAGATTCATTAGTAATATATATTTTATTGACTTAAAATCTATTAAATGGGAGAAAAAAAAAACAACATAATTTTCTTTGAACTCTGGGATATAGAGCAATTCCATCTTATTGTGAGGAATGTTGCCTTTCTATCCATAAAAGAGGCTTTTAGCCCACATACCATTCAGATACTTCATGCTGTATACAATCTTATATCTATACTATTATATTAAAAGACAGGCCATTTTTCGTTTGTGATCTCCAACCACGAAGATTACTGAACTAATTCTCACCAAATTTTAACATGACCATCTTTATAGTTTCAGGAAGGTTTAGTTATAATAAAATCTACTGATTTTCAAGTAATGTTATTAAAAAACCGATAATATGTGGATAACAGTGAAGTTTAAAAATTAACCGATAGATGACGAGCGCTATTCAACATGAGAGTTTACAAAGGTACGGTGTTGTATAGAGTATAAATTATTTATCCCCTAAGGATCCTAGAGAAGTTAAAGAATCGACCAATATGTGGTTAGCACCATTCCGCTATTTACAGTCGACTCTCGATAATTCGAACTCATTAGCAGTTAACTTTGGTAAATAGAAAAAATACTGTGTATTTAGATACGCTCGATAACTCGAAATCATATTGGTAACAAGAGAAGGAGAGAGCGTTCTATAATTTGAATTAAGCCACTTCCCCTTATTAGAATTTTTCCTAGTAATGTTTACTCCTAATTTTCCGCGTAATGTTTACCTCCTTTCAGCCCAGCTAAATTTCCCGATTCTCTTTAGTTTGTCACGAAGAGTGTAAGGCAGAAGTACGTCTTTCTTACTGTGTCCCACAAAAAAAATTATCGCGGCCGTGAAAAGTGTTCGGAAAAAAAAGATACCGCCATCAACGCTTTCTACAATTCTTAAGAGTAAAGAATGTTTTTTACAAAGTTATTTACGCACAAATCGCAAGCGGGCCAGAGACGGTGAATTTCCTATTCTTGAGGATTCGTTAATCAAGTGGCTCCGACAATGTAGTGTACAAAACTTACCTGTTGGAGGTGCTCTCCTCGAAGCTAAAGCATAAGACTTCGCGTAGAAACTGGAAATCACAGGATTCGTAGCAAGTGGTGGATGGTTTACCAATTTTAAAAATCGACATGATATTGCGTTAAAAAAATTACAAGTGTGGATTTAAACGTATATGTCGAATGGAAAGATCACATACGTATCATTTTAGAGAATTATGCGCATCACAATATTTTTAAAAATATAATAAAAACGATTTTTTTTTCTCTCTTGATAATTCGAATTTTTCTTGTAGTCTTTTGGATTTCGAATTATCGAGAGTCGACCGTAGTTCACAATGGTAAAACTACTGAATCTATCTGAACCAAATTTTAACTGCATCATATG
The DNA here is from genome assembly GCA_003667255.2 of Euschistus heros. Classification (NCBI taxonomy): domain Eukaryota; kingdom Metazoa; phylum Arthropoda; class Insecta; order Hemiptera; family Pentatomidae; genus Euschistus; species Euschistus heros. Next base: position 1,327,814 of record RCWM02000042.1, read on the forward strand.
TTATAGGTTTAGGAAGATTTAGCAAAAGCAATGTTTTAAATGTACAATCTTGAGTGGCAGAAACGAGGTTTGCCACTCTGTCAGATACTTCCAAGTTTAGAAATTAAAATCCAACAAAATGAAAACAATAAGGCTATTTCTGCCAGATAAAAATTATTCCCAAATCAAAATGCCGATCCTTTGTGTTTTGATATCGCATGCAAATAAATTCATGGGCCTTTAGTAGTAAGCACTGATAAAACAGTCGATTATCCGGTAGAGTTTCTTAGTAGTCCCTGTCCATCTGGATTTCCAACTCATACATTAAATTTAAAATTGGATATCCAATTATACTATTACGTATTCTTCAAACACTTGATCAGTTCAACTTTAACCAAGATAAAACTTACTGCTATGCGTGATGATATTGAAGAAACAATGCTCAATATATGAATAGCATACTTCAATACAAGATTTTTAACGATAAACAAATAAAACATCAATTCTTAGCTAAACCTATCGATGTTTTTAACTTATGAGAGTGGGTGAAGCTGCTATGGGGGATGGTAGTGAATTTTAATACCATACTATAGTAAATGAATGATGTATATTGATGTAGATTATATGGTATTTATTCTTTTTGCTCATTAAACAATTTACTACAGCAGATAGTGATCTAATGAATTAATTTCATAAGACAATTGAGAGGGAAGCAACAGTTTCTTATTTTTATAAAAGGAGGCAGGGATACAGGAAGGTTGGAAAACACTGTATTTTGGTTTAGTCAAGATAGATGTTCAATCAAATTTTATTACTTGTTTAGTTACCAGAAGAGAGTATGTAGAAAGAGTATAAAATACTGCGTTGATATAGAAATTAAACATTGCAGTGGCAAAGAACGACTATCAAATATTTGTTGAAGGTCTAGTGGGTATATAAAGATAGTGGTGATAGTGGCGGTGATATACTACTGCGGAGTTGACGATCCCTTATCGCTTGCTAGCAGGCTTCCTCCTGCGACGGAGGAAAGCTTGCCTATGCCGAAACATCTTTGAGACAATAACTTAACGGCCCTTTCGGAGAGTCCTCAGATGGGCCTGGGTTGGTTCAATCTTTTGGAGTTTGAGCTAACAATAATCTCAAGTCTACTTTACAAAAAATATTAATGTTAAAACCAAAGATATATCTCTAAACTAGCATCTCCCGTCGATTTTAACTAATAATTGAAGTTTTATTTTTATTTTTGGAAACTTGTCAATCGAACGATTTTTGATTTCTTGTTAATTCATTTTTTTATTTAACTTAAAGCGGGATTAAATGTAAATGTAATGAATAAGGTCGACCTTTCTACGGATCTATCAAGATCCTTTGAGTTTTCTCGAGTATATATCGTGATTCTACTGTGAATGATGCAGGATCTTTATTTATATTCCCGAATTTAGTAGGTTTACTGTTTTACCAACTCTGTAATTATTACTCGTTAAACTAAGCCCACAGCTGTTACATTGGTGTTTCCATTTACTGCTTTTCTTTCACTAACTCCATTTTGAGGCGCTAAATTTCTTCTGATTACTGCGTATAAGAATTAGTTTTTCAAAAATTATTTTAACGCAGAAGTGTTTAAATAAATTTCTGTAATGATGTAGATAATTAATATTATTTTATGTAGAAATAAAACGATAGAGAAATATTTATAATTTTAATTGGAAATCAGTCAATTTTATTATTGCTGACCTTCCTGAAACTATCAAGATGTAGTTACAATTTAATACAGATTGGTTCAGTAGTTTTATCATTGTAGACTGTATTACAGGATAGCGCTAGCAAAATATAGTTTGATTTTATAACTGCACTGGGATCCATATATTTATCAGTTTTTTAATAACAATTTATTTGAAAATTGTTATTATCAATTTACAGCTCTTTATAACACTGTACCTATAAAACCTCTCTTGCAGAATGGTGCTCGCCACCTCTCGGTCGATTTTCAAACTTCTCGGCGCACCACATATTTATCGCTTTTTTAAATAAAAATCTAATTGAAAATTAATAAATGTTATTATTGCAAAACCTTAATGAAATTGTAAAGATGATGTTTAAATTTGATAAAGATCTAGCGCAAATCTATTAAATTAAGCTAACAATAATCTTGTTATAACAATAAGAATATAATAACAAAAAAAAAAATTGTTTAAAAACAACCGGTTGGTAGCTGCCCAGTGATCTGAATAACATTATGTTTATTATTATTACGTTAAGCTGGCGATGTATAGATTAATCAGAGCATCTTAATTTTAAAGTATTCTGTTAAAAAATAAAATATTTACTGATTAGTGTCCTACCTACACTGAAAAAAACCCTTGAGGGTTTGTATATTTTTCGATTGAGCGTGTGGGGAGCAGAAGTCTCCAGCAGTTGGTCGATAGATGTAATTAGTCTATTGCACATAATACATAAGCACAAAAAAGCATAATTGCTTAAGTGAAGTTATTTCGGAGGCTAACAGTAGTGGGCGTGGTCCATATACCCTCCTCTATATCACTGTACCCATGTATAAATACATCATAAATAATGTTTTCCGAAGGGCATATACATTTTGATGTATTTATTAAAAGTAATCTTTACACTTACGACTAGCTCAGCTCCGTTGACATAAATTATATTCTTAAATCGTTTTGTCTGCTTATAAATACCTACCAAATTACTTTACTCCCAGTGTTAGGTGATAATTTCATGATCACTACGAGAGTTCAAAATGTAGGCAGGGTACCAGCAAATCCTCATCAAATTTCTTCTTAAGGAAGGAGGGGTTTCATTGAAAATTTCTCGTCAACATATGATATCAAAGTATACAAGTTGCAAACGTTTTATTATACCAGAATAAATTTAATCATTTCAAAATTGTTAAGTAAATCTCATGTATGTGTGGAAGGGAGCTCCTCCCCTCAACAACATTGTTTTAGTTTTTTATATATTGGTATTTAAAGGTATTTTGGTTGTGTGCAGGTTTGGTGTTTGTGAGCAGTGGTTGGTTCATTAGTGGCCTTTACACATACGCGCTTTCCCTCAATCCTGGAGCGTGAGAAAGCGCGCAAATCAAACCGTCGCGCTTTCCTGCGGGAAAGATTGCCAAAATGTGAGGCCGCGCTTTCCGTGCGGAAAGCGTGTCGACTTAATGTGTAAACTTTATCTCTACCCGTTTAATTTGATATTCAAGTTACATACCGATAATTTTATAGGGGTAAAACATCACTGTATTGATTTTTTTTTACTGAGGGAGCGACGGGGGGGGGGGGGAAGGGGGGAATCAGAATTCAACTGATTTTCGACAAATTTGTTACTCGAATTACATACCTACATACCAATCTCTTGATAAGGGTGAAGGATCACTGTATTTATTCCTTTTTTTTTTTCGAGGGAGGTGACGGGGGGGGGGTTTCGAAATTTAACTGATTTTCGTAATATTTGATACTCAAGTTACATACGTACATGCCAACCATTTTATAAGTGTGAAACCTCACTGTATTGATTTCTTTTATTTTTTGGAGGAGGGCGACGGGAGGGGGATCGGAATCCAATTGATTTTCGAAAAATTTGGTATTGAGATTACATACCTACATACCAATAATTTTATAAGGGTGAAACATCACTGTATTAATTCCCTTTTTTTTTGGGGGGGGGCGTGGGAAGAGGGGAGAATCGTAATTCAACTGTTTTCTCTAAAATTTGATATTCAAGTTACATACCTACATTCCAACCATTATATAAATGTGAAACATCATTGTATTAATTTAATTTTTTTTGTGGTGGGGGGAATTGTAATTCAACTGATTTTCCTAAAATTTGATAATCAGGTTACATACCTACATACCCATAATTGTATAAGGGTGAAACATCACTGAATTGATTTCTTTTTTTTAGAGGGGGGGGGGGGCGGGGGTGGGGGGGGGGGGGGAGGGAACCGTAATTCAATTGATTTTGCTAAAATTTGATACTCAGGTTAAATACCTACATACCAATAATTTAATAAGGGTGAAACCACTGAGCACTTGGTTTTTCTATAAAATTACAGCTCCAACTATGACATTTACAGGGCCAGGTATGTATTTGAAATTGCTATATTTTAATTGTGAAAATTATATCATTAGATGATTTTGCTCACCTACATTTAATTTGACTTAATTTTTTCAATGTAAAAGCTTTAACCTGTTTTAAAAATATTATTGAATATCAATGGGTACTTTTTGCATTGAGTGAGCGCGTTAATTTTGGTTATCGTTATGTGCTTCTAGGTGCCTCTTAATTACTATTATTTTTGATTTTCAATAGACCGAGTCAAAATAACTCTTAGGTTAGGGATGAGTTAGGGATGATGATGTGGAAAATCAGATTGACACTATGGAAGTTGATGACAAATATAGAATCAAAAAGAAGTTTTGAAACATCGATATTGTATTTATATTATCTATTTATTAACCTGTATTCGAGTATGCTATGTTGAATTATAATCTTTTTGATATATTTTTATGACTATACATCAAAATTATTATTTTAAAAATTGGCTTTTTTAAAACAAACTTGTTTTCCTGATAACTTCCACACTGGCAATATTGGGGTTCAATCAATTCAATATTATTATTTACAACTACGTGAAATTCCATTTGTTAAGATCGGTTATTTGTCTTGGAAACTTCGAAATTTAGTTGAAAATGGCGGATTTCGATTAAAAATGCATTACGTGGCTATTTTAGTCAGAAGATTAGGATATATCAGTAAACAGAGTCAAATTTCCTCCGACTATCAATAGAAATAAGAATTTTGTCCATTTCGATCATTGACTTGAAGCACTAATATTCTTTCACCCCAAAACCCTCTTTTGTTTTTTTTAATTGTGTTCACTGTTATGATCATTCCAACAATCATTAGCTAGCTAATAATCATGGACGTTAGACTCTGTTCGAAGGATATTATTGCCGACTTTATAAATTTATACAAAACCTTCCCATGCTTATGGAAAAATAATAGTTTTGAGTACAAAAACATAAACCTTCGGGATTCTGCTTTCAAAAGTTTTATTTTACGAAAATCTGTTGAATTCCAATTCCCCCTCAAACTTTACCACAACCCCCCCCCCCCCTTCCAAGAGAAAAAAATCGATTCAGTGATGCTTCACCATTATAAAATGATTGATATGTGGGTATGTAACTTGAATATCTAATTTTACGAAAATCAGTTAAATTCTTATTCAACCCCCTATTCAGTTATATATTATTCAAGCTACAACCGAAATAACATAAATTTTCTGCCTTCAGTCGGTCTCGAACTTGGGTCCGGCTTAGTAGTCAAGTGCCTTACGCACTGAGCTACCTCACCTCCCTAAAATTGTTGGTATGTTTGACTTAAATATCAAATTTAACGAAAATCGGTTGAATTCCTATTTACCCTCCCTCCCACAAAAAAAAAAAAAAGAAAAAGAAATTAATATAGTGTTGATTCACCGTTATATAATTGTTAGTATGTACTTATTACGGTTGTATGTACTTATTCTCCGCAAAAAGAATCGAAATGAGTTGCTAAAATATATACATCAACCATCAGAGTTACGCCCCCTAAAACTGTTGGCCTAACGACCGCTCCGCGAGCCGAGGAAAGCGCGAGAGGAATTGCCTTTATTACATATGCTCTTTCCTTCACTTCATAAAGTTGACACGCTTTTCGGGCAGAAAGCGGGGCATCACATTTTGACGATTCAATCTTTCCCGTAGGAAAGCGCGGCGGTTTGACTCGCGCGCTTTCCTCACGCTCCAGTGTATTGCGGGATAGTATAGTTTCTATTTATAGTAAAAAACTTTAGGTACTACCTTATAAAATTATCGGTATGTAACTTGAATATCAAATTAAACGGGTATAGAGATGAAGTTTACACATCAAGTCGACACGCTTTCCGTGCGGAAAGCGCGACCTCACATTTTGGCTCCACAATTTAGACCTACATGCTTTCCCTCACGCTTTCCTGTTTGAGGCTTTTTCCGTACGGAAAGCGTGTATGTGTAAAGGCACCTATTGTCGTTACCTTAGTTTTTTTACAGCATAAATAAGAACACAATTATTTCAAATTTTTAAAATTTAAAAGTAGTTTATTATGAATTAAACAGTAGGCAGTGTGGGTGAGATCTTTTGCCTTGCTCTAGAAAATAATCGCTGACGCTGAAGTGGAACAGTAGCAACATATTTCCTTGCTAATCTTTCAAAACTTTCCCTAATTTTAACCGATTTTTTTATATGGTTTTTTACTTTTTTAAAAATATATATAGTTGTATGTTGTATTTTTATAATATAGAGAAAACGATATATCGTAATGTATGTATCGATACCCATCCCTACTGTCCAGTGATTGCCAGGTCAGAGATTTCTTTTTCATCTTATTTAATACGGTACCAAAAAATGGACACTGTTTATATTTAGTACATATAAATAGGTCTATGTACTATATATTTCTATGTGTGTATAATTATTTTTTATTTATGTAAAAAAAAAAAAATTATTTTATTATAATATGCTTTTAAACTCTTTTTTATTATACGTTTGAAAAAATGTATTAAAGGCTTGGAAGAAAGTTGATTATTATTATCTGTTATATATTTGATGTAAACAATAGGATAATTGGCATAAATAGATAGGGCAATCTGGGTTGCCAACTAACCTGCATAATACGTTTATAATCCTTTTCATCCAAGTAGTTATAGTTTATTAAATATATTATCTCATATAATAACGCTAAATACTGAATACAGTCTTTCAGTAAACCGCCCCGAAAGGATCGAAAGAGAAAGTAGAAGCGATAAAGAAACGGGGACACCTGTTTCACATATATTTATGTATCTTTATCATGTATCATTTATGAGCCTCATGTTATATGTATTTCTGCATCTTGAGGTTTCTCTTTTATAGTATTAATCAAAAACCTTCATGTTTATTTGATTTAGAGTAAATCGTAAAAAAAAAAAGTCTGATGTATGATCATACTTAAGACGATTTCTTATTGTTAAATAACATCTTTCATATTGAATGTTCTTTGTAAGGACTTGAACGGCTTTTAAGAAGTCTTAAGAGATGAGACGTCCACTTGCTGAAAATGTTCAATAATCGGTTTTAATCGTTATGTTTACAGGTTAGAGCACGAAAGAGGGCAGTATGGATCACTGACCCACATCAGCCACCCGTAGATAATGCGCAATATTCAGGCGGAGCCGAACGGATATTATATTTAGTGTACGATCAGGTGAGCTGTGAGCTAAATCACGTTCATGAACTCGATCGATCAAGTAGAAAGAATATCCATTATCGAGAAGAAAAATTTGCCTGTTTCGAAAAATCCAATATCAATCCAGTCCTCATAAACCTATCATAATAAGACAAAGTACCAGATTCATGGATGTTACCTTTGAGGGACTGTAGATATAGTCCAGTCAAATGGTTTTAAAATAAGGCTTGAACTAGAAAGTTTATGGGTAATTGTTTTTGATGGCTTACTTTATATTTTTGGGGGTGCTGAACACGAATCTGAAGTTTTCCAACGGCAAATAAGAGAAAAATTAGAAAAAAGAAGAAAAAACTTTATAATTTTTTTCATTATTTTGCCTTTAACTTGCAAAGTAATCATTTTCAAGCAAAATACTTTTCTATATTAAAATAAGGAGGAGAAAATGACCTACAATTTATGTCCTTCTGTTTTTTTGTCAGATGTAAGGTATCCAAAAAGGATTTTCGCCAACTGGTGGCCAGTCCCACTTCTCCGCAAAAATATGTTTGTAGTACTTTTTTGTCAATAACTCCGAAATTATTCGTCCGATTAAAAATTACTTTGTTTTCTTCTTAAAGAAGATGAAATGTATTATTAGACTCTTTATATGAAGTTTTAATCGGGTCTCTTGAAATTTACATGCCAGAACGCGAAAGATCCCGTACTTTTATGAAATCTACGTTTTACTGGCACATTATTCGCTATAACTCCGTAGTTACTCGTTCTATTCAAATTTTTTTTTTTATCTATAAGGTGGTCAAATTTACTATTGGATTCTAGATATGAAGTTTTAATCGGGTCCCTTGAAATACACATGGCAGAACTCTAAAAATCCCGTACTTTCATGAAATCTACGTTTTATTGGCACATTATTCGCTATAACTCCGAAGCTACATGTTCGATTCAAAATTTCTTTTTTTTTATCTAAAAGGTGGTCAAATTTACTATTGGACTCTATGAAGTTTTAATCGGGTTCCTTGAAATACACATGCCAGAAAATCCCGTACTCCGCAGCTACTTCTTCAATTCAAAGTTTCTTTTTCTTATCTAAAAGCTGGTTAAATTTACTACTAGATCGTATGTATGTAATTTCTATTAAATTCCGTAAAACATCCACGCCAGCCCACTGAACATGTCATAATTCTCATATTTTGCCAAAATATACATATTTAGCATACTAAAAAAAAAAAATTAACCAGCTTTGAAATGAAAAAATGAAATTTTTAATCGGTACAATAGCTTCGGAGTTATAGTGAATAATGTGCCAAAAAAACGTGGATTTCATAAAAGTTTAGGATCTTTAGAGTTCTGGCATGTGTTTTTCAAGAAAATCATTAAAACTTCGTATATAGAGTCTAATAGATAATTTGATCGCCTTATAGATAAAAAGAAAAGAAAGTTTGAATAGAACGAGTAACTACGGATTTATAGCGAATAATGTGCCAATAAAACGTAGATTTCATAAAAGTACGGGATCTTTCGCAATCTGGCATGTCAATTTCAAGAGACCCGATGAAAACTTCATATAAAGAGTCTAATAGTATATTTAATCATCTTTAAGAAGAAAAAAAGTAATTTTTAATCGGACGAATAGATTCGGAGTTATTGACAAAAAAGTAAGACAAACATATTTTTGCAGAGAAGTGGGACTGGCCTCCAGTTGGCCAAATTCCTTTGTGGATACCTTACGTCTGACAAAAAAAAACATAAGGACATACATTGTAGATAATTTTCTTCTCTTTATTTTAATAGAGAGGTGTATTTTGCTTAAAATGACTACTTCGTAAGTTACAAGTAAAATAATTAAAAAAATTAAAGCTTTTTTACTTTTTTTCTAATTTTTCTCATATTTGCCGATAGAAATTCTGTTGGAAAACTTCAGTTTTGTGTTCAGCACCCCAAAAAATATAAAGTAAGACATAGATTACCATTACAATTACCCATAAACTTTCTAGTTCAAAATACCTTTTTACTGGACTAATAGGTTATTTAAACATTGTATATGGTTAAATAATCGAGAGGTTTTTATTACTTATACAATAGGAGGCGTTCATCTATATCTCCACTACCATTTAAAAGGACATGCCATTTTTCGTTTATGATCACTAACCACGAAAACTACTGAACCAAATTTTAATCACATATTCTTTATAGTTTCAAAAAGGTTTAGCAATAACAATAATTTTATAATTATTAAATTATTAAAATCTGTTTGGCACCATTCCGCAATAGGGTTTACAATAAATAGGAACTGCTGAACCAATCTGTACAAATTTTAACTAGACCCTTTTCTTAGTTCTAGGAAGGTTTATGCAAAACAAAAATCATTACTAAATCAAAATGTAGGTTCCTCGCTTTTTGATATTTTGGTGGGGAGGGGGAGTGCTAGTTATATATAAATGTGGAAGATCGGAACGATATTTAGTCTTGAAACTTCCTATGCTGTACGAAGAAGGCTCAAAACGGCAGAATAACTTCTTTTGACACAACAATATTGTGCTTTTAAGGGTGATAGCAGTTATATTCCTTGTTCTGTTCTATTATTAAATAATGAGTAATGAGTACTTGTTAAAGTTACATCGGGCGGGTAGAGCACTGTGCTGTTCACTGTATCTTACTATTTTTCCGTGAGACAAAGAATCTCGGATTTTATTTCAAAATTTTATTCCTTTCAATAACATTAAAAATTTATTAAAATAAAAAAAAAACTACTTAAGATATTACAATTAAAATAGTTCAAACACCTTATAAAACTAATTCTAAATCTAATTTAGAAATTATATTTGCTAATTTTTATAAGTTTAACTCTCATCACCATCTCTAACCATCTTGGGTTGGGATATAATTATTATGTAATTACATAACAGCAGTTATTTTTTAGATAATTTAGCGCAATTTATCTCTTATTTATTTTTTCAATAACTCAATGTTGATTTGTGCATGTAAACAAAAAAATAAAATTTTTTTTGCTTGATTAATTGTCAGGCACGAAGAATAACAATTCCCAGCGCTAATTCTACCGGACTTCGGTTTATTTAAAGAGATTACTGGAGCGTATCTCTTATCCTCGTCCATGTTTATATCAATATTTTTGTTACTAATAGTATTTTATTTACTTATTCTACTATTTTGTGTTTACATTATTATTATTTTTTTCCTATCTTCTCGATGGCATTTAAGTTTGTTTTTTTTTCTTGTGTTTCTATTTGCATTCGGAAATCTGTTTTTAATTTTATTTTCTATTCGCTAAAACTATGTCTCTTGATTATAAGTGGTTGGTTCATAAGAAAAATCCATCAAGTTCACCTTTTTCGAAAAATATATATATATATTTTTTTAATGTAAGTTTAATAGTGCTTTACCTATGGCGTAGTAAAGGAAGTAAATTGAAAACCACTAGATCCTTACGAAAATTGAATCTTTATCGCATAGATTGTTTAGAAACTGTTTAGGTTTTGTACACATTCACAGTTTTCAGTGAATTGTTTTATGTGTTCTTTATATTTATCACTTGAGGTGCGTAAGATGGTGTATAAGGATCAAATTAGTATTGATAAATTGTTCGTGACTTCTTTTGGTGTTCCTTTTATTTGAAAACTGGTTCCGAACATTCATTATCAGTTCTAAAAATATAAAAATTTCAAAACATCAGCACTTTGCTACAAAAAAAAAAAAAAAAAAAAAAAAAAAAAAAAAAAATAGCGAATAATTAATTTTTATTAACCAACACAAAATTGAAATTTACAGCTTATGCATTGAAATTGAAAGTTTAAAACTATTCCGAGAATACAGTAATGAAGATGGGTTTAAAGTGCGATCAAATTTTTCGTTTGTCAAAAAATGAGTATTTTATAATTTTTTTCTGTAAAATTTTGAGATTTGGACATAACGGGTTTTGATTCTAAACGACTCATGTATTAATGTAGATTTTGTATAAAATTTTTCTTTCATGCTATTGTATTATTATTTGAAAATAATGTATCCCAGCATAAAGATTGTTTTCATTTCCATTAATTATTGTAATAATAAAGAATAGTATAATTTGGCGATTCTTAATACTATGATATAGATTTGTGGAATCTCTGCTTTAATGATCGAACAGTAAATTTATAAAGCATAACAATAGCCATTTTTTTTCTTTGATTGGATTTTGATCGATAGATTCCTTTGTATGTTGAAGGTGGCAAAGCTTTCCGTTATCTTGTAACGCCGGAGATTACTGACAGGGCCTAAACCCCGCCTTATCGGCCATTAGTTGAGATAGTATGGTCTGCCTGTGTCCGAACTGTCAACACCCCGAGGTTGTCTCCGGTGTTATAGACCTTTAGGCTTCTCTCATTATGATTTTAAAAGTTAGTTTCTGCGCTTCAAGATATCCACTCGACACGCCGCATCGATAGCAGGTGAAACATCTAAAAAATTTCTCAAGCATACAATTAGTATTTTCTTAAATATATTTTTTTAAACAGTGAACTATTAGAAGCGACCATGTCTCAATGATTTGTTGAATTTTAATTTAGTGAGTTGAATATTTTATGAATACAAAAATAGGTATTAAGAATAAGTGTCTAATTAATAAATATAAATATATCCCATATATATTATAGTCAAGAATTACTCTCCGTATTTAAAAGATTTTTTGGATTATGGTTGTTATTTAAACGCTTTCGTCGTGTATTTTCTTCTTTAAAGTTCTCTTAGGTGAACGAGATTGGATCTCTAGTAATCCCTAACTGCTCAACTGTTTCATAATAGAATTTCAGGAGTATGAAGTTATTCTTAATTGAGAAGGTTTTATGTAGGGATTATTTTATTTTTGTTTTGCTATTTAAATTTACTATTTAATTTTTTAGTGCCTCTTCGTTAAAACCACTTTAATTTTATTTAGGAGCAAATAATAGTTACTGTATTATTCTTTAAAACTTATTTCTTGAAATTATTATTCTTTAAAACTTATTTATTGAAATTTACATCCCAATAAATAATCGTTCTAGTCTTGTCTTGACTCTTATGAATAAATACATCAGATAAATGTAATCGTTGATAATATAATAAAAACTATTGCTGGTAGAAGAGAAGCAAGCAATGGTTTGTAACATAATAAAAGTTCTGTATTAAAAGATCCCGGAGACTTCTTTTTAGTCGCCTCGTAGCTCGATTATGAATAGAGTGCCATGCTATTGGATTTTAGTGGTTATGGAGTTTGTTCTAAAAGGATAGGTATTTGGCTTGGGTTAAATCATCAATATATGGAACACTATGGAGAAAATTATTTGTGACTTTGTTAGGAACAAATTGTTTTTGTTTTTTTTAGGAGGTTCAGATAGTAAGAAGTGGATGCAAAATTTATTGAATGGTTTTGTGGAACACTGAAGTTCAAATCCATATGTCCAAAATATATCTGATGATAGTCATTTAGACTAGGCAGTTTAGATAGTTAGTCTCGTAAATGTTGAACTAGTTGAAAACGACGAGTAGCCGTTTCATTCTTGTGTGTGTGTATTTCGAGCAAGTTAGTCCAAGTGGGCTTCGTTTTTAAAGATTATATTTGAATGAGTATTTCTTCCGGTCAGTTGAGATATCTTAAAAACCTGTACAATTACTTGAAACCACGTTCAAAGTAAATGTTACAAAGCTTTATATTTTTCTTACCTAGGTTTGTATAAACGTTTTTATATTGATCTCATCCACTGATAGTCTGGTGCACCAAATTTTATAATCACACCCGCTGCAATTCGAGGAAAATATTTACTTTTTTGTTTCCCTCGTTGTGTTAGCAGAGAGTTTCTGGTCCGTTGGATGAATAAGAAGGTGGCTTGCGCGTGAGACATAGCGATGTGGCGGCGCTGCCTTTACAATAACCGCTTATGACAATACGTTCTGAATAGCCTACAGAGCAGTGACCTCGCCTTCATATGTTAAACTGAACAAGAACCAGCTCTTACAATGAACAAGATTATTTAAGTACTTCATTGCATGTAGTCGCGATACAATAATTATTTAGTTAATTATGTAATAGTGTCTTAGTTTTTCTTTTCTTTGACTCACTACTTAGCAAATTTATATTATTTCAGACGTGGTTCAACTTCGAGGTCGGGATACACTCTTGAGGCACACCCAGACTCTTTTAAAGTGGGTACATTTAATTGGGGATTGGACCTTGGGTTGAGCTGGATTGCTGCCAAATCTCCTCAGCCGTTTTGCCTGGCAACAACACGTCCTTAATTACTGAACATGAGTCCCTTCATTTGTTGTAGTAAAGTTTTTTTTTTATACATGATATCATCGGAGGCATTGAGCGAGAAGGTGCTGTCTGATGAATGATAGTTCAGTCAGTTTTCTCTTTTCTTTGATTCACCGAACGATTAAACTTAATAATTAATTATCATTATGCTGAAGCATAGCGATGACTACATTTATTTCTATCAAAGAATCATTTCAAAAGTAATGCAACTTTTTTTCAACTATATTATTTCGGAATGCTGGTTGGCTGTTAACGCGCCCTTTTTGAATTCTCTTTTACTTTCAGCTGTTAATAATTACTGAGATTGAAAAATGAAATTCATAAAATTAAGCTGTTTCCTTCGTTTAAATTTAAATAAATAAATGACATTTACGTTTTCAAAGTTATGTACTTATTACAAATACACAAATATATACATATGTAGGCACAAAATTAACTGTGGCTGCAAAAACATTTTTTTAAATGTTTTATCAGTTTTCTAGGCTTCACCCAGCGTTTAATAGAATGTCTCTTGGCGCTTTATTTGGTTAAGAAAATAAATTGGCGATTACACCTAGCTGCTACCTACATCACCTTGAACACTTATATAACCGTTGGCCAAGAAAGTATGTTTAACGAATACAGAACCCAACACCTTTCTATGAGTCGTATAGTATAGCTGCAGGGTTTTCATACTTCATATAGACGATATAATAAATAGACGTAACTCGTTAAGTTCATTGTATACAACAATTGTCGGCATGGTTATTTGCAGGCTCCTGATGCTTATGCCATAGATAATAGAATAAATATATAAAAGCGATTTTTTTTTTTTTTAATGATTTAGTTTTACCTTTTACTAGGCGCTAAACTTATTAAAACCTCAAATTCCCCGATAAGTTTTTTTTCTTCCCACTTTGCAGAAAACTTGAAAATTTGGCTCGATAGCCATATTGAATAATGTGTTGAACTTAAATACGTTGAAGCGGCGCACAATGGGACAAAATGCATATCAAGCTGTTCAAAAGTCTAAAAATGAAATATTTTTGTTATGTAGAAGCGTAGTTAGTATGTTCCCCGATTAAATTATTGACTTAAATAATTGATGCTGATTTAACATTTAATTTTGTTGTAATTACTATTGCGTATATTACAACTACTTATTATTATTAATTTTACTGATTAATATTATAAAATGCATGCATATAACCTATTTATTTAATTGATATCTACCGGGATATGCCAGTCATAAAAAGAAACAGTGCTCTTTTTCGGGGAAATATATATTTTAGATTCATAACATAAATAATGTCCACTGTTATAGGGCTAGTTTTAATTCATAAAGCTCCACTCAGCAGCCCTTAGAATGGTCTCTAATGACTATTCAGATTAGAATTTCGTCCTACTGTGCCGCGCAGCGGTATCGCTTGTTTAGAAAATGAAGTTTGCCTAGTTTGTTAATTACTTCTGACAACATAAGAGTACAGCTGTAAAATGTATGAAAGATCTGAGATTTTCGTTGTGGTAGTAAACTTTAAATTTGGAGCAGCGCATTCAATCCCCATTAAAAACCCTTTCCTGAAAAAAAGTTCCGCAATAATTTCTCCAATAAACTACCATTTGACTGAGCTATAATTTTACTGCTTCTAAATGTTATGTTTATCTAGGCATTCCTCTAATTTTACTTTGTTCTAATATACATTTTTTTGTAAAAGCTTATAAAATTACACCTTTTTTATTTTAGTGTGGAAGTAAATGAAATTTTTCAAGCACTCTTCCAATGTAGATTATTTTAAAGTATAAACTTAAATTTTAGTTTTTCCTCTATAATTGCTAATGATTAAGATTATGGTATGTTCTTCTTGGCAACAATTAAACCCAAGTGTGGTAATAAGTACGCAATAAGGGAAGTGACGAAAATTTTCTTGTTACTATTTCTATTTCGGAAGGCGGTAGCGTTCTGCCCCGCCAAGCGTTCCCAACAGCTGGGAAATACTCCGCCGGTGGAATGACCTGAGAGAACTGCCGCAATAATGTGCCCTGCCAGAACTAGGCCTCTTCGGCAACGTTCCCAGGCCTTATTCCTAACAAGGTATCTATTATAGGTCAGTCATAGAACAGAACGTGCTCCTCTGGAATACGTATTATTAGAGCATGTAATTAATTTTCAACCTAATTGCCGAGGTTATCAGAAATTTAATGGAAATTATTTTTTATATTATAACATTTTGCACATGCATTTCAAAAGTGACACAACTCAAAAACCTAAATTAAAAAAAAGTACAATTTACACAGTCTTGTGTGAAATATCGATAGTGTACCTGAATTATCTATTCATCCTAACTGCAAGTGAGAGTTATCAGGTGTGATTTGAAGTTAATTCGAAACATTTTTTATATTTCATAGAAGAGTATTTGACTTAAACATGATGATAAATCAAAAATTCAGATTTTTGAGTTGTGTCACTTATGAAATACATTGTATTTATTGTATTGTATTGTATACATTGTCAGTAGGATTTACAATTTGGGAGCTTTATTGGTTTGAATGAAAAAGTCACGCTTGAAACCCTCTTTTTTTCTCTTAACTTTGTATATTTCAAATAATCATTGAGTGGTCAAGTTAAGTTATTTGATCCTTTTAATTCTAAAATGTAAATTGGGACATACAAAACATTACAGATTGACTTATCTATGATCTATTGTTTTCCCAGTCTTAGAGAAATTGTTTTGTTTTTTTGGTTTCTTCTCCCCGATGTCATATATATTCTGCACGAGACATTCCCTACTATTCTTAAAACATGAAATAGTGTGTTATCAAAATGACGATATGATTCGCAATGAACGAAGATGAAGCCAGACAGAATATTGAGCTGGACAAAGGATAGGTTCTGCGGAGAAGTGAGAGACTGCTACGTGATCCTGAACTGAGAGGATTCTGTTGGGCGAATATAATCGACCTTGTCTAGTCACGTAGGTTGGAAATGGGCGTGTAAGGTTAGCAAGCTGTTAGTGAACCCACGGTGTCTGTTGGAGGGTGACACTATCCATAACTCTTTGTAGGCTATCTTTTGTTGTATTCAGTGTTTTATATGACTTTTTTACATTTTGAAAAGATAAAATTTCATGTTTACAAGTTTTCCTGTAAAAATGAAAAAACGTTTTTTACAAGTAAACACGACACACATATTTACGCTACTCTTGCAAATCATTCTTTAAAGCTAATATTAAATAATCTCAATTAATACGACCGAGGATTTCCAATCAAGGTCCAGTGCCTTTGCTAAACAATTATGCACTTTTCAATATGAATACTGAACATTCATTTTATGATATATAATGCTACCAAACGGTGATCACCCATTCGGAACAGTTTTTGAATCTATCTGTGTTTGTCATCGGTCATATAGTTACTCGTTAAAGCTCTTAGTTTTAAATTTAAAATTCATGGTAATAAAATTTTGAAAGTAGAGTTAAAGGGAAACGAGGTCGTAACTAGATGAGAAGTCCAACTCCAACTGGTTACTGTAGAAAGTGCCCGCTTTCCAATCATATCAGCTCCATTTTATGTAGATATTTCTCTCTCATTCCATTTTTTCCATTAGCCCTAACGCACTTAGAGGTTATTTTGTTTTATTGCATTAAACTATTATTTTTTACCGATTTCATCACTCAATTCTTGTTGAATCCGTTTATAATCGATTTCATTTACAACTAGGTATTATTATTATTTTTTTCTAATTTTCAATTCGACACGTAAGATTTCTTTTCCAGTTTATTCGCATATAAATGTTTGAGTATAAAGTATATCCTGTATTATAATTGGTTGGGGCTATTTTCTTATCGTTCCCATTTGGATTTCAGTAAATATGAAATATAGACTGAAGAGAAAAAAATTGAAAGCTATCTTCTATTTATATGAACCCATTTGAGAGTGATATTTCAAATTTAGACCTAATTCACGATTACCTCTTGTCCAATTTATTTACAGTTTCATTTTGGTTTCATTCGTTTTTTTGTTTTTAGTACTATGATCTTCCCATTATTTTGGATTTGTAAATTTATAGAGCCAATTATTCTTCAAATGTACTCATAACCCAGCTTAAAGATCTGCCTATATAATTAATTAGGAGTTAAATGTAGTTATTTTGGTTTTTGTTTTTTATTTATTTTATTTTTAATTCAAGATAAATATTAAAGTAAGCAATTTAAATCATTTTATTGACATATATAATCTGTATATTGCTACCGATAAAAGTTATTTTTGGTGTATCATTCGATTTTTTAAGAAAAATTATTTTATTAATTTTTTTTAAATATATAAATATAATCAACCTAAATTTCCATTCTTATGTATCTCAAAGCTGTTGCAAGGTTATTCTTAAAATATTTTCAAAAATCTTACAAATATAAAAAAATACAGATTTGAATCCGAGCTCATCAGGCTGCTTCTATCTCTGACTTGTACAGATCCCACACCTATCTGCTTATCCTGATAATATTCCTAGAATCCTCCCCTATACCGTAAAACCATCTCAATCGAAGCATTCCCCCTTTTTTTAGTGCCCTAAAGTGGTTACAGGAGAACCTCTTCCACACGTCTTCTTCCTCCTGTCCTTGATGCATTTTCTTACCATCTTAGATTTTTAATAACATAATCTTAAACTTAATCAGATAATTGTTTTAATTATTTATGAAATATTTTAAATGTTTTTAGAAATATGTTATATTATGATATTATAAGGTTTCTTGAAAATTAAGAATGTTGTTACAAAACAAGGATTCTATCTTCTATTTTCATTTTAGTAATGTTCTAAATCAACACTGTTTGGTATAGAATTCGAAGTGTTTGCTCTAGAATAGTATAAAAGATACTATATTTTAATGAAATTGTTGTACATATGCATTACATGGCAGCGCATATCAACTTATATATTTAATACAAATATATTTAGAATATCCTTGACGTTTTAAATATAATCATCCCTCAGTAGTGCCATGTTTTTTCAAGGTCTTGTCTGTCAATCTTCAACTATTTTATGTACTAGTCTCTATACTTGATTTATAAAATAAAAATCAATTATCTTAATTGGATCATTATCTTATAAAAACCAATGTTCCTAGATGATTAAATCCCTTTAAGTAATTTCTATGATTTATAAAGAAATTTATCTTTCGATAGAATTGCAAATAAAATAATTTAGCTAGAATTTAAATTTTCTTTTTCTTTTTTTTTCTAAAATTTTTACTCCTAATATTCATTTTTTATTATTTTGAATCCATGGAGTTGTTTTAGATTTCTTGAGTAAAATATGTTTTGAATTTGTTTCGATTAAACCTTACGTGCATATATTTTGATCTTAAAAATGATTTTCAAGTGATCATACATAAACAAACTGTATTTCAAAATAAACTGAACAACGTGGAGCCCTGAAACATACAAATTGTATGATAGATCGATGTGTTTTTTTTTTTTATCTTAAATAAGTTGAAACTGACAACTTATTTTATGTTTTATTTTACTTTTTTTCAAAAAGATGATGTGTTTTTAAAACCATTACTTTTCAAACAAAACGTTTTGAATCGAAGAAAGGACTTCCAAACACGAGATTAGAAAGTTGGGTGGTATTAAAAAAAATATATATAAAAAGGCCTGGGAAGAAAACAAAAGTTAATCAAAACATCTTGTTCACATTTATGAATGCTGAAACAAATCATACATAATTTCTTGTAAAACAGGATCTTCAAAATAAAATAAACAAGTAAAAGTCGTTTGGATAGTCGGATTTCTGGAAAAAGCTTGTTGGCATTAAAAAAAATATACAGGGTGAGTATCTCTTAGTGTTAACAAATTGAGTGAAACTAGATCAAAAATATAGCAAAATTCCGCAGACCTTACCTTTTTATCCCAATACTTTGCATATTTATGATAAATCAAAGACTTTTTTGAGGAGACAACGTTTTTTTTCCATAACAGGAGTAATTATCTCCATTTTGTTTAAATATTTTTCAAACTTTGACCACATTTTCGAATTTAGCATTAAATTTCCTACAATATCTGAGTACCTGTAACCTTGAATTTTACAAACTTGGTATCTAAAGAACAGCTTGATGTTCACCTTAGTTGGGGAGGTCACAATGTCTTATATTACTTCAACGCTCACCGTTTTTCGGAAAAAACCATCCACAAAACGTCAAATCTCACAAAATATTGCAAATTTAATCAGCTTTCGAATGATATGTTAAACGTAATGATTTTGTTTCAATTTCATGGAGAAATTCATTTTTGAAACCGAAAAAACAGGGTGTTCTCATTTGGTATATAAATCAGTTACTTGTGTAAATAAAACATTATGAGAATCCCTTCATGAAAATGTGCATTTCAAACGTAATAAACTCTTCATTGGAATAAAAAGCAAAGAAAAAAATTATTGTTTAATAAAAAATAAAGGAAAACTGTCAATAAAGCGACACCAGATCAGAGGATCTTATGGTATTACATTTATTTATTTATTTTTCTGAAAAGTACATATTGTAGAAAAAATATGCAACAGTCCTATTTTATCTCAATCTTATAATCTTATCTTGTGTATAAACAGATTGCTGCCACAAATAATTGATTTGAAAAATAACAAATTTAATTGAAATAAAAATTGTTAAAGTCTACATGGCCAAAATAGAATTGATGATCTTAACTTTAAGATGCCTGCTCTACTTGATAAAATAAAGAGAAGTGGGTTCTCTGGGTCTTAAGGCCAATAGGGATAAGACCAATGTGTATAATGAAGTAATAGATCTATGTATCCTATCTATATATATATATATCCTGTATAATAGAAAGAGCGTAACACTGAAACACATAATCTTCGGACGATCGTCACTTCTCACTACTATAATATTTTTTTAATTTGAAAAAATTGAGTGAATTCTGCAATAAAACGTCTAGAGAGCTGCAATTTTAAATTATTTTTATTTGGCTTACTTATTCATTATTTTTATCACTTCTATGAAAAATGAAACGAAAAAAAAAATAAGAACAATATGAGTTGTAAGGCTTAAGCCGCGTTTACACCAAGGTTGACAACTAAGTTTTCCACAAGTTGCGGCAATTTGTTGCTTTTTCTACTAAATGCAGCAACTTTTTCTCTTTACTTACTTTTTCTGTCTTCCACTCGTGGAAAGACAAGTCTTCCTCTAAATTCTGGTTTCCCGCGGAGTGTCGGTAAATATCAAAGAAAGTTGACAACTAAAATTGGAAGATTTGTTGCTGCACACTTTGCGTAAGCAACCTGTAGAAAACTAGTAGAGAACTGTTCCGCCTCCACGCGCCCCGGACCTGACGTTTGGCTGACGAAGTCATCCAAAAAATCTAAATTTTGTCCTAAAAATAAACTTATATTGTATAAAACAGTTTTTCGATCCCAGATTACATGTCTCACCTGTGTGGAGCTCAACTGGTACAACCAATTACCGTTAACTCGAAAGGATACAAAACGTGTGTATGAGGATAATCAATTATTACCCTCGGTATATAAAAATATCAACAATGCTTCACGTATACGATCAAACAAAAAAATACTTTGTAAAAATAACAATTTCAGAAAATTCACTTATCTAAGAAATCGGTAATTACAATAAAACATCACTTAAAATATATATGCACAAAAGAACGAAACATTTACTTCTCACTTAATCTAAACCTTTCGCGCCAATTCTTTGCCAACAAGTTTTCCACTTATTGCTCTAAATTTGAGAAGAGCAACTTTTAGTTGTCAACATAAGTGTAAACGCGGCTTTAGATGGAGGGATAAATTATATGTCCGTAATCTAACGCGTTATCCCGACAGATGTTGCTTCTTAAAATATCTACGTAAATATTATTCCGCCTTTGAAGGTCGAGGTGGCATTCAATCAAGCTATAATCCCTTTAATTTTTAAAGTGGTCGTATTTAAAATAATATAAGACGGAGGAAATTAGGGTTGTTAAAATCGGTGTATCGTCTCAAGTACCCCTCAAGTTGTGTATTAAAGTTGATCTTGGATAATATTTTATGTTGACTCATTACTATACTGCTATGTTACATTAAAGACTCCGGTATACTACTGCTATGTTTACATTAGTATGAAGTGTAGTAGTTGACACTTATTACCTCGTGTAATTAGTTAAAGACGTGTTATGAAAATGGATTCAGAAGAAAATTGAGCCACAAGATACACGAGCTGAACGCAATGAAGTCAGAAGATTAGAACAACGACAATCACGCCGTTTTCACAGTCAATAGACGAAGAACAAATGACCAACAACGACAACAGGTACATCGAGCATTATATCTGATTTATTCCTGCGCCTAGCATTCCAGTATGAGCCCGATATTGAATATTATGCTCATTCAAAAGTGGTAATTGGTGCTATGGACAAGGAATGTCCGCATTGTCATGCTCTGAAATTCAAAAATGAGCCAGCTGGGATGTGTTCCGCGTCAGGAAAAGTGCAGCTACCTGAAATTGAAACACCACCTGAACCATTGAACGGCTTACTTATCGGCACGGATCCAGATTCTAACGTGTTCCTGAAGTCAATTCGAAGATTCAATTCATGCTTTCAAATGACATCGTTCGGAGCAACAGAAATAGTTCGAAATACTAATGCAAATGGTCAACAATTCTATTCTACATTCAAAATCAGAGGCCAAGTTTATCATAAAATGGGCTCACTGCTGCCAATGCCAAACGAACCACATAAATTCTTACAAATCTACTTTATGGGCGGCGAGGATTCCGGAAGCGCACTTGCCGATCGCGTGAATGCACGTTGTGATTATAATAACCTTAATTCACTTTATGCCAGGCGCATCGTCAGCCAGCTAGATACTCTTTTGAACGAGCACAACGAGTTGTTGAAAATATTCAAATCACATATGCACCAATTACAAAGCGATAATTACGCTATCGTCATTAATCCTGATAAAACACCAGCTGGAGAGCATATTCGTAGATTCAATGCACCCGTTGTTGATGATGTTGCTGGAATCATGGTTGGCGATTGTACAGCTGCACGAGAAATTGTGATTCGTAGAAGAAATAATAATCTTCAGTTCATTCCTGACACACATCGTTCATATGATGACGCTCTCCAATATCCGCTAATATTCTGGAAGGGACAAGACGGATATTGCATAAACATAAAACAACGAGACCCCGTATCAGGTACTTCATTGATTATAATTTGATCATTAATCATTTAACAAAACATTAAATTATTTAACGTAATAAATTTAAATTAATTTTTATGAACAAATATTACAGGAGCTGAAACAAACAAGAACGTTAGCTCAAAGGATTATTATGCGTACCGATTAATGATTAGACGTGGTCTGGACAACGTCATTTTTACGATGTCGTGAGCTTTGTCAACAATTCATGGTCGACATGTACGCGAAGATTGAGAGCGAACGACTACGATACTTAAGATATAATCAAGAAAAGCTGCGCGCGGAAGAGTACATTCATTTGCGAGACGCTATCAACAACAACGCCGACGTCGCCGAAATTGGTAACCATGTCATTTTACCATCATCGTACGTAGGCAGTCCACGTCATATGCAAGAATATATACAGGATGCTCTGACTTTCGTGCGCGAATATGGACGACCATGTTTATTTATCACGTTCACATGTAATCCAAAATGGCCAGAGATTTCATCTTTGCTACTGCCTGGCCAAAATGCAATACATCGCCATGATATTACAGCACGTGTGTTCAGACAAAAGTTGAAGTCTTTAATAAGTTTCATTACTAAATCACATGTATTCGGTCCCACACGTTGCTGGATGTATTCGGTTGAGTGGCAAAAGCGAGGATTACCTCATGCACACATTTTGGTTTGGTTCATCGACAAAATCCGTCCTGAAGAAATCGATAGTATCATTTCTGCGGAAATTCCAGATCCATCCACTGACCAACTGCTGTTTGATATTGTTACAACAAACATGATTCATGGTCCATGTGGTACTTAATAGTTCATCGCCTTGCATGGCTGATGGAAAATGTACTAAAAATTTCCCTAAAGATATTACTAATGATACGGTCACAAATGTCGACGGATACCCAATATATCGTCGAAGAAATCCTGAAAATGGCGGACAATCATTTATTAAAAATATCATCAACACAGACATTGATATTGACAATCGTTGGGTGGTGCCATATTCGCCTCTGCTGAGCAAGACATATAATGCTCATATTAATGTTGAGTTCTGCAGTTCTGTGAAGAGCATCAAATACATTTGCAAGTATGTCCATAAAGGCAGTGATATGGCTGTGTTTAGAGTGGAAAATACTAATGTGAATGCTCCTCCAGTGAATAAAAACGATGAAATTACGCTCTACCAAATTGGTCGGTACATCAGCTCCAATGAAGCTGCTTGGCGTATCTTGGTTTTCCAATTCATGAACGGGATCCAGCAGTTGTTCAGTTAGCCATCCATCTTGAAAACGGTCAGCGTGTATTTTTCACGAACGAGACAGCGATTGATCGTGCAATAAATCCACCTAAAACTACACTCACTGCATTTTTTTGAATTGTGTAATCGTGCGGATGATTTTGGTGCCTTTGCACGAACACTACTCTATTCACAAGTACCACGCTATTTCACATGGACTCAAACAAAAACATGGATGCCCCGCAAGCAAGGCTCACCAGTTGCTGCATGTCTCAATTTATTTAAATCAAACGCCTTGGGGCGATTATTTACAGTCAATCCAAGACACACTGAGTGCTTTTATCTTCGACTGTTGTTCGAATGTTACTGGCCCATTATCATTTCAAGATATACGTAAAGTGAATGGGCGACAATATCCAACGTATAAAGATGCATGCCTTGCACTCGGCTTGCTGGAAGACGACAACCAGTGGGAATGCATGCTTGCTGAAGCTGCATTGAACTGTACAGCAATACAAATTCGTCGACTATTCGCTATAGTGTTGACTACATGTTTCCCAGCCCGAGCACAGATATTATGGGAAAATCACAAAGATTCAATGACTGATGATATATTGCATCAACATCGTATACAGTGCCACGATCTAACCATAACATTCAGCGACGAAATGTACAATGAAGCATTGATTGCTATTGAGGATCTTTGCATTGTCATTGCCAACTTACCACTTAGTAATTTAATGAATACTGAAATGAATCGTGAACTGCAGTACAGTACTGTAGAAATGGCAGCGATTGTTGCCCGCAATGTCCCACTAATGAATGAGGAACAAAGAACCATTTATGATAATGTTCTATATAATAGACTATTAGGGTTATCTCCTCCGTTCAGTTGAGATAAGAGAACACTCCTTGATCTATCAGTTTAAATTATTGTTTACTGTTTCCTTTTGAATGTTATTTTCACATATGTAGCTCTATAATTTAGTTTAATATTAGAACAGGTATTAATTACACTTTATATTTTACCTATTTCGTAACTGTTTTATTTTATTTTTTAAAAATAATTTTAAATTAAATTTTTAATTAAACTTTTTTATGTATTGAATAATTTCTCATATGCATAAACTGATACTAAAACTTCCTCTCCTCCCTGACTAGGCGGGTTTATTTCCTCATTATATATATTGAATAACATATGCATAAACTGATACTAAAATCCTCCCTGATATATATATATATATATATATATATATATATATATATATATATATATATATATATATATATATATATATATAAATATCAAGGTGACACTGTTCTAATATACTGGTCCCATGTATGCGCCAGTTTGACTGGAAGTTTGTATTCTTACACCGACGCAG
Organism: Euschistus heros; assembly: GCA_003667255.2. Taxonomy (NCBI): domain Eukaryota; kingdom Metazoa; phylum Arthropoda; class Insecta; order Hemiptera; family Pentatomidae; genus Euschistus; species Euschistus heros. The sequence continues at coordinate 1,353,146 of RCWM02000042.1, forward strand.
TTGTACAAAAATAGATTGTCGGAGGGTCTCCCAGAGGACGTTTGATTTTAGACTCTCAGTTTCTCGGAACTAACTTTCTACATATAATTTACTACTATTATATCCTAGAATATATATTATGTTCACATTCAATACTGTGTCAGCGCATTCATTTTTGATAATTTATTTTTCTGTTTCATCTAGTAATAATGCTAAAACTAAAAAAAAAAAAAAAAAAAATAAAAAATCTAAAAAAAAAAAAAAAAAAAAAAAAAAAAAAAAATAAATGGCAAAAACAATTGTAAAAATGGTAGGGCAAGGATTATGTTTAGAAGTTAATGGTTAGGGCTGCAGTAAAAAAATTAAAATAGTAATTTGTTAGAGCAATTTTGTTTTTATAGTATTTATCTTAAATATTAATACTACTCCAACATTTACTAGACAAGCGTTCTAAGCTCCCAATAAATCACGAAGACCTATTTACATGAGAGTAATTAGACACATTTGGACATAAGGAGTTGAGTTTTGGGGCTCTATCAAACCTTCCAATTATTCTCGTATCCAATCTTTACAATCCTTTGTGAACTCCTCAATGCTATGTCTCAAACAACTTATCCATAAAGATCTTGATGTTCCATGTGTTGCTGATCTGGCCGAACCAGATACCTATCATTTTATAGAATATATATATCATAGTAATCTCCATATCCACTCGAATCCTCTAATCTCCCAACTTGCCTCACACTCAATCCCTGATAATTCTCAGAGTCGTCTGGAAAGATTACCAGGACACCTTCTAATTTAGAACTTTTATTGAAATGCTACTGCGTAGTTCTTTACATGTTATTGTAATCATTTTTCTCAAATTTACTTGTTGTATATAATGTATGCAGTTGTAAATACCAATAAATAGTTATTTAAAATATTCATTTATTGAAATTTACAACTTTGTGTAATATGCATCAAATGAATATGAGGGATAATGTATATAACTTATTGGACATGTCGGTTATTTTATAAGGTTTAATCAGTGTCTGGATATTAAGCTTGCTTTACCGGCATTCTTTAGGGTTAAAGAAATAAAAATAGAAAAACATACCATGCGATACGTGAACAAAGCTAATTTATTGATTTAACATCAAATCGTTACACCAAAAGGGCTTAGTTCTACTTGTTGACAAATGGTTATGGAGTTATTATAATTAGAATCATGCCTGACCTCCAGATTTTACCTCAATTAAAAAAGTACTTATGGTGGCTGGTTGTGTCCAAGTCGAGTGTCCCGTGAGCGAATTGAGTGCCCTACCCACTGAGCACTGTGAATTTCTTATTATGTAATAAGAAATTACCATCCATGCATATACGAGGGTAAGTCAATAATTATCCGCAATATAGTTATAAAATTTTATTGAAATGAAATAGGAAACTTACGAGTACATCATTTTTCGACATAGTCCCCTTGCTTTTCAACGCACTTGGTCCAACGTTGTTCAAGTTTCCTGATGCCCTCATGGAAGAAGGTTTTGGGTTGAGATGCGAGCCAGGAATGCACCGCTTCTTTCAATGCTTCGTCCGAGGCAAATCGACGGCCCCTAATTGCCTGTTTGAGTGGACCAAACAAGTGAAAATCAGATGGAGCGAGATCGGGACTATATGGAGGATGATTCAATACTTCAAAATTGAGTTTCTAAAGCGTTTCTACAGTGTGGGCAGCTGTATGCGGACGGGCATTGTCGTGCAACAACACAACGCCTTTTGACAGCAGTCCTCGGCGTTTGCTTCAAATTGCAGGCTTCAGCTTAGCAGTAAGCATCTCACTGTAACGTTCACTGTTTATTGTTGTGCCCCTTTCCTGATAATGTTCCAGTAATGGACCTTGTGAGTCCCAAAAAACCGTAAGCATAAGTTTTCCTGCGGACGGTTGGTTTTTGAATTTTTTCTTGCACGGCGAATTTGGATGTTTCCATTCCATACTCTGCCGTTTACTCTCCGGCTCGTAATGATGGATCCATGTTTCGTCACCAGTAACGATCCTGTCTAAGAAGTTGTCCCCTTCGTTAACATAGCGATCCAAATGTTTTGTGCACACGTCCAAGCGCGTTTGTTTATGCAACTGTGTCAGTTGTTTTGGAACCCATCTTGCACAAACTTTATGAAACCCAAGTCTGCTGTAAATGATTTCGTAGGCAGAACCGTGGCTAATTTGCAGACGATTTGCCACGTCGTCAACAGTTATCCGTCTGTCTGAGAGAATCATTTCACGTGAACGCTCAATGTTTTCCTCGTTTATGGCGGTAACTGGTCGTCCAGCTCCTTCATTTTGCGTAACACTTGTGCGACCATTTTTGAATTTTTCAATCCATTCATAGACACTCCGTTGTGGCAAACAATTGTTCCCGTACTGTACCAAAAGTCTTCGATGAATTTCGGCCCCTGATACACCTTCCACCACAAAAAAACGGATCACTGAACGTTGCTCTTCTTTGGTGCAAATAGAAAGTGGAGCGGCCATTATTAACAGCACGACAGCGATAACAAAACTAACCTACCAGCTTGATACGCACATAAACATAACAACGAATAAACAAAGCATGCGCCATCAACACAAAAGAACAGTACTGCCAACATAAACAAAAATATAGCTATATTGCGGATAATTATTGACTTACCCTCGTATATATCAGGCCATTCCAGAAGTCTTGTTATTTTTATGATTTCTGTTCATTTTTATTATAGCGCTTTTATTATTTAATTAAATTCAGAACTATTTTTTTTTTTTACAAATGTTTACACTTTTCGAAATAGACATTGAGTCAATCCATTTTCTTCAAATGTTGCTATGTAATTGATGTTGCTTTGATAATTCTATACGAAATTATAGTTGAAATTTATATGAAACACATTTTCGGTTAACTTAGCTCTCTGATTAAAGATGGAACGCTGCTAAAAAAAACAAGTTCCGTTATTTGAGATAGATGCTATCTCTGAGCAGATAGCAAAATTTCGTGCCAGTGACAAAACACTTCAAGATGAGGCTCGTTTGGACCATCTGAAAATATGGTATTTCTTATTGCTGAAATTTAGAATTTACCATCGCCTTGGGAAAAATTATTGATTGTGGTGGGGAATACTTTTATGAAAGAACTTTTTTATTTGTAATTATTTACTTTCATTGAACTTCTCTTTAAATAACGACATGACTTTTTTAATGACCTGTCATATTTAAAATACCAGGACATTCAAAAAGTTCAATCGTTCTTATAATTTGAGATGTTCATGTCGAAAATCAGCTTTGAGTTAGATAATTTTACTCTTTTAAAAATTTCTGGTTTGAATGATATATTTGTTTCAAGGTTGTTGAATTAAAAAAAAAAAATACTTTTTTCACTTTCATTACTTAAAGATCGGCTAAGATTCGTTCACATTCGATGATTCATCGCTCATTTCGTTTCTGGATTTCGTTCGTTATCCACTCCATTAACTTTCAATCGCTATAGCATTGTTAACTATTTTTAATGCTTACTAACTTTATTTTAGGAAATATTTAATCTTTATTTGCGTAGCTGTTGAACTTCCCTTAGCAATTTTTGCGTAAGCACCGCTTAAGTCAATTAGTCACGTAGTTCATCCTAAAGCCTATTAATTATCATTATGAAATAGAGAATTAGTTTTATTTGATTAAAAAGACATTGAATGTCCCCCCCCCCACTCCCTAGATAAATTAAATTTCTGACATATCTCTGACATATATCGAAGGAAAGCGATGAAATATTAACCTTGGCTGACCTTATATGTCCTCCTAAATTTAAAAGATAAAATTATCCGATGTGGGAAATTATCTTTTCGCCTACTATCTGCCCGTCCTTCTACCCTCAGGTGTACTCCTACGTTTGCTACCACTTATTATGTTTTGGATGATTTGTGGGTTATCATTAAAATTAAGGATGTGTCGATCCCAAGAGTCGATTCTCGATTTTACCGGTTCTTGAGATAAGAATAGGCATCGAGAATCGATGATCTAAAGTCGATTCCTAATTACCTATAGGTATTGTTGATATTGTTTTTAAAAATATATTATATTCCATTATGATATTAAATTTGAGCACGTACCAGTTTGGACCACACTATTGAAATCAACTTAGAAATATCATGTTCATCCTCCCATCTGCAGTGTTCAGTGAAACATTTTAGCGAATTAATTTTTTTTTTTTTTTACAATGTCTGAATAGAAATTAAGTATTAAATTAATTAATATATGTTATAGATAACAAATGCTATTTGCTTATTTATTTCTTGAATAATTATGTGTTTTAATTACATTTGGTTTTCTTTGTTATCCTCTTATATGGCTCATTTTAGGTTTTAGCAATTTATTTTTAAAACGAGAATCGATTTTTTGGTACTGGTACTGGTACAGAGAATCGAAAAATATTGGTACCGACACAAAAAAAAAATAAAATAAAATAAATAAAGATTGGAAATTATCTGGCATTTGTCCTTGTAGTTAAAATAAACATTAAGTTTATTTTTTTGAAAAAATGAATAAATAAAACTTATATACGAGGGTTGGAGTTCCTTATTCACTGAAAAGAACCGACTCTTATTCACCCAGTACATATTTTATTTTACTGAGGTGTCTATTTTTTTCCTGTTATCGAGCTTTCCATTCACCCAGCAGATCACATTTCTTTGGGTGTAATAGTTTATCATCAAAAACTCGAGGATGTGTTCTCCCTCGGTAACCACTCACGTCTCGCACGTGTTAAGAACTGGATGGAGTAGAATAGTCTTGCGGGATACAGGTGGTAGGTAATCTATAAGCAATTCTAGAAGAAGCTGTTACTCGAGTAGGAGAGAGCTAGGACTTCAATTGGAAATCGATATTCTCCCGCCCCTATCGATAGCTACATTGAAATTTATTACCTGTCTACGTCTCGGCTCACTTTTTCCTGTTGAATTGTACATCCTCAGTGACGGTCGTAATGTAGTATATTTGTTAAGAGAAGTAAGGTAGTCTCTACCTTGAGTGAACTCATGCTTCCTTTATTTGGTACAAAATATAAATTAGAAAAACGACAATTAATTTTTATTGTACACACAGTATATTTTTCATTTTTACAATTCTGTTTTTCTTTATGATGCTTTCTGTAAGCTTAACTGAGATTGATAAAAGTATTGTATCTAGTTAACACTTTATTCCAGTTAAATATTTAGCGTATTTACTCTCATAAGTCGAAGGTTTTTTTGCCTGAATTAGTCCTTGTAAAACAAGGGGACTACCTATATTGGATGTTTAAATTCGAAGTCGTTATAGGAAAATTTCAGTTCAACTCTTTTAATTTTAGATATCCTCTTAGTATATTTTCGTTTCTACTTCCGTAATGACTAATATATACAAGAAAAGACATTGAGCAAACTAATGATTAAAATAATATATGGATAATAATTAAATAACATAACATTATAATCTGCTATTATAAGCTACATAATTATACCAAATAAGTTATTTATCCAATAAAGACTTCTGACAGACGAATTAGTTCATGTCAAATGTAAAAAATAAAACTAATGATTAATATGTTTGTAAATTCATATTTCTTCTTCTATACCAACTAATGCAGAGAAGGCGGGGTTGCTCTACGGATTTTCGATCTATTGTTTGAGTGGAAATATTCAGATCATGGTTTATTAACGTGTTTTTTTCATTAAATAAAAATAAAACGTTACTCGTGGGATTCGATCTCCCATTGCTGAAGGTTCACCTATGTTAGTGAAGTGGTTTCGTAAGAATTTCGCTTATGCCTTCTTTTTTTTTTTTTAATATATATTTTAAAATTAATTTAATTAAGAAGTCTAGAAAGAAATATCAACGATTTTTTTTTTTTGATATAGCTTACGTTTCATTCTTCATCTAAACTTAAAGTTTGATTGACATTGTTGGTATTTAAACAAATAATTTGTTTTTCTCTCACGTTTCATCCACATGGCCTGATTTCTATTTGTTCCTAATTAGTCTTGTATTCGTTATAATATAAGTAATTGAATTATAGGTATTTTGTTATAAATTGTTGATTTTGCTATTTACATTTTTTTTTTTAACATACAACAGGTTCATTATCTTATCCCTAGAAAAAGCTGTGCACGTTCGAATCTATCGCATTATCATTATTAAACAAGGAATACCTATTAAACAAAAAGACAATATTTTATTATGTTGTGGTTTTGAATAGTTAGTAGATTAAATAAGAGAGATGATGAGGCAGAAGCAGGCCAGCGAGCTGCTCTTTATTACGGTCACGAACCGCATTATTATTATCTTCAATAACCATTGTCACTGACGTTGGCAGAATTAGGTATCCGACCCTTCAATATAGAACATGTAGCCTACTTATCTATTTTTGTTGATGAAACAAATATATTAATTCTTCTTGTGTTAGAGCGAAAGTGTTCGAGGCCGAATCGAAAGAATTCTAGTGTGGATTATTCAAAAAAAAAAATATAAATAATAATAAATAATAAATAAATACAAAATAATCCAAATGAATACAAAAGATCAAATAAAGTCTTAAATTCCAGTATTGATAATTTTTTAAAAAAACTATTTATTGATGTTTACAACTATATACAAACATGCAATGAGTAAATTTGAGGAAATTATTACCGTGACTTGTGAATAACATGTAAAGAACCTCTCACTAATAACATTTCAATAAAAGTTCTACATTAGAAGCTCTCTCGGCCTTCTTTTCAGACGCCTGGGAGGATTATAGGAAATTCATTGTGATGCAAGTTGGGAAGGAAAAAAGTGGATTCGAGTGGGTATGGAGCTTACCATGGAAGGACAGGTATCTGGTTTGGGCCAAATAAGCGACATATGGAACATTAAGATCGTTATGGATAAGTTTATTTTTGACATAATAAGGAGCATTGGTATTTTGGATTGTAAGGATTAGATACTAGAAGAGTTGGAAGGTTTAGTGTATCCCCAAATATCAACCCCCGCGTGTCCAAATGGGTCTAATTACCGTCAGGTAAATAAGTCATTTGTAATTAATTGGGAACTTTGAACGCTGGTGTTGTAAATTGTTTGAGTAGTAGAAAACGACGAGCAGTTTCTTGTCTCAAGTTTCGTATGAGGATTCCATGTAAGCCCTTATGGATTAAATTCATTCTTAATCCAGTTAATTCAATATTTCTTAGGTTTGTTCATTTTCCAGGTTTTACTAATTATCCTTAAGCTAAAAATAAAATTATTGCTAATTTTTTTTGAAATAATATAAAAAATATTTCTATATTATTTTAGTTTAAACTTCTACCCTTATATTTATTTCTGATGTGAGCTTATCTTAATAAGATTAAATATATAGAATCAGCTCTGCCCTAAAATACAGCGCTTATTAGACCTGAGAACTGAACTTAAAAGTGCAGCCTGTCATTTAAATTAAACTAATTTTATTTTATTTTGAAGACAATAAAATTTAAGTTGTGACCTCTACTGTACTCTACCCTGACGCTGATGGTTCGAATGCTGTCGCCTATTATTATCGTAATGCAGTTGTCAATTTGATTCTATTGTTTTCAAAAAGGTTGACGGTTATGCAGAAGAGTTGATCCTAGTGGAAGAGATGGTTTAGAGAGTGGTTCTAGACCCAGACCGCAGGTTTGTAGCGCTAAAAATCGTTGTGCAATTTTTATGTAAGCCCAAAGATTGTGAACGAAAGCCATCCAGTCGCTCAGAGATTCTTAATATTCCCGAATTATGCAATCAATAAATGATTCACGATGGTTTTATTCCATGAAGAAGAACAATTTTACTATATATTTTTTATTTTATTTTTTTTTAAAAGGACAAATATGCAATATCAATTTCACCGCACTAATTTACATTTGAATAAAATAAATAGTTAATGTAAGTAAAATATATAATTTTCGACAAAGTCTGTAGCTATTAAAGTATAGGGGATTTGTAAAACAAATAAAAGAGGAACTGTGCAGGCTAAAAATCACGGTTAAAGACTGCTTGGATATAGATCTTTTTGGGGAAGAACTAAAATAAGTTAGGGTTCTTGTGGAGGAGATGGAGAAAATGGATTAAGGAAGAATGAGAGGAACATTTTGAGAGGATGAGAGAGTTTTGGATTAGAAGGAAGGCGGAAAATGTGGAGAAGAATAAGTGGTCCTTGTAATAAATATATTCGCGTGGCACATGGCCGATTCGTGTTGAAACAATTTGTATACATAAATAAAAAAAAAATACAAATGCAGTATAATTAATAATGTTGTCACTTCAGAAAGTATGCTTTTGTTTGAATTATCTGTTTTTCCAAACCAATATGAAAATATATTTCACTGCTTTTTCGAGGAACTGTTTTAGTTTTATCTTAACTGATTCTATGTTATCGATTATTTAAATTTATTAAAGTATCTCCGATTGTATAGACATTCAAACGGTTGAATTCATTAAATATAGCTGCTGATTTTTTTCATTAAACCTTATAAATATATCTGTAGAAATTAGTGTAATATAAGTTGTTGGGTTTTGAGGCTTAACGTCGTCCTTATTCACAATACTACTAGATCAAGAAGGGCTGGTAAGTTATCTTATGGTTTACCAAATCTAACTTTATTCTAGTCAAAGTAATAAAGTTTATATATATTCTATGGATTTACAAATTCTAAGATACTTAACACCTCAACATACTCGACCTTTCCGCTCTCAATTTCAGTTATATGTTATATTTAACGTACAATAAATTTCTAACGTGGAGTGAGTGAATTAGCTCCGTGTGTTGGGCACTCCACACTCCATGTACCCATTCAACCTTCGACATATAGAAAATATTTTTTGCCCCGTTAGGCGTGGATCGGTTTTGCGATCGATTTATTCTCCTAAAACATATCCAACCTTTTTAAAGTGAATACTTGTTCCCACCATTAGGTTGGAGGTAAATACTTAATGGTTGAGCTTGAATGTAGTTAAGGAATCCCTGATCCAGTTTTTATTAACCGTTGATATCTGGTTTGAGGTTTTCGCTCATTTTAGTTATAATGCTTATGGCTCGTTATCTTCGTGAATTTCAGTGAAATACGGTTTGTTGTATGGATGGCGATCTGATAGCTAATTAGGGTTTTTATGACTGGGATAACCCAGCTGAGTGGTTATAATCCATGTTTATCCTTCATATTATGTATACCTGTATATCAAACATCATTATTTAAGAAAAATAGACCATAGGATGAATTTGTGGAATGGTTTTCTTTTATTGATTTAATAATTACTTTTATTTCCTTTAAGTATTTAAGAAGATGCATTTGGCTCTATCTGAAAGTCGATTTAACTAACTGATACTTTAAGATTGTATGAATACAGAACAGGACAGGATCGTAGTATGCATAACATGGTTGGAAAAATTTTCAGTTTTAAATTTGAAAAATCAATGTTGACATTGTATTGTGTATTAATTAAAATCCACTAGTTCCAGATCGCTATGGGAAATGACAAACATTAATGTTAAAAAAATATTTCCTGTTGGTAGGTGAAAGGCCCTTAATGGCACATAACACATTTTCCTATTTAAAAATCTATCCAATTAAAAGTTCCAATCCAATTTTGCTAAATTTGGTTTCATTTTTCATGAAAAAAAATTCTGTCAAGTAAACATTAGAAAAAAAGGTTCTCCTATTTAAGAAAAAAAAGTAGATGTAGCTGACGTCATCATGAAGTGTTCAAAAAAACATAAAGCAACCAGAATCTGGTAACTATGAAAAAATGAAGCGTCTGCTATTTCTGTTTTTAATTCTTTGAAAAATGTGTCTAGCTATTTTTCATTCTAGTTATACAAATATATGTATGTGTGTGTGTGTGTGTGTGTGTGTATATATATATATATATATATATATATATATATATATATATATATATATATATATATATATATATATATATATATATATGTCATCACTGATTAGTGGTTATTCTTGTTGTGTTTTAATTTTTTTATCCCTTTTCTTAAGCTGATATTCTGTTTATTATATCCATGTATACAAATGCTGTTGATGATCAATGTCTCTTACTTATATTCTTATTGAGTAGCACTGATTGTTATTGATGATTTGTTTAGATGCTTGAGAGGCCTGTACGGGATGGGTGCCAATATGGGAAAGCCCGGCTCTTTGCTGGATGCTCTGCCTACACCAGGTGCCACGCTCCATATTGTCATGCTTGGCCTGGATTCTGCCGGCAAGACGACAGCCCTCTACAGGCTTAAGTTCGATCAGTACCTCAATACAGTCCCCACAATAGGCTTCAACTGTGAAAAAGTATGATTTTGCATTTTTCTTTTTATTTCAATGTGTCAATCTGTTTTCTTTTTTTTATAAGTACAGTACATTTAGTTGTATTTTTTATTGTGCTTCTGTTTGTTAATCTTGCTTATTTTTTTTTGTAGGTCAAAGGAGCTGTTGGAAAATCGAAAGGTATATCATTCCTTGTTTGGGATGTTGGAGGTCAGGAAAAGTTACGACCTCTTTGGAAGTCCTACACTCGGTGTACTGATGGAATCGTCTTCGTCCTTGACTCAGTGGACTTGGAGCGGATGGAAGAGGCTAAAATGGAGTTAGCGAGGACTGCACGATCACCAGATAACGCTGGTGTCCCAGTTCTAGTGCTGGCCAACAAGCAGGACCTTCCTGGTGCTAAGGAGCCAAAGGAACTCGAGAAACTGCTTGGCCTGCATGAACTGACACCGAGCCATATGTGGACTGTGCAGCCAGCTTGTGCAATCACTGGTGAGGGACTATTCGAGGGAATAGACTGCCTGTATGAGATGATCCTTAAGAGGAGGAAGCTAGCGAAGCAGTCAAAGAAGAAAGGAAGGTAGAGAGACATGAGCATATTATAAAATACCAAAGTATCTGCTGTCTGAACTGTTGCCTGTCTCCCTCTGGATCTGTCTTCTTGCTCATCTGCTTGTCTTCTGTTTTGTTATTCTGGTCCTTTCACTGTTTGATTACTGGAGGTAATAACTTAAACAGAGCTTTAAAGAGGGAGAGGGATACCGTATGAGAAAGGGGTCAAGCTTTCTCAGCTTATTCTTGTAAAGTATTGAAATGAAACCTATATATTTGTAAAAATTTATGAAGGATATAGTCATTAGTTATGGAACCTTTGAGTCTATTGGCTAGATAGGCCAGCGTCTTAGTTATTTCAGTACAATATTTATCTTTCAAAAATAAGCTTTTTCAGCATTGACCACACTATTAAATCCTGTCTATTAAGGAAAGCGGAAAGCAGGCAGACGTTCTCAGATTGATTGTATTAATTGTAGTCATTGTATATGTATAACTTAACCTTTTAATAATTCCTTTGTATGTTCAGTATAGAATCCTCTCCGTGATATTGAAAACACTCTGGAAGAAGCTTGTATTTTCACTTAGGAATCTGTTTGCTATTGTGCCCTTCTTTGGTATTGTTTGTCTCTCTTCTTTGCCTGGAGTAGATTGTCCAGTATTGCAACAAGCTTGGTTTTATAACTGTATCCATTTTTTTTTTTAATAGCGCCTGATCTGTGATTAATAAGGACGCTTTATTTTTTGTATATTTGTATAAGGATTACATTTAAAAATAAAAATAAAATTAAACGAACCTTAGCTGGTGCTTTCTACTGTTTGTTTTGTTTTCTGACAACTTTGTTGCTTTTACTTTGAAGCACGTCGACAGTTACCAAGTCGCTTGCAAAAAGTTTAAATGTATATTTATATTCTATAATTGTATATTTATTATATAGTTCACGCTCAAATAAATGATAATTCAACGTTACTTTAAAAAGCTTTTTTGTTAGTTCTTCCTTTATATATGTTATTGCTACATTTATACTTACCATTGTTTGATTTTGATTATGCATATATTTGTCTACTTATTGTGTAAGTGTATTAGAGTTAAATTTGTTTGAACCTTGGCGTAGGTCCTCACAGTTTGGTTAGACTTGGCACATTAATAACGTTTGGTCCCAGTTGACTACTGCTCAGAGGTTCCATTGAACAAGGACATGTATTTTATACATTTGGTAAATTTTGTGGTGTTTTTCACTTTATCTAATGTAATGATCACACATTATCAATTGCGAATAGAATTTTCCAGAGTATAGATATTGTAAAGAGTTTATTTTTATTGTTAGTTTGTTGCGCAATAATGTATTGATTTAGTTTGATGTGTTGTTGTTTATCATTGTTTGTTTTGTGCTTTTAGTGGCAAAATATCATAATTTCTGTTATCGTACATTAGGATAGCACTATATCCCCCTGGCAATTTATACAGCTCCGACATCTACTTTAAACAAACACATTGCGTTGTAAATATTGAGACAATAAATTTTAGTGTATATCCATAAGTTGGCACTGAGACCCCTTTATTGTTGTGAATTTGTACCAATTTGTCTGTTTTATATTGAGTTTATTGTACAGTGTATTTACCCTGCTATATTATTATTATTATTATTATTATTATTATTATTATTATTATTATAGAGACTTGTATAACAATTATCAGTTGCCATTTGTGTGTTTTGTTTTTTGTTTGAGAGTTTTTGTATTATTTTATATAAATGTTATTATATGGTTATCAATTTAAAGTTATAAAGGAAAAATATTATTAATCTTTCAAGACCACTGACTGACTAATAGTTAATTATTATTATTGTAATATGGAGTTGTAATTTGTAATATATAATATATTTATTTTAAATGCACTGCGAAGCCTGTATCGATTGGTGAAATAAAATTAGATTTTATATATCAATCCACTGTATATTATGTCATAAATATAGATAAAATTCTTTACCAAGAACATTTTTTATTTTTGTTGACTCCTTCTAAAGCCTACATTTTTTTAACCTTAGCTATTCTCTACAGTTAAAGATAAAAAATTTAAAAGAGAAATTTAAAAGTGTGTTCAATATCCTAATAATTTTAACCACATATCTGTTAAAGTTCATCTTAAGCAGCTGTAATTATTTATTTATCCTTATACTGGCTTATTTTGGTCTGGTTCCAATTTCTAATAATTTAGGACTAATTATATAGTTACTATACTACATTTAGTTTCCATGTTTGGTTTTCCAAACATTGTTGATTTAAAAACTTACATCTAAGTAAATTTTATAAACCTATAAAACTTATAAACAAAAAAATTATAAATAATAACACATTTATTAAAATTTTATTATTTTGCTGTAAAATTCCAGTCTTTATTAACAAGACAGTCTGTACATTTTTTCTTCAATATTTTTATTGAGTTAATAATTTTTTATCTTCAAATCCAAGATGATATGTGTAAAATGAAAAAGAAAAAGAAAAAAAAAAGATCTTATTCTATAAAATTGTTAATATTAATAATTTTAAGGAGAAAAATCAAATGCTATTCACAATTTTTTTTAATTTAGTATCAAATCAAGAAACAGTGTTTCCTTAAACATAACTGACTAAAATGGCCTTTACAATCCTCTCCATTCTGTATTAGGCCACTATCATTTATTTACTAACAAACACTTTTCGTGTCATCTTTTACATACCAGTACAGCCTATCTTTTATCCTTTCTTCCACCTGAGAACCCATTTTTAATCATCTTTTACTTATATAATAGAGAATAAATTTTCATAAACTTTATTTCAATTCCTTAATATTGGCATGAAACTATTAATTTCTTTGATGGGTTGGCTCATGATTGTTGTGAAGAAACTTCCTTTCTTATCTATTTAACACACATTTGTATGTAACAAAATAGTAGTATACACATTAAAATATATATATACACATATATAGTAAAAAAAAGTAAATTAAAGAAAAAGATAATAAAAAAAGGAAATAAAAGAAATATAGTAATGAGTTATGAATTTTTTTTGAAATAATTTTTTTTTTCTTTTGTGTATGTCAGAATTAGAAATGAGTGGTTTACATTAGACACATTTTACATTGTCTTAAGAAGATGAACATTAACCTATGTTGTAACACATGTTCATTTTTATTTTTTTTGTTACATTGTTCTATTTTTGTGTGTGAGATTAAGTATACTCTATATGCACTATAGAATTGGCAGGTTATTAATTGTAGGCTGCAAGTAGGTATAAACTAGAAATATGTTTCCTGATATGTATGGTTATTTCTTTGTATGTTCTATTCTTCACAATTTTCTGTTGTTTTAATCCGAATCAGAAAGTATAATTTGAACTCTTTTCTTCTTCTTGATCTTCTTTTCTTCACTCTGCTGAGACTTACCTCCTTTTTTGTCTTGCTCTTCTTCAGATTCTGATAATAGTGCTTCACTTTCTTCAGTGTCTATAAGCTGGAGATCAGGTAAAAAGTTGGTACGATCTGGTAAATCTACAGATGTTTCCTTTTTGTAAGGCCCAGGTCCTGGATGATTTGAAGCCCAGACCAAGGGGAGGAGTTCTTCTGCTTCTCCACTTGGTTCCTCCTCTATTTGATAATTAGACCTTGATTCTTTAAGAGAGCTCTTTGTCTGTGCTTGTGCTGGTTGTTTATCTTTTTTAAGAGGTGATCTATAAAGTAAACTTCTACCAGTTGCTTTCCAAGGCTTCTCCCGCGATCTATGTATTCCTTTCATCATCTGTTGCACCTGGTTCTTTCTACGCTCTGCTTTCTCAGCTTCCTTCATTTTCATTTGAAGCTCACTCTTTACTTTCCTTTTTAAATCTTTTCTGGTTGACTCTGGTAGATGTTCTAGCTTCCGATTTAGGTTTACATACAATTCACCAATTTCTTGCAACATCTCAAGTGTACCGAGTCCTTCCTTTGGCTCATCTATTACTTCCTCATAAACATCCTTCACAAGAGCAAATTCTTTAAGAATGTCTTCAGATGCTACCATTGTTTTAAAAGGACCGTCTAACATGGTTTGAAGCAATCGTTCCTTTTTCTTTACCTTTTGCTCCTCCTTTTCGATATTTTTTTTTATGTCCTTTAATCTTTCATCTATTATAATTTGTTCTTTTTTCAAGTATGTTTCATGAAAGTTACAAATATGCTTTGCCTTTTCAACTTTCTCTTTCAAAATTGCGTTGTTTTGCAAAGCCCTGAGGCTCTTCATTTCTAGATCTTTAAATAGTGCTATCACCATTTTTGGCTCTGAAAATGGCAATAACGGAGGTCCTGTTTTCGAAAATTCTTCTACAAAGTCCTCTAGAACTTTTTCCAGTCCAGGATCTTCACCACCACAGTGGTTTTTGAAGTTCTCTAGGGCTGTACGCATCTTTTCACTTTCTTCTTTCACTTCTAATTGTCTCTTTTCAGTTTCTTTTGCATATTCTTCTTTCCATTCCTTTGGGGCAATTTGAAATACAAAATCTCTGCATTTCCTCATTGTTTCGAGTTGTTCATTTTGTTTAAAGATGCTTAGTTTTACTTCATTCATTTTCTTCTTTTCATTTTCTATCAATGCTTCTCTTCGTTTTTTTTCTTTTAATACCAAGTTCAATTCCTCTATTATGTTCTGGCACTTTTTTTGCTTTCCAGATAAAAAGTCTGCCAGTGACTTTGAAGTATTTTCAATTTCTTTCTGGGTTTGCTCTACTGCTACGTTTATTGCAATAGTGTTTTCTTCTTTTGCTTTTATTTCATCTTGCAAGAATCCTGAAAGAACGTTATTCAACAATCTTTCTCTTACCTCTTTTATGTACTGTTTACGAACAAGAGTGGTCTTAATGGGTCTACCTTGAATGATCTTGAGGAACTCTTCATCCATGGTAGGTCTTTTCTGCTGCTGTGATAAATCGGCTACTCTGTTCCTCCTCCTTACCCCTGATACTAACCCCCATCTATGGGTGGGTGCACTGTAGCCCCTGCTTGTCGTTGACGTTTGCTCTCTGCTAATGTTCTTATATGGGTTCGGTAGTTCAGTATTGGCTTCCTCTATGTCAGGCAAAGTGGTAATGGCTGTTTTGGTTGAAGCGCTTGTTCGTTTTACACTAAATCTGGGAGGAAGTGGTAATTTTCTGCTGGAGCTACATTCCATTGCAGCAACTTTTCTTCTTAGCTGCATCATATTTTCTTTCTGCTCATCTGGGCATAATATTATTGGCTCACCTGCAAAGTAATTTTTTTAAATTGATTTTTGTATTTATTTTTTAAAATTTCATTTCAGTTCTATGTTTTTGTTTTAATACCATTTTTTATTTTTTTAACTTGGTACATGTTTTAAAAGGGGCTAACTGTTACATCTCATAAAAATTATTATTGTTATCCATTAATTATAAAAAATAATGGATAACAATTATACTTCACTTATCATAAATCTATATTATGTAAAACTGAAAAATGATTGTACATACTTATCCTACCCGAATGTAAATATATCCTATCCGAAAAACATGTACCATGTTTCCTTGGTCCTTGATCTAAACTGTGATAGTTTTTTTTTTTTTTTACAACATTCATTTATTTATAAACACAAATCTAAATCTAAGAAATAAGGAAAGCCTGTAAAATTATGATATTGTGTTCTTATATGAATAAAAATTCTATGTAGACCTAAGAATTATTTAGTTGAAGTTGGCGTTAATAACCAGAGTAGTTGTCAGCTATGAAACTGATACGAACAATATTTATTTGAACTTATAATGAATCAATTTTTAATTTTTTTTTTTAATGTATTTTCCTTAAAAGCTGTTCTAAATTAATTAATCGTAGAAATAAAATTGATATATGTGAAAAATATGAAGATGCAAATAACTTAAATTTTTTTTTTTCCCCAAGTCTTGTCAGTTCCTCCTTCCTATGTTTGACATAATTACTATGACTTTTGAGATTGTTGATTTGATCAAATATTTGTTTATTCAAACTTTAATAATTCAATTTTTTTGTTTGTTTTTTTCAAATGTTTGCCTCAGGTCATGTTTCAGTATTAAAATGTTAGAAATATCAACACAATATTTTCGATTATGTTCTGCCCAGTTGTTCTGAAAACATAGCTTTATTTCTAAGTCTTTTTGTTAGCATTTCTTTTGTCTTTTCATATATTTGTCTGTTCGTCCATAAATTCCCTATGATAACCTTGGTCAATAAATTATATAATAATAATAATAATATAATAATCAATAAATAAAACGTTTTCACCTTTCAGACAACGAAGCATGCTGTGATGGACATACAACACAAACATTTAATCTTATATTATTTAACTGCCCTCTTTTTGACCAGGACAGATTTTTTTAATCAAACATATATATTACGAAATCTGTGCCTAGGTAAATCTGAACAAATTAATGTTTAACACAGCTAAAACTCAAGCAATTGCCATAGGATCACATTCCCTTCTCCATTCAAATGCCAACTTTCCCACATTATTCCTTAATGGTCATCCAATACCTTTCCATTTCTCTGTTAAAAATTTAGGGTTAACCATTGATCAAACCCTCTCCTGGAAATATTGCATATTATATATCTCCATATTGCACAAATCTCCCAAAGGTCAATTGGTATCCTAAAACTATTTCACCGCTCCCGTCACTTCCTTCCCCTACCCACACGCAAACTTCTAGTATCCTCCCTTATCTTCCCCCAGTTTGACTATGGTTGCGTGATATGTGGCGGGCTCTCGACGGTTCTTGAAGACAGATTAAAACGCATCATAAATTGCTTCATTAGGTTTGTCTTCGGAACCTCGAGACGTTCCCATGTTTCGCATCTCTACACTGAGTTAAATTGCTCTAATTATAAGGATGTATGTACTATGTTTATAATCGTCTAATTTAATTACTAAGACCGTCAGACATAAAACATTAGTATAAATTATAGTTTGATTATGATAATGTTTTAATTTCTTGTAATGATAATTTTTGATTTTCAATCTTTTATTTTTCTTTAAGTTTCTGTTTGGTTTTTTTCTCTTCTGCAATTTTATTTACAATATTAACCTCTATTTTGTATATTTATTTTTTCACTCTCTTTTTATTTATAGTATTTTCTCTTTCTAGTTTTTCTCTGTATTTTTTTTTTCATACATACTTGTATTCAATTTTATCTATGTTGTTTTATTTTTAATAGCTCTTGGCCAGTTATGATCTTACTTTGTGTTATTTAAAGTTATTCTTAAGCGACTTTGTTCCAGAATAAAGTTTTTTTTTCTATTTGTATTTCTATTTCTATAATTAGTGGAGAAGAATAGCCAATTTCAGAAAAGAATTTATTCAAAAACCATAGTTCTGAATTGAAGAAATTGTTCTAAGCATTGAACATTAAAAAGATCATAGAGCATATGTTGGCATCAACTTTTTGTGAATTATTTATTTTAATATTTTTATTTTTATTTTATTTATTTATTTTTACATTTTGTTATTTTATTAATTTAGTATTCTTATTTTTTGCCTTCTTAGGATTTTTGTTTCTATAAAATAATTGACAATAATGTAATTAATTAAATTTTGTATTTGTAATGAGTTAAGCACATAATATGCTTGCATGCATGGGATGCGCTCACATTTCAATAAACGACTCTTTCATAGGGTTACTTTAGATGAGAAAAAGAAAAAAAAATGCATTATATAACTGATATGTTATATAAGTTTTATATAAGAAACTTGTGCATTATACTTTTTATTATAAGCATATAATTATAAGTCAAACTTATTTGAATTATAAAAAAGAAATAGAAAAGTAATGAATTATGACAAAGAGAAAAAGTGCAAAGGAGAACAGAAAATTAAGATAATTCTTATGAAATTATAAAATATATTATTTGAGAACTATAAATTTAATATTAGCTTCACTCATTTATAATTATGATATAACGTTATTATTTATTACTTTTGCTAAAATTGTTGAATTGGGAAAGAGTGGTAACCTGGGAGACTGCCTGAGCACACTTTTTTTTCATTTTTATTGAATTTAATGGATGAAGTGTGGAAGATATATAAAAAGAGGACTCCAAGGGCCACTGTGGGATTCTGGAATCTGATACCCATTTTCTGTTTAGAACTTCATATATGTTTACAGTATTGTATTGGTTCCAAGAACTGTGCAGGAAAGGATTGGAGTTTAAGAGCAAATTAATGCAAATTGGGAGATGAGATAATGATGAAATATTAGAAGTAGACAATTAGGGGTATCTAGGAACAATCATCAGTAATAATAGAAGAATCGACGAGGAGATCCTGAATCAAGCGAGGAATGCCAATTAAGTGTTTTGACAGATATCTGATATTCTACTAGAAGGCTTGCCAATAATGCTTATTTAGATAGGTGAGGCAAAAAGGGCTACTCTGACAGAAAGAAAATAATGGATCAGGAACAAGAAGAATTTAGGAGATGGTATGTGGGTATTCCAAGCCTTAGGGCACAAAGGATATTGAGAAAGAACTATTATTTTGTCAGGTCTTTCGTTCAATATAACGTGTCCGTCCATTAATTGGGTTAATTGTTTCTACTTTTTACTGCAATCATGACTTTTATTTTATACTTTTGTATTGGCTATATTATTACTTTATCGTCGGTATAGTAAAGACAAATATCTTTAGATTTTGTATTTAAATTATATTTTTTCTTTAAATTTAGATAGTTGGCTTTAATATTGCCGCTTTTACGCTTGTTGATTCTAGCAGTTATGTTCTGGGCTTTACCGTTCTTCTTAATGGATGCCCCTTTGTTTTGTAGAAACAGTTGAGCCTGTATTATTTTCTTGTTTGTTTCCATTGTTGTACATTTCCATAATTTCGTTAATTCGTCAGTAACTGTAGTTTTAGCCGTTATTTTCAATATAATGACGAATAATAGTAAGTAATAAAACACCGTAAATGGGGGCTACTTTGAACAGGCTTTGCACTGCAGCGCGATCGATCGTTTTTGAGGATATTTTAAATTTTTTTGGACTAAATGATAGCTACACAACTCTACTTTTAAATAGGAACAAAATAAATACTCTAATACAACCAATTATTTACAAAACTGAACATAATGTACGATGTATAAAAATAGTACGATTAGTATAAAAATCAGAATTAATTAACGAAATAATCTTTTCATTCTAAGATTAGTCTTTAATAGTCATGTAATTTGTTTTTCCAGCAAAAAAAAAAATAAAAAATAATAAGTTTGTGCTTGGCTATGTATAGAATATTATTAAACAGGTATTTGAAAATGTTAACTTATACAAAAACAGCCTTGATATTGGCGACTGAATCAATCACATTTCATGAATATATACAAAGGCATGGGGGTCTTACTGATAACCCACTGGGGGTTTCTTCTTCTTCTGCCCACCTTAATACTGAGCGCACTTTGATGGTAACTAAAAACAATAATACCAAATCAATATTGACTATTTAAAAACTTTAAGTTTAACAATTACAAGGGGACGCTTTGCAGTTGTAACCACAGATTTGAATGCCGATTTTGTGTGTGGGTGAGTAGGACTAATAATAGTGCCAAAACTAGCAGGTTATAGCTTCGCCAATGCGCATAAGGAATCGAGAAAAAAAATAAAAAATAAGAAAACACAAGGTTTGATTTGTTTTTTAGCCTCAATCAAGATAGAAATGGTTCTTTCACTTTAATATTGCAGTTTTGTATGTATTTAAAAAAAAAAAAAAAACTTTTGTTATGCTCAAGAAAACTACCGGCTTTAGGTGCTCAAAGATTTTGCATCAAGAATGGTTTCTAAAGGCCATAACAAATGCTATGTTCAACCGATTACAATCTAGTAATAGAATCACAAGAATCGGCATAATATCTGCTTTTTATCCATAAAACATGGATTTACTCCAGGATTTTTAGTAAACAAAAACTGATATGACATGCAACAATCGAGTCCCCCGCTAAACTTGAGATATCTCAATAAGGGGAAATCCTGCGACTCAGGATTTGGACTGGAACTATGGCAGTTTTGACTTCTAATGACCTTCAAATTTGGTCTTAATCGGTGGTGAATATGTGAGATCGCGCGGAATTATTTACAGTTTTTTCAGAAATTGCAGCCCCCAGCCTTCAAATTCTCAAAATTTTAAAGGTAAAAAATTGTTTTTTTTTTTTTTTGATTTAGACAAAATTTAGTTTTACGTGTTTTTGTGATGAGGATCGAAAATACGTATCAGTGTTTAGTTAAATTTTTTTCCCTATATTTTTATTTTCAAATTAAATTAAAACCTAGAGATTTAGAAGATTATCTAAAAGTAATGTCCATTTTTTTTTAAATGGTCTTATTGTGAAGTTTTATGTGTAAAAATTAAAATAATAATAGAAAGATCTTTTAAAACGTATTATTCATAATAAATATGGTGAGAGAAAATTTTTGGCGAACTAAAAACTGATATATTTCAGAGTCCCCATCGGCAAAAACATGTAGACAACTAAACTTTCGTCGAAATGTCAAAAATAAATTTTTTTTTATTAAAATAAACTCAGCTTCACAAATTTCAAATTCTCATATTATATCTTCAATACGATGGAGGGGGGAGTCATTTTTCTCTTGGCTGATTTTCGCCTCAAAAACACTTTTCTCAGAGTGTCCTTCAATTCAACCCTTTTAATTATCTTCTTTAAGTTTTGTAAAAATGTTTTGTTTTTTACTTGAAAATCCTTGAAAAAATTCACTTTTCAGCTAAATGCTTCCGTAAATCCGCCTATTGGGTTCACTTCATCACCAGATTTGTTAATAAAACACAAATATTTTTACTGATGTTGATAGCTTTTATACAAATATAGCTGTTAAATAAAAAACTTACATACTATCTTTTAACATAACCTTGATTCAGTTTTCAAGGAACATTGGTCCGTACTAAACAAAACGTACACGGAAAACCTGAATACAATGACAAAATTACGAGAATCAAAGAAACAAAAGTGCATATGTAACTTACAATTTCTAATTAAATTGTAATTATATTAATTTAATTATTTTTGTTAATTTTACTAGTCGCTGGTAAACTATAATCATTTTTGTTTATCATCAAAGCAAAATCAATTATAATTATATGATAAAGGCATAAATCTAAAATAGATTTTATTATAAATATGAATGAAACTGGTTGTTCATATTAAACAAACAGACGATAACACAATTTTTAAAGTATCACCGTATTCTAATAGGTGTTTGTTTAACTATTAGGTGTTTGTTCAAAGCCGCCCTTCCAAATTGCCTTTTTTTTGTTTGATGAGTTAGAGACATAAAAGAAAATGTTGCTCAATAGATTGGTGATCAATGTATTACTCATATGAAACAATCCTGCTGCCACATACGTCAGGCCAGATGAGGTTTTGGCACGTTTATAAAAACACCTCTGATACCATAAAAAGGCTTACAGCGGCCAAGAACGGCCGACATGTGCTCTTATCCCGATCGCAGCACATTCTATGTTTAATTTTTATTCGTGTAGAACAAACTGGAAGATAAGTGTAGAAGCAAATCAGCCTGCTACAAAGGATTTTCGTTTTAAAAATGCGTATGTCTAAAGTAGCCCCCGTTTACTGTATGGCATTAGGAACTTCATAAAGAACTAAATGAAGTCAAGAAGACTAGCTTTGGAAAAACGGAAGTTATTGAATCTTGAGATTAGTAACTCACCAATTTCACTTCACTGGAGAATCTTGGCGTCGTCATGTAGGATATCAAAATATTATAGTTTTTATGATAATGATTGTATTGTTGACTGTGAGTTTTTATTAAGGAGATAAATTTGTCAGGGGTGCAGTCAAGGTTGAATAAACACAGCCAGTTTTTAAATGAAAAACTTATATTTTGGCGTGCCAACGTTTCGACCTGCCTTGCAGGTCTTCATCAGGGCTTAAATATTATTAATATTATTTTAGCCATGATGAAGACCTGCAAGGTAGGTCGAAACGTTGGCACGCCAAAATATAAGTTTTTCATTTAAAAACTGGCTGTGTTTATTCAACCTTGTCTGCACCCCTGACAAATTCATCTCCTTATTATAGTTTTTAATTGTAAATAGATAAATCTTTTAAAATGGATTGTCAAGGTTTCCATAGATATACGAAGAAAAACTAGGAATATCAAAAAACAATACTTAATAATCTTCAGTTGTACTTCTTGATTGTAGTGATCCTCTGGATCATTTTCTTGTATGCTTCATTCTTAGCATCTGTAGCCATTATACATTCTTCATCGAACTCTGATGACTGTTCCTTAAGTTCCTTGGTATTCTGAATCGTTTCTGCTAATTTAATTATGGGCCATTCAAGCTTGAACTTTGTTTTCAGCGTTTTGAGAGTATCATCTACAACTTTACCCAAATGGCGCTAGAACGAAAATCTAGTTTGGGGTTCTTTTAATTTAACCGTAACGAACTTCTTGGGTCCCTGGGCCCCTATGTTCTTAATTCTTGGGATCCTTGATTTAGCTCAATACATAATCAGATAGGAATCTGAATCAATTATGGACTCTTTATACCTTTTTGAGTTCAGTAGGTTTGATTAGCTGTAAGAATGTAATTATAAAATGTTCTGACGAAAAGTGTAATGTGACAAATTATTATTACAAAACCTGTTCCAAAGGTTTAGGTTCTTGGTTTTCTGTTGAATTACTTTATGTTAAATTATAATACATATATTTGCATTCAGTGATAGGCATCAAGTTGATGGCTCAGAGAAAAATTCAGCTGATCATCAAACTGTATTTAAAAGGGTGTAACGGCCTGTTCGGCTGCCAAGCTCTTCGGAGGCCTAGATTCGTAAGGCATTGGCCGCCGCTAGCGCTGTGGGGTGGCCCATCATGGAAGAAGTTACTTCTGTACCGTCTTTGCTGCAGAACAAAGCAGTGTAGTGACAGAGCACTTTATGTTTATTTTAAATACTTAACCCAGCGTTGATGTTATTCCTCAAATGTTTCCCGTTATGATTGCCTTCCTAGAATTGAATATATTGTAAATACATATATTGATGAGAAGTTAAGTGGAAGATATTATTTCGTTTGAAGAAAAAAGTACCCTTGGACCCCAACACCTATAAATTGGTTACAAGGGTTGGTCTATATTTTAAAGACATAGCTCAGTGATTGCTTAACCTTTCAATTTTGTAAAGTTAAGATAAAAATACAAAGACTTTGTTCAGACCAAGACATACATGACTGGAGATAAAATAAAATTTTTGTATTGTTTAATACATCTCAACATAAAAAATTGTTTTCTAGTTAATAGTTGAAAACTTTAAACTGTTAGTAAAACAGTAAAACAATTCTTTGCAATACAAAGTTCCTTAAAAATATGTTAAATTTGGATGTTCTGTTACTTGCAGCGTCGGCTAAGTTTGAATCTATTAATACAGGAATACAAGATATAAGTTTCGTATATTTAAAAATGTGCTCCAATGTTATCCTGATCACCATTTATTAACTTCTAAAGTGAACTCACCTGAGTCGTCCATAGTGGAATCAACAACTGAACTATTGACTAGCTGACGGTTTCCCCTAGTTACCACCACTGATGAGATTTTTTTTGGACATTAAGTTGAATTTTCGCTCATGATAGTTGACAATCTGATAGTTATAGTTTATGCTTAAGCGTTTGGATGTAATAATGTACTATCGAAACAGCTTTGCCCAAATTATAAAATGTAATAAATGTTAGCAAAACATTCTTTTCACGTTATATTGATGGATAGATCACTAATTTAACGATGATGGACAGGTGGCAAATATATGGGCTGGAATGACTCAGGAATGGTATGCGCTATTATGAGAATCCGTTCCAGAGCTTTTTTCTCTCAAGGATGTGATGGTGCAGTTAAAATCAGTAATAGTTTTCATAGAAATGAGACAATGCCTTTCCATTTTTTTCCACATTTAGTTGTATTGTTTGCCCACATTAGTCTCCCAGTTTTAAGGTTTTTTCTTGATCACTAAGAACTATATCATTAATCATACATATAATTTAACATACATGTCTGGACCAATATTGAATAAGTCTGCCTGTCTGTTTTGTGATAGGAATTCAAGAATATTGCCTATGCTAACTTATTAACAAACATAGTAAGTAAACTTTTATCAAAAAAATCTTTTTTGACTTCAGGAATTTCTGTTTTGATAATTCATTAGAAAATCATTTAGTTGTTTAAACAATTTTAGTTACAGAATTACACGTCAAAGTCTTTTTATGTTTTTATATACATGTACATTAATAAGTAAGAAAAACAATAATAATGCTTTCTTTAAAAAATAAAAAAAATAATACCAATATATATTTCTGTAATAGAAACAGTTTTATATAGTAAAGTTTCACTTTGTCAATTTGGACACAGGAGAGAGTGCCACGGCAGTGGACTTATTATATAAGATGCCCTCTTCATATGAAAGGAGATAGATTAGACAGCATCAACTATCGTGGTATATCTCTATTATCTTGTGCGTACAAAATCCTCTCTAACATTCTCTTTAGCAGGCTCACTCCATTTGCAGAGCGCGAGATAGGGAAATACCAGGCTAGCTTTCGCTGTGGCAGATCAACTTTTGGCCAAATAATCAACCTCTAGGACCATCTTGGAACGCGGCCAAGAATTCAAGCTAACGACTCACCACCTCTTCATTGATTTTAAAAGAGCATATGACAGCATTAGACGCCTGAAACTGTTCAAGGCTTTGATGGGCATGGGCATCCCATGGAAGCTAATCCGCCTTGTGAAGTTGACGAATTCAAGCTGACCTCTCCGCTGAATTTACTACTGACAGGGGACTGAGACAGGGTGATGGCTCGGCCTGTCTTCTTTTCAACCTTGCGCTAGAGAAAGCTGTTCGGGAGTCTGGGATCCAAACAAATCACACTGTCTTCACCAGTACAGTGAATATTTTGGGTTTGGCAGACGACCTGGATATTGTGGCGAGGTCCTGGCCAGCATTAGCAGAGAGTGCAATTAGTTTCATGGCTGCTGCCACAACTATCGGACTAACCATTAATGAAGAAAAAATATATACATGTACACCGGGGTAGGCGGTGAGGAAGCACTAATCGTGGGTCCGTACATGTTTTAAAGGGTGAATGAATTTACATACCTGGGATCACAGATAACACGAGTTTATAACGTATCTGCAGAAATAAAAAAGAGGCTAGTGGCAGCTAACAGGGCTTATTTCGCTCTCCTACAGATATTTCTCAGCAGACTTGTGTCTAGGGGAACGAAGCTCACCATCTATAAAACCCTTGTCCGCCCTGTTCTTACCTACGCTTCCCAGACATGGACTGTCTCCAGAAGAGATGAAAATAATCTCCTAGCATCCGGAAGGAAGATTTTCCGTCGAATAATAGGTCCAGTGATAGATGGAGGATTAGGAGAAACAGGGAGCTTTATGATCTGTATAAGGATATAGACGTGATCAGATTCATAAAGCTGGGGAGATTCAGTTGGGCTAGCCATTTAATAAGAATGAGAGACGATGAGATCCCTAACACAGCCATGGAGCCAGGCCAAGATTAAGATGGATCGATGGCGTGGTTGGTCAGGTGTTGGAGATCGGCTGCACAAGATCGAGCCGAATGGCGGCGGCTCATTGAGGAGGCCAGGACCTACCAAAGGTTGTAGCGCCCACAGAATACAGAATATGATAGAAGCGGTGGGTAGGTGGGGGGAGAAGGATCCGGGCTAGGAGCGCTATCCCCACCACCTTAACCCCGGCTGTCCCAGTCAGTAACACTGGTGCCCTGTGTTTATTTGGAACAATGGGTAATTTTTAGGTCTCTGTTGTGTGTATGTGTTTTATTTTTTTTTTATTTCTCAATGGGATTAAAAAATGTCGTGTTATGCCGCGTTTGGACGTTCTAGGAAAGAGTCCACCGAAGATTTAAACCCTCCAATAACCCTTCACCGGTACATTTTAAACGCACACAGTTTAGTTTTTCAATAAATGATAAACACATCTTCCTTCCCTTTCGGCACAGTAAAAATATGTTGTGGAGCTCTATTAACTTTATTGTTAAACTCCCCTATATTAAAAATAGTAGGTATTGTAACCAGTTGATACAGAATATTATGTATATTCAATTAGGATTGATAAATTAATTGCCAATTCTATTGAAATTGTTTTTATTTGAAAAATAGTTTCGAATGTTAAACTTAAACACCTTAAGACGACGTTTTACAATAATAATATAGTTTTAGATTTGAATAAATCTTTAAAAGGTAAACAGTTCCAATTTTACCTTTTATTTTTTCCCCAGCTCCCCTTCAGTTGAGGAGGAACGAAATAAGTGGGTTCAAGTACCGAGGAAAGAAAAATGGAAGCCAACAAAAACAAGTGTTATTTGTTCATAACATTTCAAAGAGGACGATTTTGACAGATCTTCATTTCGAGTAAATCTAAAGAAAGGTGCAGTTCAGTCGGTTTTTTTATTTCCCAGATCATTTGAGACAGAAGATTACTAAGGTATATATAACTTTTTACGCTTTACCCACATACGCAGGTATTTAAACTTAAAAGTCATTAAGGTATTAAGGTATTTTTTTTTTAGTAAAGGGGGCCAATAAAAAGGCTTGCAATTCAATGACCCCATTGAAAAATATTAGGTTTCCAAATAAAAAGAAATTAAAAAAATGTTAGAGATCTCTGATAAAACATAAACGAGCTCAAAAAACAACTTGATGAAAGATCTGTACTGTTTCAAAATACAGCTGATCCATTAAGCTTAACTGAAAATTCACTTTTTACCGCAAAAAAAATTCTGGTTGAAAAGAAAAAACAAATTTAAAACCTATGCTGAAACGTTTTGCGGTATAAGAAGAAAAACTGTGCCTACAAAAACTGTGTGAAGAAAAATAAAATTAACTAATTAAATTGAGAATAGAAAATTTGCTTTCGTTACTTCTAAAACAATACCTTAGGAGAACCTTTTTTTTTCTAGATTTCCACATTTTCTAGAAGATGGCACTCATTACTCATTATTAATCAGATCGATCGGAATGATATTTTTTAAAGTCCCAATCCACCATTTTTTGAAAAATATCAATCATAATATACATACCAATAAAATAAGATAGAAAAGTAATAAATTAGTAATTTTCTTTTGGTAGTATTTTGTTTTGTTTTCGTTCTTAAACTACCTACCTATGCATGAATGTGATAAACTTCTGAACAATTAGATAGAATCTAATAAAATTGGTAAGAGTTGAAGCCTAAATATTAGATGATAAAGCTGTAAATAAGCCTGAGGAGGAACTACCCCGGGGTGAAGGTAGTGGGGGAAGAGCCGGCCGATCTGGAGCCAGGGGAACCTTACGGCCTTAGTACCTGTACTGTATCGATTTTGTTATCGTTAGATATAAAACAGCTGGAAAAGGTTACATAAATGTTTTGTGTGTGTTATCATCAATAAAGTTTGTTTATTATATACAGTGAAAATAGTGTTTTTAATACATATAGTAAAGTGGTGACCCCGACTAGAAACGCTAGTACAAAATGAACGGAGACAGTGAAAAGAACAGCAATGAAAACGCGAACAGCGAAAAAGTATTATCAGAAGGCACAACAGCACAGGTATCTCATTTTAGTGTTAAAATTCCCCCTTTTTGGCCTAAAGACGTTAATTTATGGTTTGCTAGAATTGAAGCACAATTTGCGCTGGCTCGAATATCGTCAGATGAAACTAAGTTTAATCATATTATCGGATCACTGGAGAATGATGTTTTACGCGTCGTGAGAGATATTGTAATTATTCCTCCTGAACAAAACAAATACACGAACCCGAAAGAGAGATTATTAAAATTTTATGAGGAGTCAGAGACCGAAAAAAATGCGGTCATTACTAAAAGACTTGACATTAGGAGACATGAAACCATCTTATCTTCTAAGCACAATGAAAGAACTAGCAGGCAACATAATAACAGATGATTTCCTAAAAACCTTGTGGTTACAACGCCTTCCTACACAAGTGCAAAGTATACTTGCTGGCTCAGATGAACCACTCGACAAAATGTCTGAAACAGCCGACAGAATTGTATCGGTCATAGGGCCTACCCGGTATAATATTAATGCAGCTGGAATGGAAACATCGTTGCAGGAGCAACTTGATAATTTAACTTTACAAGTAAGCGCTCTCACTACCAAAATTGAGAATAATAATAGGCAGTTTCGTTCACGAAGTACGTCACGAGGCAGGTCAAATTTCAGACAAGTAGATCGCTCCTCAGAAGCTTCACCGGAGCGTGAGGGATATTGTTGGTACCATTTTAACTTTAGTAAACGAGCAAAAACATGCAAACCACCTTGTGATTTCAAGCCTTCGGAAAACTAATATCGGCGGTTGTGCAGACGCCTTACAATCGCCTCATACCAGCGCGTCGACTATTTATTACAGATCCTCTTACGAATATTCTGTTTTTAATTGACACCGGTGCAACGCTCTCACTTATCCCTAAAAATTCAGCTGAACAGCACACATTAATTAAGGACAATAAAATTCAGTTAGTGGCGGCTAATTCGACAATAATACACACCTACGGACAGGAACAATAAAGCTAAGTCGAGGTCTTCCAACTGCTTTTAAATGGACGTTTGTAGTGGCTGATGTCGATATTGCTATAATCGGGGCTGACCTACTAACAGCACAGAGTCTCATTGTGGATCTGAAAAATCGACGACTGATAAAAGCGGGTACGGACTTATATTCTACTGGTGAGCTGAGACCCACAACATCCTATGGTGTGCGGGCTGTGGCCCCGTCAATAACAGAATTTGTGAAAACAGTGCTAAGGGATCTCGACACACAAAAAGACAAACCAGCAACACCAATTTCCACAGAACATTGGATAGAAACCGAGGGTCTCCCAGTGTAAGCAAGAGCCCGGAGATTGTCACCTGAAAAATTGGCAGCAGCCAAACTTGAGTTTCAGCGGCTAAAGGAAGATGGTATCGTCCGATTGTCAAAAAGCCCTTGGGCATCGCCATTACACATGGTACAAAAAAAAGACGGTTCTTGGCGTTGCTGTGGTGATTTTAGGAACCTAAATGGAGTGACGAAACCAGACAGGTACCCCATACCACATATCCACGATTTTAATCATAACTTGGCCGGTAAAACAATATTTTCTAAGCTGGACTTGATAGAGCTTACTATCAGGTACAGGTTCGCCAATCCGACATACCAAAGACCGCAGTAATCACCCCCTTCGGCTTATTCGAATTTTGTAAAATGCCTTTTGGACTAAAAAACGCGGCACAGACCTTCCAACGCCATCTTGATGATGTGTTTGCATCTTGTACCGATTTTCTGTACATATATTTAGATGACTTCCTGATAGCATCGCAATCAGAGGAAGAGCATCGAGAGCACCTCCAGCGCATCTTACAGACAGCACGTGCGGCAGGTCTTAAAATCAATATGGAAAAAAGTATGTTTGGTCTAAGCTCGGTCGATTTCTTAGGTTTCAATGTCACGTCACTTGGCATCAGTCCATTGGATAGCAAAGTACAAGACATTTTAAATTATCCCCGCCCAACAACTGTTCGTCAGCTTAAGCGTTTTTTGGGTTTGGTCAACTTTTATCACCGTTTTGTTCCAGATGCAGCAAGACTCAAGCACCACTACATGACTTAACAAAGTCGAAATTGTCATCACAGGTCCAGTGGTCAGAAGAAAACCACAATGCTTTCCAGAAAACGAAGAACAGCTTAGCAGAAGCCGTCAGGCTGGCACATCCTTTGGCAGATACAGATCTATATCTCTCTGCAGATGCATCTGATACCTCCGTTGGTGGTGTTTTGCAGCAGGTGCAGAAGGGTATCTTGGTACCTTTAGGTTTTTATTCCCAAAAACTCTCCCCATCAGAACAAAGATATTCGACCTATGACAGAGAATTGACAGCTGTGTTTAAGGCGATAAAATCCTTTCAACACATGATTGAGGGTAGAACGTTTGCTATACTAACGGACCATAAGCCTTTAACGTTTGCATTTCAACATAAATCAGAAACTTTATCTCCTCGGCAGGTTCGGCAGTTGAATTTTATTAGCCAGTTTACCACAGACATTCGTTTTATAGAAGGAAAGAAGAACGTTCCGGCAGATATTATGTCAAGGATAGAAGTTGTTAGAGTCGAGAGTAATTCGGTGGATGCTGAGGAGTTAAAGAAAGCTCAAGAAACAGATGCAGAACTTACTGGTCTACTGGCATCAGGGTCTACCAGCCTCAACTTACAACCTTCAGAGTTCCAGTCGCAGTATAACAATAAACCTGTCACTCTTTACGCAGAAAAGGGTCGACCTTATGTGCCGAAGATTCTCCGATATCGTATTTTTCAGAAAATACATCGACAAGCTCATCCAGGAATCAAAAATGTCGGTGGGATTAGTTACAAGCCGCTATGTTTGGCCCTCAATTAATAAAGACTGCCGCCAGTGGGCAAGGACTTGCATAGAATGCCAACGGTGTAAAGTTTTCAAACATACACGAACACCCTCCGACCAGATAGCGATCCCGAGCTGCAGGTTTAACCATATTCACATAGATCTGATAGGACCGCTACCGATTTCGCGAGGATTTAGCTATTGTATGACCATGATAGACAGATTTTCCCGCTGGCCAGAAGTGGTTCCACTTGCAGATATTTCCGCTGAGACAGTAGTTGAGTCCTTTATTAATACCTGGGTGTCGAGATACGGGGTGCCGGTTTCAATTACAACAGATAGAGGACGTCAATTTACTTCAGTACTGCTCACTACAGTCTGTAGGTTACTGGATGTACATCATATCAAGACCACTGCATATCATCCCCAAGGAAATGGTAAAGTAGAACGCTTTCATCGAACCTTTAAAACTGCAATCACAGCATGTGGTGATGAAAGCTGGATGGGCAGTTTATCTCTTGTACTTTTGCAGTTAAGAGTATGTGCCGGGGAAGACGGATGGTCCCCTGCGGAGCTTCAGTTTGGTTGCACTTTACGTATTCCTGGGCAGTTGGTGGAGAAACAAGATTGTAAAGATCAGGATAATTCTACGTTCTTGCAACGATTGCGGAAAGTTTTCAACGTTCTAACACCAAAGAGAATTTCACACCGACCTTCAAACGCAATCTTTGTACATCCAGAATTGACGCAGGCAAGTCATGTTTTTGTTCGAAATGATACTAACAAACCAAGTTTCACACCGGCATATTTTGGACCTTATCAGGTGATTAAGCGTTATAGTAAGTTCTTTACACTTAATATAAAAGGTAAAAATGAGAACATTGCCATCGACCGACTTAAACCTTGTTTTATGCCTCACAATCAAATTTCGAGCCCACAAAAACAACTACATGAAGATACATTACCAGCAGCACACCGAAGACAGAATGAAACAACCAATGGTCAGCAGCAATCCAAAACCGGTAAAAACAAGAATTTAAGATTTAAATTCAGTTCTACAAGGTCAGGTAGAGAAATAAGACAACCAACTAGATTTAAAAATTAGTTTTAGTTGTGTTCTTAAATTTAGCCAACTGTTCCTGCAGATTAGTGCTATTAACTGTTTAATTTTGTATAAATGTTCTCTTTAGTAAAAAATAAATCAGTAAAAATTTATATATAAAAATATTGTAAAAGGGGGAGTATTGTACTGTATCGATTTTGTTATCGTTAGATATAAAACAGCTGGAAAAGGTTACATAAATGTTTTGTGTGTGTTATCTTCAATAAAGTTTGTTTATTATATACAGTGAAAATAGTGTTTTTAGTACATCTGCCCCTTCTACTATATTATGTATTCTGTGGTAGCGCCACGGAGATGAAGAAGAAGAAAAAGAAGAAAGTTTCACTTAAAACAATTTATTGATGAAATAATTGTAATTAAGATCATGTTAGTTTTAATAATGGGGAATTATAATTTTATGTGTTGTATGTCCTTGGAGAGAAGTTTTTGTTACAAGATCTGCCAATGGAACTGTATTATTATTTTAAGTTACCAATTTACAAATGTTGTTATCATATTGATTTGGTCAATGTTTCTTTTTGAATAATAATTTTACATTTGAATATTTTCAAGCAGTGTAACCTACTGACTGCTGCTTTCAATTAAATTGGATAGTAGTAAATATGTTAGAATAGTATTAATGAATCTATATCTATACTATTACATAAAAGGACAAGCCATTTTTCGTATGTGAACACTAACCACGAAAACTACTGACCCAATCTGTACCTAATTTTAACTACATTAACAAAGTTTAAATTGACAAAGCTTATATTATTCGTATAATGGGAACTATGTGTATTGAAAAATATAATATTTTACTTAAAACCTGATGGTACATACATTTTTGTTTAACCGATTTAAAGATGTTAAGTACTTTAAACAAAGAGAGGCGGGGAATTCCGCTTGTTATAAATTTATTCTTACATGAATGAAAGGGTTGAGCTTTATTGCCACCATAAATCCGGATCTCCACTGGCCGAAATCCAATCGCTATTCTGGCTAGAGAGTTCTGTTAGGCAAGTAAGTCTGTCATGTATGAGTATGATTTGTACAAATTGTAGGTAATCGATGTAATAAGAGTAATTTATAATGAGGTAGTATGGTTATTGTATTTGAGACATTTTTTTAATTATTAAATATTTTAATGCCTTAATTGTATTAACGTATGAACATCAATAGGCCATATGAGAGATATCGCTAGGTGTTTAAACTTTATCGTGTCATATCAAATGTCAGAAAATGTCTTCAACGAACTCGATGAAAGGTGAGTCGACTTATTTTAGACATCTTGCTTTTCTAGATATAAACGTTAGGTGAAATTATGGTTTCTGCAGTGTTTCGGAATAAGAAAAACGCATTCACTTTCTATAGTTATATTTAACAATAACCTTTGATATGCACAACTCACATACTAAACCTACCTTCACTTGGTTAACCCCATCTACCATGCCCATGGAGTTATATTCAAGTGGAGGGGGCTTACCTCTCAATAGCCAGGGCAGGCAGCCATTTTGGAATGTAGCGTATTATTTATTATCAGTATATTAACCTCTTATCAGTTCAAATTTTGGTTTCCTAGGCTTCATACTGCTGTTATTTTATGTTAGTGATTTACTTATTTTATTTATTACGAACCCTTTTAATTGCCCTAGCCCATATGGAATGCAAGTCGTCAGTTGGGCATTGTGGGCGTGGCCGGTTAGTGTTTTGGTCTCGTCCCTCACGGAACAATATGCGGGAAGGGCCTCTCTATAATACTATAACTCCATGACCATGCCCTACCAGGTTAACTAACCTTAAATTCCTCTTTGATAGACAAAAATTAACAATTTGAACACCCATGAACAATAAATAAAAATTCTAAACTCCCATGAACAAAATAGCAAAAGAAACAAAAAAAACAACAAAAAAACATAACATAAGTACTACACAACATAAATAACATACATAAACATAACTTAAATAAGTAACACTTATTCATATTTTGAGTCCGAGCAGCGTTAAGGAATCTTCCGTTTCTTCCTCAATCTTCTATCCATCCAACTTCCATCCATTGTTGCTCTCTTCTTCTTTTTCA
This sequence comes from Euschistus heros, assembly GCA_003667255.2. NCBI lineage: Eukaryota > Metazoa > Arthropoda > Insecta > Hemiptera > Pentatomidae > Euschistus > Euschistus heros. The sequence goes on from RCWM02000042.1 coordinate 1,387,596, forward strand.
GTTCTCTCCATCTTGTCTTCCTCTCCTCCTCTTTCTTCATATTGATCTTATCCTCTATCCTCATTTTTCTCTTCTCTCGGGATCTCTGCCTCTTTTAATTCTTCTGATACATTTTCACTTTGTTTACTGCTTCCAGTTCTTTCATTCTCTTTAACAACATTAGAATCTCTTTCGTTTCTTCTATCTTTCCTTCTTTCGCTGCCACGTTGAAAATTTCGGCTCCGGCCATATTTTTTCTATCATTCCATACCTTTCAAATTATTTATCTATACTGGAGTATTCTTCTCCATTGGAGATAACTCTCGCGTTCGTCGTAAGTTGGTCTAAACTTAGGACCATAAAGCAATTCTGCCGGTGAAAGTCCTTGCTCAAGTGGTGTATTTCTATCTCAAAGTTAGTATACTTGTTTCTATATAATAACCTTTTGGCTACATCCACAGCCTGTTCAGCAGAACCGTTCAACTGTGCAAAAGTGGGACTTAAAGTGCAACGAGTGATCTCATACTCTTCCGTGAATTTTTCGAATTGTTGAGTTCCCCCATCTGTCCTCAAGGACACTGGCATTCCATGCCTGGCAAACATATTTTTTAATCTACTGATTACAGTCCCTGAGGTAAGTGCTGTTAACTGAACTAGTTCTATAATCCGATAATAATAGTCCTGTACTATTATTTTCCAGAACCTTATAATAAGTCAACATAGAGAAATTCGCAAGGGACATAAGTGAAATAAGTAATGGTTCTGATTTGTTCTTCTATTTTCTCGAAAGTTGAACCGTAAGAAACCATTTTTTGAATTTCTACTAAATAGTTTGGCTGCTTTCCTGCGGCATTTTATGAATTCACCCATGTGCCCTTTATGAATTGTTTCTAGAATTGAGGACCTCATCATTTTTGGAATGAAAATCCGACATCCTTTCAGCAACAGTCCTTGGTGAATAATTAATTCAGATTAGCAATTACTTACTGAAAATTGCTTAGGCTATTCATTATTTATAACGCATTCCTTAATTATTCGGCACTCTTGAGTTCTCTTCCTGACTTCTTTTATTCTTTCCAATCTCAGAGAAGGGAACAATGAGTAGGGACTGTTAGTTGTTTACGGGGACTCAATGGGTTTAAGCCTAAACTAGGAAGAATTATGCACCATGTGTATGTTACCATGCCAACACAACAATTCTCCCTCCTTTTTAAGCATGTTGATAAATAAATTTTGCATTAGAAAAATATTTGACATTACAATGAAACATAGTACAGAATAATTAAACATTATAATAATACAACATATAAAATAATTAGGCATTGCAATAATACATTTATAGTTATATGTATTTATAGAAAATTAAACATTAATATACAAGGTGCGGAATTCAGTAAGACTAAACAGATTTTTCAGGCATAATTGAACTCAATTTAAATGTAACAGTTGGTACATCGAAGGTTAAAAGCGAATTGGCGGTCTTCGCACGGAAGGAAGTCTCACTCCTTCTCTAGCTCTTTGTACATTTGACTCTTGGGGACTACTTATCCCTGAATGAGGAGGTGGTTCGGGGGATTCACCAACTTTTTCTGAGTTCACTGGAACTTCTGATGAGCCTTGGTTTAGCTTTGGGTACCACTGCCTTGCCGGAGGATGGCTGGCATCCTCACTTTTACGCGACTGGTTCAGGTGCACCTTTCTGATGGATTCATCCTCTACCTTTACGAGGTAAATAACCGAACTGATTTGTTTCATCAAACGAGCTCCAATCTATTTCAATATACCTTTCTTTGGATTTTTGACAAGAACCTTGTCATAGATATTAAAATTTCTGACAGGCAAACTTCTTGTTTGAATTTCGTTAAACTTATCCCTTGATAATATCTTATCCGCCGGGGACTACGTACTGAGAAAGTTTCGAGCTTTAAAACCTAAGATCATGTCTGAAGGGTATTTCTTCGTTACTGATAAAGGAGTGGACTGGTAACATAATAAACAATCATACAACTTCCACGGTAAATCCGTTGCTGAACTTTTGGCTACCACTGATCTCAATATAAGTTTTTTTATAGTTTGTACACTACGTCCTGCTTCTCCACTGGAACCAGGATGGTACGGAGGGCTTAGCACATGTTCAATGTTACGTTTTTTTAAAAATTACTCTAGTTCTTTAAAGGTAAATGGGGGCCCGTTATCGGACACTGCACATTGGGGAAAACCAAAACGAGAAAAACATTCTTGCAATTTTTCGCATACTACTGAGGCTGAGGTTTGGGTCAAAATCCAAGCTTCAAGTCGAGTTGCTGAACTCGTCAACCAACAGGAGGATCTTACACTTAAATGTGTCCAGGAAATCTATGCAATGCAGTTGTCTCCATGGTCCTTGACTACTTGGCGTAGGAGCTTAGCTGCGTAGAATGGAATTGTTTTGAGTGAGTTGACACGTTGAACACGTAGTTACTTGTTGTTCTATGTCTCGGTCCATACCGACCAACAGACATAAGATCTATTGAGGAAATTTGACCAAACTATACCAATAAGTTCCTTATGTAACAAGTTCAAAACAGCTGATTGGAGGGGCTTTGGGATGACTACCCTTTATTTAATCAAACAATAGACAACCTTCTTGGACTGACAAACACAATCTGTTTCTTGAAAAAAATTGGATACTGTCTGTCTACCTTGGAAGGCCAACCATCCTTGACCCACTGGAACATGTTGGAGAAAGTATCATCATATGAGTTAGCTTATGAGATTTCTCTAAATGTGAAAAATTTACTTTCAAATTTGTCAAAAATAACAAAACCCTGTTTTGTTTAACGTGCCTGAACGTTTGTTGAACCTTTAAATGGTAGGTGGGTCAATGCGTCGGCATACTAAATTTCAGAACCCTTTTGTACCTAATCTGGTAACTGTAGTAAAATGACGTCCTGCAGAAATTTATGGAAGTGTTTGACACCAAACACTAATGGAAGGGCTTCACGCTCTGTTTGAGAATAGTTCCTTTCGGCGGGTGAAAGTGTAGTGGAGGCGAATGCGATTGGCTGCTCCACACTGTATATAAGGTGAGCAAACCTTGCTCCGACGCCATAACTACTACTGTCAGTGGTCAATATCAAGGGTTTGTCGGGATCATACAACAATAGAAAAAATTCTGGCAAATTGACGACTTAAATTTAACCTAATAAACGCCTCATCACTTTCTTGAGGCCAAAGTCACGGTACATCTTTTTTTGTTAATTCATATAATGGTCCAGGTAAATCGACTGACATCTTGACATACTTGTAAAAATTTATCAAACCAAGGAATGATTTAAGCTAGGATATATTTTAAGGTATTGGCGCATTTTGGATGGCTGAAATTTTGCGAGGGAAGGGCGCAACTCCTGCCCATCCAGCAAAGACCAAGCAATCCGCTCGAAGTCTTGAACCATTTAGATTTATCTACATTCAATTGGACATTGTACTTATTAAAACGGTTGAGGACTTATTATTTTATATATTTTGTCTCCGATAATAATATTATCTAGATAAGCTCTAGTATTGGAAATTTGACTCAAAATAGAATCCATTGTTGACCGAAACAAGGCTGGAGCACTAGGTAAGCCAAAAATTAAACGGTGAAATGTGTACAACCCTATTTGTGTATTAATAGTAAAATAATGTTTACAGTTTTCATTTGACCTTAATTGCAAATCAGGATTTGACAAGTCTAATTCACAAAACACTTTAGACCCTACCAACGACTGAAAAATATCTTCCGACTTAGGGAGAGGATAGTGGTCTAAATCTACTTTTTTGTTTAAGGCCACTTTAAAATCCACGCTCAAGCAAATTTTGCCGTTTGGCTTTTTAACACAACCTAATTGAAGATGCCCATAGGCTATGTGCCATCTTACTAATAATACCTTTACTTTCAAGAGAAAGTATTAGTTCCTCAGCTACTACTGTCGTTGCGCAAAAGGTACATTATAGGGTCTATGGAAGGTGAACAATGAGCAGAGAAGGGCTGGTATTCTTCATCTTCAAGTACGTCTGAATCTCCCTGTACTTTATTCAGTGGCTCCTGCGATAACAGAATCGGAGTAAAGAACGTTTTAATTGGAGCATAAATAATGCGGTAATTGAATCGCTGTAAACTTATCCGAAATCTTTGAAGGCAAGCAGAAAAACCTGATATAGGCCTACTTTTAATTCTATCAAGGGCTTATGGTCGGCATGGAGGTCAAAATTTGGTTAACCTAATAGATTTTTCACATGCCCATTTCAGCTCTAAAGCTTCTTTTTCAACCTGCGCGTATCTTATTTCAGTCGGAGAAAGAGCCTTTGACGCGAAGACTTTAGGTTTTCAGGTTATGTCATATTACTGCCCTAATACAGCACCTAAGCCTTTGGTTGACGCATCGGGCTAAACTCTCGTTGGCAAAGTTCGATCATACTGAGCTAGAACTGGACCTCTTGTAATTACCTTTTTGATTTTTTTCCATCCCCTCTGATTATCTTCTGTCCAATTCCAATCCACTCCTTTCTTCAAGAGTCCCGTGACAGAAGTCAAATCAGCTAGTTTAGGAATGAATTTTGTTATATTATTCACCGTTCCCAAAAATTCTGCAGTTTCTTAATGTAATTATGTTATTAATTTATAAAAACATGTCTATTTCAAGAGTTTATACAAGATCTAATTCCTAGAATATATCTTTATTGGTATTACATGACAATAGAGATTTCAGCATGGTAACCGGTTACATCTTTGATCTTTATTATACTTTTAGGTCCTATTGTGACGACTAGCTCAGATAATAATGGTATTAATGTTAATTAATAGAGAGAAAAATGATAAAATATATAAAATAGTAATGAACTATGACTAGATATCACAGTGCAGACTGAATTCCCAATGACTGCGGACGTGGCAACAAGCACTGTACCTCTCATGCCAGAGCATGAACAAGCATCCAACCAGGATCTGTCCTTGGTGAGTTCAATATAATATTGGTTACAAGTAAGATAATCTCATGCAAGGGTTTTGGCTTCCGAGATATAAATAATGATGGTTTCCGATCTTTATATAAAAGACAAATCTAACTGTGTTGCTTACGGATACTAGTATCTCGAAAAAAACGATATTATGTGCATTGACTTTATTTGATAAGTTTTGAATTAATGCTTTAGGTAGATCTTAATTAATGTCATCCGCTCGCTTAAGAGAATAAGAAACCCTCAACCGTTCTTGAAGATCCGAAAAAAACAACAACAAAAAAAACATGTTCTAACCTCCTTACTGTAACCCAATAAAATGATATCTTTATAGGAAGAAGCTCTACCTTTTATCAGTTTGTTAGGAAATAGTTTTCAGAATTTGGTAACTGAAACAGAAGAATTATATAGTTATTTATGAAAAGAGTCAGTAAAGCGAAAAGATATGATGAATTATGCTCTGTGTCCGTTTGACTGACCCCACAATTAGCATAATTTTTGGGCAGTTGAAATTTAGATTTGAGAGTATGGTACTTGCTTCAAAGATTTTCCATACATTACAGCCAAAACAATTAATTATCAATAATGAGCAAGAAATAATCAATATCCTAATTTCTCCAGTGGGTGTTCAATAACTAAACCTTATTGAATTTTGCCATGTTTATTAGCTTATATTATAATAAAATTACTTATAACAATTTTTAGAAAAGTACATTAGCCAATATGTCATTAATTACAATTTATATCTGAAAGAGGTCTTTGTGTTCGAGCCTGATGGAGTGCCAAGCACTTTAGGATTCTCGTAACTTCTTTTATGTCAATAAGGGCGGGTTGAGTAGGACGTTAAACTATATGATAACTCATCCTTCCTGCCCTAGTCATAACGACCTTAAGCCACAACAAACAAAACCATTATAAATATTGGAAATCTAAACACTGTACAAGTATATAAAAGAACCCAATCTTAATAAAAGAAGTAAACACTCGCATGGAGATATAACCTACTTGCACCTATATTTTCATTATTGCTAAAGTAATTCTTTAGAATAAGTGGTTCTGCCTAAACACTAGACGTTCACGGGAATCTCTTGTTAGAGATCACAACTTGCATCTTTTGTAGATAGAAAGTTCTCTAAAGAGACTTGGGGAGAGGTGTGGGTAAAATATTCCCAAATGAAAGACAAAAATATAGGATTTTTCATGTTAAAAGGAATATTAAATCAAAAACAAAAGAGTGAACCCATATTTAGACCTTTACCTCAACATTTGTAAATATCAATAAATAGTTTTTTGTTTTTTTTCACTTTATTTATTATATCCACACCTGTCACACAATTCGTGACAATAAGCGGATGTGATATAAGAATTTATCTAAAAATTGGCATGTTAGGCATGAGGGAGTTCAGCACCCAGCGGTGCCTACTCCAGTCGCATTTTTTTAAAAAGATTTATCTTAGGAGATCTCTTAACCAGCTCCTCTTCAGCCTTCGACGTGTTGTCTCTGTCATATCCAAAGTCGCCATGTTTTGCATTAGTTTGTTGTAGTGTCCTGGAAGCTTGTCATAAAATCGTTTGTTGGAAGTGTGAATATGGTCCTGTACAGTAGGTATGTTCAAGTCTGTATGCAATGTTCTGTTACTAACGTACCAGGGTGAGCGAGTTATGATTCTTAAAAATTTAGACTGAAAAGTTTGTAATTTTTGAATGTGAGTCTTTTTTTTGCTGTCCCAAAAATTTGTGATGCATAGGTCCATAAAGGTTTGAGTAAGTAAGTATAAGTATTTAATCGTTGTCTGATTTTTAGAGTCGATTGTTTGTGAAGAATAGAGTATAGTAGTCTTAATCTGTTGTTTGGACAGAGGCGTTTCATTTTCACGTGAGGGCCCCAGGTCATCCTTCTGTCGAAAGTAAGTCCTAGGTACTGAACTGTATTTGTTTGTTAAATGGGTTCATTGCTTATATAGACTGCGTGGCAGGGGTCATGTCTAAGAGTGAATGTGATATGCTGAGATTTGTCATTATTGAGGTTAATTTTCCACTGTTTGAACCAGTCTTGTAATTGTTGTAAGTAATGTTGCAGAGTCAGTGAAGCCTTAGTGATACCTGAATGTCTTGTCAGAATTGCTGTATCTTCTGCGTATGTTGCTATTATTGTGTTAGGGTTAGTTGGAATGTCATGTGTACATTATGTAGAGCAAAGGAGCTAGAATTGATCCTTGCGGAACTCCGGCCTTGATCGGATGTATAGAAAAGGCATCCCGACCCTGACGTACTTAGAAGTATCTATCGGAAAGAAATGAAAGAAGGATAAGGTAGTAAGTCGAAGGTAAAAAGGATTTAAGTTTGTAAAGTAGTCCATTGTAACAGACTCTGTCAAACGCTTGAGCTACATCCAGGAATACGCCAGTAGCATATAGTCTGTCCTCTAGTGCGACTGAAATGTAATCTGTGACTCTGTGTAGTTGGTGTATTGTTGAGTGTTGTGAACGAAATCCAAATTGATGTTGTGGCAGTATTTGTTTGTCAGTCAATAAATAGTTAAAATTAAAAATTAAAAAAAAAGAAGGGTAAGTAAATATAGTGTAGACTAAGTAATGCATGTATAGCAAGGAGTTTCCCAGACCGATTCGATTCCTGTGTTACGGTCTTTACATAGAAGTAGAGCTGATATTATACGTACCCCTTAAATTATCCCCTTTCTGTTTTTACAATCCTAAGGAAATCCAACGGTCTACAAGAACGAGGTCGAACTTAACACTTACCGACCTTCCGATGCCCTGGAGCAACACTGTTCTAAGGGAGCGGTTGCGGCTACTGCAAGAAGAGGCTGAATTGGAGGAACAAGTCCAGGAGGCTAAGATGGCTGCCCTTCGGGTGAAGAAAGAGCTACTCTTGTCCAGGATTAAGCACTTCCAGGATCGCCAGTCCGGTGGTACTTCTTCACTGTCCGTGGAGTAAATGACTGTATTGGATCTGATTGTAGAAGAAAATATTTGATCTTATACATAATTATATAAATATAATTTTCTTGATTTTTTAAATAAGGTTCAATCAATTATTCAAATACTTTTTATATTTATTTTTGCTTATATTGACCTTAGCACCTTGGCTAAAATAGGTTGGTAACCTGTAGGATAATCCGTCCTTTCTGGCCTAGTTGGAGTACATAAAGACGTTAAGACCTAATAAAAAAATAAAAATAAAATAAAAAACAATTGAAACTTTATTTATAATAGCAATTTATTAACCATTTGTTGTATAAACGAGGAGTAGAAGTTCTTATTAATCAAAGGTGAGCACTCGCGAAAAAGATTGATAATATAACTCTACTGTTTGTTTGATAGCACAGTTCTGAAAAAAAAAAAAATTAAAAGTAAAAATTAAACTTCGCTCCTTTGAGAAATTGATCCTGATTTTTATACTTGAATGTGTGCTGAATTCGAATATGAAGGGAAAAAAAAAATTCTATCTAGCATCATTTTTAATAAATTAGATGTTATTTTTGAAAAACCTGATATAGCGTATTTATTTCTTTTTTTAATTTTATTTATTTCTTTTCCACTTCCGTGAAAATTCTTTTTGACTTTTATATTTACAAGTGTGCTGAATTTGATTCAATAGTAAAAAAAAAAACTACCAAGAACCATTTTTTATAGATTATAGGTTGTCTAAAAAAAACAAACTAAAATAGCACTTTTTTTGATATATTTTTATAAAACTATTTTTTTTTTTTTGATGAGGGATAGTTGACTGTTAAGTATTTAGAGAATTAGCTTGATTTTTAGGGTATGCAGTCATAAAGATATACAGCAATTAAAAAATAAGTTTTAATTAAGTTATAAGTTTAATTAAGTTATAATTCGTAATGCCAACATTTCAACTTGTATTGCATTGCAAGCCTTCATCAGGGCTAGAAGTAGAAAACAAACCAAAAGGTATGACTAAATTGCAAAGAGTATAAAAAACAAAGGTATGAGAAGAATAAATATATAAGAGTAAAGACAATAACATAAGGGCAATATTTAAAGGTAAAGTAGACAATAGATAAAGACTATTGAAATAAGATTAAAATTAAAAGATATTAAAATGAGTGATAGTTAATTAAAAAATTAATGAGTAAACTCAACAATATAATTGGTAACATAAAAACTGAGTAGATACAAAGTTAATGAAATAGTAAGGACCAGTTAATGAGTTAATATCTAAAGGCCATGTAGAATAATGCATACAGACTACTGAATTAATTTAAATTGAAAGGAACTTAAACAGAGTGGTAGTTAATTAAAAGTTAATGAGTAAATACTGCAATATAATTGGTAAATATAAAAAAGAGTAGATACAAAGTTAATGAGATGGTGAGTAAATACAAAAACTATAGAATAAGATTAATAACAAAAGTTAGCTATATAGTTGATAGTACATATATAAAGTATAACATTGAGAAGTACCCAGCAGTAAAGGAGTGATAAATATTGGGGAATAAGTAATAAAATAATTATAAATGTACATAGTCAAAAGAGAAAATAAAGGAATGAGGGGCAAATGTGTGAAAAGTGAAGGTTAGCAAAACTATGCCATAACATTTAAATTTGAAGAAAGGAAAAGGATTTTTTAAAATATCTATAAATAAAAGAAGGGATTAATTTTTAAAAACAGGATGAGAAATCATTCAAGAATAGAGTGCAATGAGTGGAAAAGATGTGAGTAAGGTGTTATAAAAGATATAATATACCAGGCTTACTTTCAAAAACAGATGTAAACAGAAACTGTTACATTTTGACAGTTGAAGATGAAGGGGGGTGGAGTGATCTAGCGGCGGGGATATCAGCTAAAGGGCGGGAGCGGGAAAGAGTTTGATTATGAAAAACAAATCAGGTGATAAAGAGCTGGCGCGATAAAGAGTCAATAAAGCAGAGTAAAGAAAGTAATGGAAGAGGTGGAGTAAGCAAGAATGTAAAGTAATTATAACATATACAAAACGTGAGTAATATATAAATAAATATAGCAGGAGAAAATTATGATTTTTTGAGGATGTTTAATACTTGGGAATATGTGAGGGAAATATATTTTTTATCAATTTTTTGATTAACGGGAAGGGGTTCAAGGTGGATGTGGATAGATTCACCTATTAATCGTTTGGAAGAAAGTATGGAGTTTTTTTTCAAATCAAAATTATGGTTAAGGGATAAGGAGTGTTCAGAAAGTTTAGTGGGTAAAGGGTTACGGAATGTGATTGAGTGTTTATGTTGTGAGATCCATGCCGTTTTTAGTTGAGATCCCCGCCACTAGATCACTTCACCCCCCTTCATCTTCAACTGTCAAAATGTATGAATGTATGAATGATTTCTCATCTTGTTTTCAAAAATTAATCTCTTCTTTTATTTATAGATATTTTAAAAAATCCTTTTCCTTTCTTCAAATTTAATTGTTATGGCACAGTTTTGCTAACCTTCACTTTTCACACATTTGCCCCTCATTCCTTTATTTTCTCTTTCCACTATGTACATTTATAATTATTTTATTACTTATGCTTCAATATTTATCACTCCTTTACTGCTGTGTACTTCTCAATGTTATACTTTATATATGTACTATCAACTATATAGTTACTTTTTGTTATTAATCTTATTCTATAGTTTTTGTATTTACTCTCTGTTCTTGTATTTAAATTAATTCAGTAGTCTGTATGCATTATTCTACATGGCCTTTAGATATTAACTCATTAACTGGTCCTTACTAATTCATTAACTTTGTATCTACTCAGTTTTTATGTTACCAATTATATTGTTGAATTTACTCATATTAATTTTTTAATTAACTATCACTCATTTTAATATCTTTTAATTTTAATCTTATTTCAATAGTCTTTATGTATTGTCTACTTTACCTTTAGATAATACCTTTATGTTATTGTCTTTACTCTTATATATTTATTCTTTTCATACCTTTAATTTTTATACTCTCTTCAATTTAGTCATACCTTTTTGTTTGTTTTCTACTTCTAGCCCTGATGAAGGCTTGCGATGCAACTTATTTTGTAATTGCTGTATATCCTTATGAATGCATACCCCAACAATCTACTTCTCTAAACACTTTTTATTAGTGAAAAACAGTAATATATAAAATAATAATATTTAATACTGAATATAATTAATGTGAATATTTTGTCCAGCAGTAGTCGGCAAGCATCTTCTCATTGCATTTACTGCTATACCTTTTTTCCATTTGGGCTATCTCTTCATGAAATCGTTCTTCGTGTTTGTCTAAACCTGCTCCCAACTTGGGGAGGAAAGAAGTTTAATTGGGAATGCAAAATATGAATTTTTGAGGACATGTTGCAATACTATATATGATAAATTGCAATTTGGTCCAATGATAAAAGCACTGCTTCTACGAAGCCATTAATGCAACAAAGCCTAATACTTTTGCTCTCCAATTTATTCATTTTGTAATACATTATAAGAGTTCCAAAATCAAAGTTTTTTATTTTTATTTTTTTTTATTAAAGCTTCCAATAATAAAAAAAATGCTCGAAATGTCGACAAATACTTCATTTTTCAACCTAAAACACAAATTTGACTAAAAATGGTGCCTGATTGAGATTTTTTGACTTCGGATTCGTGTCCAGCACACTTCAAAACATAATAAAACAACATTTTTGTTGAAGGGAGTATTTTGATGCAGAACAGTGTTATTAGGGTTTAACTTCCTTAGGTACTCTTAACACTATAGAAAAAAATAGCGTATTTTTCTATAGGTTATCGGATTTTGGAATAGAAATATAGATACATTAATGGTCGTAGTTATTGGAATGGAGCAACAGAATTCGAAAATTTGAGAAATATGAAATTTGAAAACCTACTTCAAACAGCAAAAAAATATGGTACTAATACCTTTTAACTTAAGAAATATAGATTTTATCAGTAATATGTAGTCAAGTTATGGCCATAGGCAAAGGAAACAAATCCAATATTGTCAATTAGAAAGCTAATAAAGGAAAAGATTCATTAAAAAATATCTGTTATGCAAAGGAATAAGTGGTTAAGTTGAATTTTGGCCAAAATGAGTTAAGTCACTAAATAGAATTAAGGAGGTTTTTCTTCATGTTGAATAAGTGTTCATCTTAAAGTAAGATGTTCATCTTAATAAAGTAAGATGTTCATTTTAAAACATACAGTTATTCAATATGAACTTACTTAAATAAATACTTATTAACCATCAACTCAAAAAAAGAACCGTGTTTTCCCAATAGTCATTGAGCATATCAAGGAGGCAGTTTGAATCCAGGAGCTTCAATATCTATATTATTCTATATTATCTTTACTTGGTATGAACATGATATACATTATAGAATTATGTGTTATTTGATGGCATTATAATAATACGATAAAACTGAAAATATGTTGGCTAGTGTTTATTGTGGCATAAATATTGAATCAGAAGAGATTTGTTACACTTAAACATTTAAAATGTTTAATAATAAGAAATTCTAATAGTCTTTGATTCAAATTTTAAATGTATATCATAGTTTGAAAAATGACCTAATAAACGATAACGAATAACTAATATTGATCAGGAGAAGTATGTTATTTATATGAAATGGAGATTAAGAGTTGATATTTTCATTCGTGATAGGAGAGAGCAACATAAAATTATATAGCACCCCCTATTTTATTAGTTATTATTGTTATAGAATGTAATACTTGAAATAAAAGCAATTAAATATTGTTGTGAACTCACAATGACTTTAAAAAATACCTGTTATTGTTGAGTTCAAAATCTAATTTCTCACGGAATATCTATAACATTAGTTTTACATGCGAAAAAAATATAGGCCAGTCTCAGTTTTTATGTTAATCTCGTACAAATTGCAATGTTATAAAACATTATGTCTTTGTGTTTCATCTAATAGCATGTAATCAAGCAATTCCAAAGGGAAAGAGTAGTCACAGAGTGAAAAGGACGTAATTAAAACAGTATTTGTTAGAAATTGGACAATATCGAAAATAACTCGTATTTTAAATAAAATTGGTATGTCATAAGGAATTTGCTCAGGCTGGACAAAAATTATAGGCCAAAGGAAAGAACTGGTAAGTTCAAGGCAACAACTGTTCGAGCTATTTTATAACTAGAGTCCTACTCTTCAGCTAGAAATACTAGAGGAGAAGCTCGCGTCCAAACAAACATCAGCAGGTGTTTGTTTTAGTAGTACTCCTTCAGTAATGTTCTACGCATTTGCTTAAAACCAGTCATTTAAAGCGTTTCAAACTGAAGACAACACCTCCTCTTTCAAAAGCACACAGAGTCAACTAACATAAATTTGCTTCGGACAAGGCTCATGTGGGGAGAAATAGAAGAAAGTTATCTTCAGTGAATTAATCTGGATGGTTCTGATGGATTTCGATAATATTACATACATCAAATGGAAGGAAGTTGTGTAATTTTTTGTGATGGGGTAGGATACAACAAAAAGACAAGAACTATGATTTTTTAAAGGAAAAATGAATGAAATAAAGTATAGTTTAAAAAGAAGAAGCACTGACTCGGGTGAGGACCATTTTTTATGAAAACTAAGCACATGTCCACACGGCTTGCATCGTAAAAAGAAATTTTCAGTCAAAAATATTTCCATTTTACCCTGTCCATCCCGATCAACAGCTCTCAACATTATTGAGAATTGCGGGGGGGGGGGGGGGGGAGAACTTTTAGGAGAAGTTTAACTCCATAGAATAATTCAAAATTTGCATCTTAGAAAAGTGGGCCATTATTTGTCAAAGCTGTATAAAAAAATTTAATCTCTTCCAAAACAATTGGCGAAAGTCTTAGAGAGTAACATTGGATTAAGGATTACGTCTACTAAGAAATAGACCAATAAGTTAACTGGCCTATATTTTTGTCTTGGTCAATTGTCTGTTTTTCTTTCTACTATTTTATTGTGAAATTTCACAACGAATTTTCGTTTGTCATTTGCAATATTATAATAGCCCAAAATATTTCTTTATCGCTTAGAAATAATGTTCGACAAAGAAAATGGAGGTGGCATATAATTTTGTCGGGGAGTGTAGACGGAACTCTGTGTAACCGCTTCTATGTTAATTTTAATTCCTTGCTGGTTGATAATGAATGAGTAATTTATTTCTGATAGCTGAACTTCCAGGTTTAACATGAAGATACTTCTCCATACAAATCTGTACATTCTTAAATTATATATTTCACTGAAAATGCAGATAGGGACGAATTCAATGAAATATTGTTAAACTATATCAAAATAAGGTTTAGTTATCTGAATAACGAGGAGGTTATAGATACTGATATCTTTATAACATTATTAGACGATATTGTTATTGAAAAAACTCTAAATATCCGTGACAGATGCTGACGTAAGCCATGTAATATCTGTTTTTTTTTTTTGTTTTTTTAAAACTAAAGTTATGTGGAAACATTAGTATGTGGTTTGGTGGACAGATGAATTAACTTAATTAAGGAAAACAACCAAGAAACTTAGGAGTTTCAACACTTATCGAGAAACCTGATGTAAATTACTTGAATTATGATCGATATGGTTGTTATTCAAGAAAATAAGTGTTTGAAAAATGCTGATGACTTTAAGTTATTTTTACCTGTAATCAATATTTTTGTACCTAACCTTTAATGGAAAAGAAAAACTGCATACCTATAACGAAATAGTTATAACAAGCTCATAGGCATTTGTATGACTCGGGGTAACTAAGTATTAGCTTTTAGAGAATCTGATCACGAAGGTAACGCCTCACAATGGAACGAACGTTGAGGGGGAATGAACATTCGTTAATATCTCCGCTTCTGCTTCTCCTAGAATAATTCTATTGGTACCGCTTTAAAGCTTTTTGAATGGGCTATTGAATGATATGATAATCATGATCAGATATTTTAGAGGAAACATGTAAGAATTCTCGATTTGATATTTCGATGTTAGATAATTTATTATCATTTACTTACCATTTATTGCACCTATATACTACGAGAATAGATGCAATAAAATATTCTATGGAATGATAAATACATATGTATTAAATAAAATTACAAAATAAAACGTAACAAACTAAAATATTTAATTATTAAAAAAATTAATATAACAATTGATAATTACTTTTGTCAGTTAATATACTAGGTATAATTGATACATCAAAATTATAATGTATGTGGGTGCCTAAATACAGTTGTTTATTTAAATAACGATCAGAATTAAACTCATAACAACATAATTTTAATTAAGATTTTTTTTTCTATATTCTAAGTAACAATAAGTGATTGTGCTTTAGGTAATAAATCGCGTTTAATGTTTATTATTCTCGGTCTAAGAGTCGAAATTAAAGGATCCGAATTTATTAATAAATTATTTAAAACATCTCGATTGTTTGATTGCCTCGATGATTTTCTGGCATGAAACAGTCTGGAATTTCGGAATAACTTGTGATTCGCTTGTTATATATATTATAGATGCTCAAGTCTTCTGACAATTTTCCTATAGGTACTATAGCATTTTTGCCTATCAATGTTCCGTGCACGAGCTGTTTGTGCACGGTGACTGGCATGTAATACCAGCCATACAGAGATACATATAATCGTGCTGTCTCTTTCGTGTAGGCTTCAAAGTTATCAAAGTTTATAATTGACCCAGAAGAAATAACTTGTAATATTATTGCAAAGCGTCTAATTAGATTTTCGTCAACCCCTGTTATAGCTGATGAAGTTTCTGGGGAGGCAAAAAATTTCCTTGCAGTATTTCCATCATTGCTTGTACCAAAACCTTGTCTTACGTGTTCTACACAAAGTCCTAACTGAATTTTAAAATCATGTTGAACTTGATTTTTTTTCCTTGCAAGTAACTCCTTTTGCTCTGTTGTTTTTGCACTCCAGGACTTGAAATCTAGTCGGTAAGAGATGTGAATTAAGCACTCAAAACACCTGATCAAACAATGCAAAGGGGACAAGCCAAATGAGTAATACTCATCATTAACTATTTCCTTGTTTGTAATCATTTTTAAATTGTTCATTTCTTTAGGTGTTGCATTGAACAAAAAACACCTCATAGCTGAAGATGTTTCAGTTAAAATATTACATATTTTGCCACCAACCATAGTTAATAACATTCTATTCTATACATTCTAATTGATAGAGATTTTGTCATTTATATAGGGAAGTAAATTATCAATTTGTTTCTGAATGTCTCGAACTAAAGACGTTACAGTTTCATCCGTTTCTTTCGTATAATTAAATGAAATAGACCTACAAAATCTGGTCGATGACGGACATTCATTTTGCCAGACTATTTGACAATTCTCTGAATTTATCAAATTAATCGGTACTAAACAGGCAATAAAATGACCGAATCTTCGCTGAAAGTTTCAGATGAAGAATAACGTTGTTTATATTGTGATTGGTTACCCGCCCCATCACATCCCCACTTAATGTTTAACGTTAAACTACGAATGTTATCATTCCCTATTTCGCCACCCACGACTTGTAAAATCCGGGAAGAAGTATGGTCAAGTAAATTTTGCAATACGATATTTGCTCCAGAGTCACTAACCGATATGGATTCTTCTGGAGGATAACAATTTTTTTTTAATTTTTGGATCTGATAGTAGCTGGGGTAAAATGATGTATCTCCTAATGCTTTTGCATTATTTCTGACGGCATTGTACTGAAACTTAGTAAAATCAGCGGCTGTATATAATGCTAATGCCTTTTCGTTCTCTTGGTCCTTTGGATTTAAAAGGTTTTCACAAAATTTTTTGACACTTAGTACATGTTCTGGATGCTCCCTAATAAAATTGACAATGTAATCTACGTCATCAGATTTGAATCTTTTTTTTCATGACAAAAGCGAACATATCCTCTGAACATTTTCTAAAACTTTCCGTTTTTCTCCGTCTTTGTCGATCGGATAATTGTTCGAATGATTGAGAAGAAGATGGTATACTTGCGTTCGTTAATGATGATGATGAAGGTAGGTTCTGGATAACATCTTCAGGAACAATGAAATCCAAATTCAACCAGTTTTCATGCTTCTCCAAAAAACTATTGATCTTCCTATGGGAGGAAATCCAGCGAGAGTTCAAACTACCACTGAATTTTCTTAATTTTTCCCGTAAGCAGAATGTGCGGTATTTGAAATTTGTTCCAGTCCAAACGAATTAATCCATGTTTCCAATGCCAGGTCATAATCTTTAAAACTTATATGATTAAATTGGAAAAATTGAAAAACTTTAAAATTTGTTTTGGGAACCATTGGACCTATGTCGTTCAAATAACACACACAAACTGAGCATTTCATATGAGGATTATTCGGGTATAATCGCCCATTAACATTCGAACTTAAAGTTCCCCAGCTATCTTTCTGCAGAACAAATTTAATTGAATAACTACGCATTCTGTGGGTGGAGTTGCAGATACTCTGTTTTTATAATTTCTCAAATAAGGAAATCCATTTATAACATATATAGATATGTTATCAGAAGCCAGCCAAAATTGTATACCAAACTTAACAGTATTGTTTGACAATTCGTAAGTCGACATTTAATGTTTATTGGAAAAAGCTGCTCACCGATAGTCACATGTGTACCAAAGTTGAAAACATTTTGGCTATGTTGGAAAAATTTGTTTCATACACCATAAAGCAGTTCAAATTTATCAGTTTACTTCGTTAAGAAATGTAAATCGAATCTAACAAATAGTATAACTTCACTAAAAATATTTCTACTTATGGTTCTTGCAAAATAACTCTTAAATTATAAGTGAAATTAAAAAAAAAAAAAAAAAAACTGTTGCCCCATAAAAGAATATTTTGGCGCTTAAACCACTTAACTTCGTTTTGCCCCATTTATTACATAAGAAACAGAAACCAAACATTAATCTCAATACGGTGCTTAGACTTATATAGAAATTAACAATTATAATAATTAAAGTCTATATTCCATAGATAATATTTTATTTAGCATATACATTATATATTATATTATTCATTATGCAATATTACATGATATTCATTAAACATGAACTAATTCATACAATTTAGTTATTTAGAAATATGAAAATAATCAAAATTGATATTATTTTAATAAAAATATAAACAATTAGATATATTTTTAAAACTACAGTTCCTTATATCTTGTGTTTTATTTTCTTTGGTTTATTGTATTTACAACCATGCTGCTGCTACAAACAGATAAAATAAAAATAAAAATACACGTTATTGTTTAGGAGACTTAAAGATAAACCAACACAAAATCAAACAACCGAAAAATAGTGAAACAGGTGTTATATTCCAAAGGTTTCTTCATTACTAAATACGTTTTGCTAACATACACTTGTTTGGTATAACCAGACTCTAATTATTTTTTTTTAATGCCGTCTGCTAGAAATATTCGGGATTAATTTCACGGTCATCAAATAACATAAAATTTTTGTTGTTGTTTGTTTTTTATCTCTGGACGAATCAGAAATCGATTGTTTTGACCTAGCTGAAATCTGAAATCAAAACCTTAGGGAATTTAGATCACACCTATCGAAATTTGATAATTTCTTAAGGGTTCCTCGTCAGTTGGATTAGCCCCGAAAAGTGTGTTTATTTTTTGTAAGTAAAATTAATATTTAAATACTAAAAATCACCGAATATCCGTAGCTGTGAAATAGTAATTTTGAAATGTAATAGAAATGAGTTATGTATTAAATTTTTATAACAGCAGATGGGAAATTTATATAGTTATAGTTATACAGAGATCTGTCCAATGTGGTCTCTGTATACCTGACTGCTGAGAGGTCCTCGACAGGTGACAAGTGCCTTGTCTAGGCTTGATATTAAGCGCCTCTTGAGAAACCCCAGGGCTCCTGTGTAGCGCTCAAGAAAGTAGGGTACCTCACCCATCAACTGCTCCAGGCTGGCTACGATATGCTGTGGCCCTGCTAGGCAAAGTCCCCCATTGTCCAACATCCCTTCAGGGCACTCACTGAGGCAGAAACTTGATTTCGGACCGGGAACGCATACACCCCCACCAGCCGTACAACCTGCCGCACATTCTATATCTTGTCTACATTTTGGGCTCTCGTCGGAACTATCTCCGCAGTCATCTTTGCTGTCGCAGACCACCGCAAGAGCCACGCAGTGCTTATTGGAACACAGAAAGTTGCCTTCTTCAGAGCTGCAATTGGTGGCAGTGTAAAGCTCTTCTGGCGGTCGACAGTATTCTTCATCTGAGCCATCTAAACAGTCGGGAATTCCGTTACAAACCATAAACCGCTCGATACAACGAAGGTCTCTGCAATGAAAGCCGTTGAAACAATACCTTTCACAGCCGGGGGTTTCGTCGCTGTTATCTATGCAGTCCCTGTCACCATTGCACACTTGTTCATTATTGATACATTCACCATTTCGGCACTGGAAACCATCACAGTTTAAGACAGATCGTTTATCTAGAGGGTGGTTCTTCTTTTCCCTACAAGCAGATAATTTACATAGCATCTTATCCACCTCATCTTTCAGCCAACTGACGACATCATCTTCGCAATTACGATTCCCGGCACTTAACCTACAATTTCCATATTTGTTTTCAGCTAGATTCTGGTAAATCTCTACTGTCGGAACTATGTCCGACAATCTATCAATTATTTCCAGTCTTCTGCTTATGAGAGGAGTCTCAAGTTTCACTATATCTATTTTAAATGAATACACAAGTCCTTCAAGGCGCTTATGAACTTCAGTGCAGTATGGCCGCAGCTCATTGCGTTCCATGTGAGGCATATGGTCAATGCTGTACAAGAACTCCAAGGATTCCTGTTTTTTCTTTTCGATGAAATCTTCAATGAGTTTAGCCACTTCCTTTCCTGTTCTAGAATAATTTGTGACAATATCTTTAAAATTTTCCAATATCTGCCATTGGGCTCCAAAACAACCTGATCTACCCTGAAAATGATGGAAAGCAAAATAAAGATTACGAATTCTTATTCTGAATTAATGTATGAATATTTTAAATTATGAAAAATCAGTAATAACTATATAGTAATAATATACAGTCAAGTTTCACCAAATAGTGAAAAAACTAATAATGATACGATATTGAACTGGAAACAGGTAAAATGATTATTATTTACAATCAATGGAGAGATTCATTATTTTTATTTTACATTATTTTAAAAATAATTCTCATTAACTAGTTTAAATAAAGAGTTTTTTGGTTCTTTTTCAGTTTTATCACCAGTATCCCCTTGTACCTTTATGATTTTTAATACATGTAGAAATAAGACTTTCGATCAGCAATCATGTCAAAATTGATTTCGATCAATCAAAGTCGTTCGTAAGAAAATTACCAAAATCTATTTCTTTACTCGTGTTAAAAGTTGCAACCCAATCAAAAATGTAAAATATACTTTTAAAGCCCGAATATGCACAATAGTCATGTATGTTATTTGATTTAAAAATACTTTCGTTACGCTCAAGTCACCACCCGGCTTTAGGGTGCTCAAAAACTTTAACAACTGCTGCGTTCAACCGATTACAATAATAATAGCATCGCTTGGATCAGCATACATTCTGCTTTTTATCCATGCATATAACATTGGGATTACTTTAGATTTTTGTGGACAAAAACTGATGTGAATGAAAAAATCCGAGGTCAGCTATAACTTGAGATATCACAATAAATAGAAATCCTGCGACCTCCGGATTTGGGCTAAACTATGCAGTTTTACGGCTTCTAGATGACCTTAAAATTTTGTTTTAATCGGTGGCGAAATGTGTGAGATAGCGCAAATTATTTACATTTTTTCAGAAATTGACAGCATCTTGCCTTCTAAAATGATACAAAATTTTAAAGGTAAAAAAAATGTATTTTTGATTTCGACAAAATTTAGTTTGTACATGTTTTTGAGATGAGGAATCTGAAAATAATATCAGTTTTTAGTTTAAAAATTTTCTTCACGTATATTATATAAATAATAAAATATAATATACAATTTGAAATAAAAAAATGGGTGAGCAAAATTTTTAAACTAAAAACTGATATTATTTTCAGATTCCTCATCTGAAAAAACATGTATAAACTAAATTTTATCCTTCAGAAAACAGACCTGAAAAACATTGATGTATTCTCCATTCATTCTCCCCCACTTTCATTCAGAAGACAAAAACTAGCAATAAATTATATCTCAAAACTATACTCACAGACCCAACACCCAACGTACAAATACATATTTAAACCAAAATTTCATGGAGCCTTTCAGAACAATACCAAGTCAACTCTTCCATTAGTTGAAAGAATCTATCCAGCAACAATAGCTCTAAAAGAAATAACTTTATATACAGAAGAAAACGAAAACCCTCCCTGGACGCACAAACCTCCAAAAACAATGCTTAACCTTACTAAGTTATCCAAAAAACAATACCCCTCCGATCGACTTCCAAACCATACTCTCCTGTATGCTCCAAAACTTTCAAAATCCTTTTGTGATCTACACTGACGGATCCAGATCGGATAATGCAACAGCTTGTTCTTTCGTCACCCTTAATTCAACGTACAAATTTAAATTGCACAAACTATGTAATATATATACAGCCGAACTACATGCAATATCCTCAGCTCTCCACTTCTCTATGTCAATTAATCAAAAAACAATAATAATCATAACTGATTCATTGAGCTCACTAAAAGGTCTAAACAACATGTACTCAATTCATCCTACTATACAGAAAATTCATAGATACCTAAATATGTTACACAACTTAGACAAAACAGTTTACTTTATTTGGGTACCGAGTCACGTGGGAATTGTGGGCAACGAGCTCGCTGATATAGCTGCTAAAGAAGCCCTTGCACTCCCAGGCAGAGGAACAGCCATCTTGACTCCACAAGATATTAGCTCTCCTTTAAAAATTGAAGTTCATGATCGGTGGCAGTCCATGTGGAACGAGAGCCCACCTAGTAAACTGAAAAACATCAAAAAATCAGTCAAACCATGGACCACATCCGTTCGATCAAACCGTAGAGAGGAAGTAGTCTTGTGCAGGCTAAGGATTGGTCACACTAACCTTACACACTCGCATCTAATAAACAAGCAACCACCGCCAAAATGCCAATACTGCGGTGAGATAATCACGGTTAGTCATATATTCCAAGAATGTCCATACTATATAATGCAACTAAAAAATCTAGGACTTACACCCGGCATTATTCAAATTCTTGGTGATAATGAAAAAAATGTAAAAGCTCTATTCACCTTTTTAAAAGCACAAAATTTACTAAGTAAAATATAGAAAAAAAAAAAAAAAAAAAAAAAAAAAAAAAAAAAAAAAAAAAAAAAAAAAAAAAAAAAAAAATTTAAGTGGAAAAAAAAAAAAAGAAAAGAGAAATAATAAAATAAATAGCTAAAAGTTTATAAAAATCCGCAGGCGTTTATGACCTTTGTAGTTTTACGCCTATAAACAATAACAAACAAACAAACAAATATCTTTTGGGCGATGACGAATACGTCATCTGATGAGAGTATGTCAACGAGCAGTGAACCAATATAATTTTCAGATGTACCTTAATCAATTCGTGTATTATAAATTTTATTGTTGTGATATTAGTTATTATTTTGTAAGTCTAAAAAAACTTAATTTGTATTCAAAAATCTTTAATATATTGTTGTTTTAATGATCAACTGAGAGTTTTCTTTAAAAGCCTGTTTTAAAGAAATTGAAATATGTCGAATTGATGTTGTTTTTAGAGTGTAATAAAGATTTTGTAAGTCTTTCCCATCAAGAATGACTTTTTTCTACTTCGACCGTAAGAGCGCCGCACTGTGTGGCACACAGTGGTTCAAAACAGCCCTTTTTACAAAAAAACTCTTAACTTTTGATTTAAATGCGATAGAGACTTGGAATTTAGTACTATAAAGCAATATTATTTCCCAGTCATAAACCAAATATAGTGAACTGAATATTTTGTGTTGTTCAAAAAATAATCGCCATTTTGATATTTTAAAAATCAAAATATTTTTTGAAATATTGAGCATCGCATCGAATTAAATTTATTGCAAAGCAGATCAGAATATTTTCAGAAAAATATCTGAAATTTTCAGAAAAATAAATTTAAAATTTAAAAAGTTGAAACGAATATTCATTAATTTCAAATATGAATTTATTAGTATTAATAATTACCACTTATGAAAGCTTTTGAAAATTTCTAAAATAACAATTTTTTTACATCTTCATGTAAATCGAGAATTTGTTTTCTTCGGTTGAACTCGGTATGTATCGATATATGGATCTGTAGTTACTAGGAGCATATTCATCACGTCTTCATTTGTTGATGTTCTTGAGCACTTTCGGGAATAATCTAACCGTAGGTGCCGTAAGTCTTTATTTCACGCTTCTTGCGCTTCCTCGGATAAAGCTTCTATTGGCAGAATAGCTGCAGATATTATTTTTACAGCACGAAGAAGAACATTGTGGACGGTAATAGGCATGTAGTACCATTTGTATAGTGGCACGAATATTTTTGCAGTATCTAAAGCATATTCGCCGAACTTCTGAGGATCTACTGCTAGTCCACAATTGATAGTGTCCAAAATAATGCGGCATTGGTGTATAAGGTCTTAATTATTCCAGTTATTTCAGAAGTCAAGGCAGGATTTCCAAAAAATCTGCGCGCAGAATCCCTGCTCGACTACATCGATGTTAAGGCCCAAAATCTGTTTGAATTTCTTTTTTATTTGTGATTTAGTTTCGTCTTTAAGTTGTCTTGTTTCGGCATTACATTTCCAAGATGCAAAAGGCTTATTATAGGCTATGTGTAGGATGCAATCCATGCAATTTATACGAGCATGAAAGGGTGACAGCGCATGTAAAGCGCCTCTTCTTGTTCAGATTTAGGTTTTATTTTATCTGAATCGTTCATTTTCGATGGTTTAGCTTTGCAGATAAAACACACGACCTTTGCTGACGTTTCTGTGACCATTTGCGCAATTTTGCCATCAATCATAGAAAAAAATAGTTTATGTTTCACGCTGATTAACCTGCCATCGACATTGATGGCCGATTCAATGAGCTGTATAATTTCATTTCTGATTCTATCCACTTCATTCTTAATGGTAAGCGGATTTTCTCTAAGGAACTGAAATTGAAGAGGACGACAATGTCCAGTAGAAGATAGTCTAGTGTTTTCCCACATGACTAGAGAAGAATCAGTACTTGCGCTTAAATTAAGAGGCACGAGATATGACAAGAATATATTTGCATCAGAGATGTTTTCTCCTAAAAATGTCTTTTTAAATTCATTATGACCAGCAGAGCCGTCACAATCTCTTTTTAAATTCATTATGACCAGCAGAGCCGTCACAACCCTATTTCGATACTAGAGTAAGATTGTGACTAATCTTATCAAAATCTGTTCCTGATTTGTTCTTTAAAATCCTAGAAGTTGTTAGTTCATGTAACTCCTGTAAACCCACATTACAGTAACTCTCTGTTGTTTCGACATTAGACGGGTAACATTCTTTTTTCTATGCAAGAACTTGATTGTAGGGAAGAAAAATGTTACATCCTATTTCTTTAGCTGATTTCCTCTGAACTGTGTACTGATATTTTGAGAGGGACGCGTCCAGGATTAGTGCTAAAGCTTTATCAGGAATGAAACATTTAACCGATTCTCTTGGAATTTTCTTGGCGGCTGCTAGGATTATATCATCTGAATAACTATCATTCAGAGACTTTTAATTTTGTATTGATGGGATCGAGCACAAGATGCGTTGAAAGCCTTTTCAGGGCGTCCACCCGTCATGGGTAGTCCATGCACCAGTATTTATTAGTGGAATGCTAATGTTTATGAATTTATTCTCAAGCCGTTTCTGTTTTTTGTTCAAAGTACCGTTTGATTCTATCAGCCTCTAACCATTTAATTTTAAAACGTGGTAAAAATGTTTGACATAAATAACCTTGTGTTGTTTGAAGAATTTCCGGTGATAAATAGGGATGCTCCTTCTTAGTCTACTCAATGGAACACGATCACAATTTTACAAAATATCAACTAATTGACAATTGAAAATTCATTTTATCGGTGTCACTGGGGCAGGTGACAAATAAAAACTGATTGGAATTGTATATACAATAATAATATCAGCTAAGGTTAGGAGGATTAAAATAATCCTGACGCTCTATCTTCTCGGGACTAACAACGGTGTTCTGTGTTTGAACGGCTCTAACAAGAAATATTGCAGTTTATAGCGGCTGAAAATTATTTGTTTTGTTTTTATATTTTGTTATTATTAATTTGGTGCGTCTTTGTACGTGTATATATGGTACGAATGAATACATCATTGGCACTGTTACCTATTGTCCTTCACTGACGCAGATTGTATATCTATTTCAATAAAAGTTTACTATTAAAAAAAAAAAAAAAACCTTACGTTTAATTGAAAGAATTTTAAATTTTCGTGGAGTCATTGTAAATCCACCTGAGTGAATAACCTATAAGTGACTGGTGTATCTATGAACGGAAAAAGTAAACAATGACAGACAAGAATCAAATTAACCGTGAAATTCTTTGAATTTGAGTTCGTGTTATAGAGGTGATAACTTAAAATAGTTCGATTCAAAGAGGTGGGAACTCGAGAACTTTTGACCCCTATTTTTAGTTCGATTTATTTACACGATTTCCTACTGTTGTTTGCCTGAAATCGATTTATTGAGGTGAAATATACGTATAATGTACTAGATACCATAGATTTTGTTCGACTTATTTAAGGATTTGGCTAATCGAAGTTCGACGCATTGAGAGTTGACCGTATATATAAATTATTTGTGTTAATAATTTAGATTTTTAGATGGAGAAATATGTTTTTAATGGAAGGTTATATAACAGGGATTTATTATTAATTTTTTTTTTTTCTTAAAAAACGTTCAGGTTTAATTAAAATTTGTATCGGACCACCTCTGAAGTATTTAAAAAAAAAGAAAAAAAAAAAAAAAAAAAAAAAAAAAAAAAAACTGTTAGAAAAAAAAAAATAACCAAAATCGATTTGAAACTGACTGAATCCCGAAACATCATACAAAACAGTACATAAAAATAAATAAATAATGTAGTTAAATTGAGAACCTTCTCTTTTTTAAAGTCTGTTGATAAAACTGACTGTAAAAAACACTTAAATTAAACATCATTAGCCATTGGTCCTCATGTTAACAAGTCCGTCCCACTGAATTCTAACCTCTACCCAGGTTAATACTTATTTCTAGCTTTTCTTTGTTGTTAGTTGCATTATAGTGTAATAACCCATATATACATATATAATCAATTTTAATATAATACTGTAAATTATTACAACTTACAAGGATGAAAGCAAATACATAGAAGTGCAGCTGCATCTTGAGAGTATGTGGCTCTACTGTCGATTGCACTTGTTGCAACAATATATAAGGCTTAACATCGATGGCTCATTGGATAGATTATGTTATGATCTATGTGGCCGGAGTCTATAATTAATAAATAAATCTATTAATAATGATCCTATGAAGATATCAGCATGGAAATATCTAGTATATGTATTTATATGGGTATAGATTGCTTAAGAATCATTATTGTTAACTTTCCTGATGATTTTGATCAGTTTATGGTATCGGTTATTTTTTGGCCACTCTTACAGTACCTAAGGTCCGGGACAAACAGATGGCCCAGTCTTTTTTTTTTTTTTTTTTTTTTTTCACTATATATAATTTCTATTACTTAAATTTAGTAGTACTGTGCCCTTAATGTGATTAATGAAAATAATTTCTATGAATAAACCACTGATATTGCATTAGGTGGGACAAAATGATAGCCCAAGTGCTGTTTTTTTTTTTTACAAATATATGCATTTAGAATAAACAGATAAGACAAATTAATCTTACTTTTTGCTTTTATGTGATCATTTGTAACAATGGAAATGGGGCGAGCCAAATTTTTATCTTTGACTGAAAGAATTATCATTCAGTATTAGAAAAGTATTTTGAAACATGATCCAAAGATGACGTCATTTTCCAACAAGATAACGCCCTAGCACACACATCGATATTGATAAAAGAGTTTTTAAAAACCAGAACATACAGGTCATGGATTGGTCTGATAGATCCCCAGACTTTGATATTAATGAAAACATATGAGGACACCTTGCCAGAAGGTATGCAGTGGTAGCTGACAATTTAAGAAGTCGAGGAATCATAGGAAACCATTAAGAAGGAACGGACCAAAACTCCTGAAGATCTAATTCGCTATCTTTTCAATTCACTTCCCAAAACAAGCTGGTGCATTCACATGATTCTATATGTACTATAAATACTATTATTGTATTATAACTTAATATTTTTGACACTGTTATTTGTTTATTCCTAGGAGGCCAAGACCTGTCACCGGGTTGTAGAGCCGTAAAAAAAAAAAAAAAAAAAAAAAAATTGTTTATTCCTAGAGATTTTTATTGTTCACCTTTTGGGTAAATTTATTAAAAAATAAGCTAATATATACTTAAAATTAAAGAAAACATTTATTTACATTTAACATGCTTAAAGTTTAACAAACGGGAAAAATCCAAGTGGGCTATCTTTTTGCCCCGAACTTAAGTTATCCTGTTGGTGGATAATTAACTCTTCAATATCACTTACAGGAACTCCAAGGTTCGGATAAATTTTGAAAATTAAAGTAAATCACTTTAACGTTCACAAGTAACCACTGTATACGTTTTCTCGTATTATAGGCATATAACTGATTTAGTTGGGGAACTGGGTCTAATAATGTGCCCTTCATATTGAATTCAGGCGGTGTTGGTGGATAAGACTTTTTTGGAACGAATAACAATTATTTGAAAAGTAAAATAATAATGAATCCAAGTTATTAATAATAAGTTATACAACTTATCACATTTTTCCACATTTAAATTTAACTTTGTTATTCACTTATTGAGTTTCTTGAGAGGAGAGTTGGGCTTCAATCACTGGTTCTATTACCTAATATTTCAAGCTCATAAGCATTCAGTGAAAGATGGAGAAGTAGACGGTCTCTTTTGGCAGCCTCTTTACTTTGTTTACCAGGAGGAGCCTAATGTCTCTTTGAAAATGGCGTTTCTCGACCGTCCGACTTTCTGAATTGATGTTCGAAATTCTCTTCAATCTTACATTAAAGCTAGATAAAGGTAATGGTCCTGGATGTTGAAACGGTGAAAGAAAGAATATGTCTCTAGAGGTTATCTATCATATTATATACTATGGTGTAGGATCTGTATCTAATGTTTATTGAAGTTTAATTGGGATGGCTGTGAATTATATGCAATAAAAACAGAAAAATATACAAATATATATAATATTGGGTAAAATATGCAACTACATTATTTAGAAAAATAAAAAAAAATGCAATACTCACTTATACACTAAGCACTAACTCAAGTTTAAGGAACAAATTGTGTTGAAACGGGAAACATTGGAAAGAAAGCTATTAAAAAACAAAAAGAAAAGGCGAATATTAAAAAATAAAACACGTTAATGTAGCTTGATTTATTGAAGGGGTGGTTAGCTCGAACTAAAGTACAACAGTTAGTGTAACAAAAGTTTGTTCAAATTTTGACTTCTTATCTCTATTTTATTTGTGCTTTTATGTTTCGTGTCACTAAAAAAACATGCAGTAGTTGACTTATCGTTATCAAAATAAAGGCAGTATAAAACGTCCCCATCACTCTTAAAAGTCTCAATTGAGAACTCACGATCATACTTTCCGACAAGATTGTTTGTCTTTGTAAGTGTGATTTTTGGCATTTAGGAGTACAAAAATAAACAGTTGACGAATGATGTTACTTTGTGGACACTGCATGAGAGATAGGGTAATGGAATAATGGTAGAAAGGAGAGAAATAACAAAAGTGAAGGAATATTCCAAGTATTTGAATAGGAAGAGTTCTTATAGGCTATAGATATTTCGGTTTTTATTTATATTTTATTTTTGTGTCTGCTCAGAAACAAACAAAATTCATATGTCAAATGCATATATTTCATAGACCAAGTAATTAGCATCGGTACATAGTCTCTGTCTTGCATTATTGAAAACCAGTTTCCATTGTTCTTATTCTAGGTGATTTGATCTCAGTGCTATGTTAAAGTTGTCCCAAATGACGTTGTATTGTTCACATGGACCATGTAGATTTTAAACCTTGATTTGAATATTCGCTATGCCCCCCGTTCCCAAAAAGGTCTTTAATACTTTCAATTTTGTTACTATCAATGTGATCCTGAAGTCCTAAAAATGAAATCTGGTTTGTTTAAATGTCGAAGGATTTTTGCATCTGAGATTTCTGATCACTAAAAGGTTCCTTAGTTCAAAAGTTTCTTCGATTTGTGTTATCAAAATAACATTCTTACCCGATTCCCCTAAATAATGCAAATAATAATTAACGAATATTGTCTCCTTACACTAAATGGTAGGTGGATTACATTTCTAGGAGTTTCTAGACCCATAGAAATCAAAATAATAATTAAATGTCAAACTATTTAATAATAGGGGATAATTAACTATAATACTGTTGCATATAATAATAGTAGGGATGTAATGTAATATTAATTCTTAAGCCATTAGTGAAAAATAATATTCTTGAATTTATTTATACGAAACTTTTATGGTGTCTTGACTTCCTTCAGAAAATCAAAAAGCCGTTAAATAAAAAAAGAGGGGTAAACAATATTTTGAAAAATAGATCCTTGAAATCACTTTTTTAATCTATTAAATAATTTTCCAATTCCAATAAGGTCCATCCACTTATGTGATTTAAAAAAATATATTTGTTTGATTATTATTATTATTTATTTTTTTAATGAGACTACTTTCTTTTTTCTATTGGACATATTTGAGATGGAGGTTTAGAAAGATCCCTTGCAGAGCTGTATTGACAAGGGGTTAGTTAAAAGAAATTTTAGAAATCACTTTAATGATATTAATTATCAATACTTACCATCACCATCGCGATAATAAATCATAATTAATATAAAATCAGAAAACATTATTATACGCAAATTAAGACAGACTTTTGCGTAGTCACTGATTAAAGACCAATATGAGAATAAAAAACTCCTTAGTGAAAAGTGAACTAATTCAGATAAACAATCATAATCATATCATAATAATACAGCTTCCTGGATAATAATTTTCAAAGGGAGAGGGTTAACAGAATTCTGCCCTAGAGTCAGGTGACATGGCGAATGAAAGTAGAAAAACATCCTAACCGAGGACTCCAGTATTCCATGCAGAAGATGGCTCGCTAATCACAGAGAAGCAAAAAATATCATTGGTTGAAGGAATAGAATTTAAACCAAAAGATGGAGAAGAAATCGAATAATTAAGCTCCACATCTGGATAATCAATCCCATCTAGCGGAAATATATAAACATCGTGAGGGGGTGAGACTGCCTTTCCAAGTAGTGGAAGAAAGTTATTATAAATTCAATTCATAAGAAAGGGGAATCTATAAATTTTCGAACTATAGAGATACATATACTATTGTATACCTCCATGTGTATACAAAATTCTATCGAACATATTATGCTTGATTCCTAATGCAGAAAAAGAATTAGAAAAATATCAGTGTGGCTTCTTTAAGGGTAAATCAAGTGTAAATAATTAAATAAATAAGTAAATCTATTGACCTAATTATTATTCCTTCTATTATTTATGATGGCAGTATAAGAATAATAGAAAAATGTTATTTATGTGTTATTATAAATTATACCCTCAGGTTAATCCTGACAAAGATGAGAAAGGACAGATCAATACTCATCATGTTTTTGTAGACTTTAAACAAGCCTATGGGTTGATTAACGAAAGTAAGCATATAAGGCCATGACGGAAATGAACACAACCAAAATGTTAGTTGGACTGGTATAAATCACAATGGAATGCAATAAATGATTTGTAAGGGTGCATGGAGAATTGTCAATATATTTTCGTACGACAGCACATGTGGGACAAGGAGGTCTGTCTTGCCTTATATATAATCTATCTCTGGGAAAAGCTATAAAGATTCTGAACAAATGTAAAAAAAATTAAAAAATGTAAAACTTCTTGGATATACCGATGGCTTAGATCTGTTTGGAAGATCATTAAAAGCAGTAAAACTCTGATAGAAAAATTGCTCAGAGACTAGGACTTTTCACTTACGGAGCCAAACAAATACATCGCAATTCAGCCTCTTAGTCAGTTATATGATGGGCTGGTAAAGTTAGACAACACAACATCGAAATATTCCAAGCTTTTGTTCATCTGAGCACACAGGATAATGCCCGAAGTAGGAGGATATATTATAGCATCTAATCGGTGTTTTCGCTCTACAGCAACACTTACGGAACAGCGCTTTGTCTCAGAATGCTAATAACGCTTTGTGCTGAGAATTTACAAATCCCTTGTCAGACCTGTCCTCACTTATTCATCGGAATGCTGGACGATTTCTAAAAACAATCAGTCGTTACTCTTTAGGTTTGAAACGAAAGCTTTTTGAAATCTTTGAAAGTATGAAGTAATCGATCATTTTCAACGAACAAGAACATGATACCACAGCCGTCATAGATGGGCGTGGTTGTACTCATTCTAACCAATGCGACTGGCCGTTATTGATGCCAGTAATAAGTAACCGTTGATTGGCCACTTCTAAATGATAAACTGAGCCATCTTATCAATAATGCTATGGGATTTACAGTGACTCACCGAAGCTTTATTTGCAGTCGCATAAATACAAGTGTCACTATTTGTTTTATTTATCAATATATATTTGTATATTTATATATATGAACAGCCATTCAGTTCCGACAGATATATTTTATACCATCTTAGCAATAGCATACATATTTTTGCAAAGCGATATACTGTTTCTTTATTAGTTTTAACATTGACATGTATTGCAATACAATTTTACAGGACAAAATTGAGTAGTCTAGGATATATTATATAGGTTCTGTTTCCATGATATTATCGAAAAATTCCTTTATGAAAGCCTTTAACCTAGTATTGTTAAAAATTAATCATTCAACATTTCGCAGACATCATCAGGAATAAAAAACAATTCTAAATCACATCGCTGAGTTACGAATATGAAAACGAATATTTATTAGAGTTAAATTTGATGTAATTGGTGGCATATAGTTTGCAATGGAGATGAAAATATATAATGAAATACCATAGCTATAATATAAAGACAATGATCTGTTGTCAACCTGTCAAATCTTACTAGAGAATAAGAAAAGTTACATAGAAACATCATAATTTATAATTTACATATATTTTATTAGGTGATTATTAAAAGTAAATGAATGAAGAGACATGCGGTTACATATGTGAAAAATATATCTGAAAATAGTCAGAAAAAAAAATATTAACAATTGAACATACACCTTTGCCCAAAACCAATATGTGTCATAAAAGGAGCGTCAGTCATCATGAGTCAACAAACATTAATTTGCTTCGGACGAGTCTCATGTGGGGAGAAACAGAAGAAAGTTATCTTCAGTGATTTAATCTGGATGGTTCTGATGGATTTCGATAATAATACATACATCAAATGGAAAGAAGTTGTTTAATTTTTTGGGCTGGGGTAGGATACTACAGAAAGACACAACTATTATTTTTTAAAGGAAAAATTAATGCAATAAAGTATATAGAATTTATACAGGACCTTGGTTCAAAAAGAAGAATCACTGACTCGAATGAGGATCATCTTTCAAGAAAACTATGTACCTGTCCACACGGCTCGCATCGTAAATATTTTTTTTTGCCAATAATATTTCCATTTTACCCTGTCCATCCGGATCGCCAGCTCTCAACATTATTGAGAATTGCTGGGGATAACTTTTTCGAGCAATTTATGCTCAAGGAAGACAGCTTAACTCCATATTGTTAAACTGTATCAAAATAAGGTTTAGTTATGTTGATAACATTATTAGACGAGATTGTTATTGAAAAAAACTAATTATTTGTTACAGATGCTGACGTAAGCCGTGTAATATCTGTTTTTTTTAGACAAAACGTATGTGGAAAAATTAGTATGTGGTTTGGTGGACGGGTGAATTTACTCAATTAAGGAAAACAACCAAGAAACATAGGAGTTTCTTGTCGAGAAACCTGTGTATCTATGACTGCATACACCAACTACCTACTTCTTAAAATAGTTCTCGGTCAACTAATACCCCATCAATAAATTATTTTACTTTTAATTAACCTATTTTCAAATTTTTGGCGCTTAAACCACTTAACCTCGTTTTGCCCTTGAATTTATTAAATAAGGGAAAGAAACAAAAATAATCTGAATACGGTGCTTAGGTTTATATAGAAATTGACAATCATAATAATTAAAGCCTGTATTCCATAATATTAAATATTATATATAATAATTATATATCATTATACATAGATAATATTTTATTCAGCATATACATAATATATTATATTATTCATTGTACAATATTCTATGATATTCATTAAACACGAACTAATTCACACAATTTAGTTATTTAGAAATATGTAAATAATCAAAATTGATATAATTTTAATAAACAAGACCAAAGCGACAAGAAACTGTTCGTCGTTACAGACTACTTCAACAATTACTAGACAAACGAACAAAGCTCCCAGTTCATTACAAAAGACTATTTACATAACTGTGATAAGACCTATTTGGACGTACAGAGTTGAGCTTTGGGGCTCTACTAAACCATCCAATTCATCTCGTATCCAATTCTTACAATCCAAAATTCTTCGAAAAATCCTCAATGCCCCTTACTTTGTCACCAATAAACTTATCCATAAAGACCTTAATGTTCCATATGCTGCTGAGTTAGCCGAAACCAGATACCTATCCTTTCACAGTAAGCTCCATAACCACTCAAATCCATTCGTTTCTCAACTTGCTTCCCACTCTATTCCCGATAATCCTCCGAGGCGTCTGAAAAGAAGATGGCCTAGAGATCTTCTAGTGTAGAATTTTAATTGAAGAGCTATTGATGAGTAGTTCTTTTCAAGTTTTGACATGTTATTGTAATCGTTATCAGCTCATATATTTGATGTATATATTTGTACAGTTGTAAATTTCAATAAATTGATATAATAAAAAAGATTTTTTTAAATAAAAAATTATATATATTTTTGTGTATGTTGTTTTATTTTCTTTGGTTTATTATATTTACAACCATGCTGCTGCTAGAAAAAAAATAAAACGTGATATATATCTTTTCCTTGGTATATTTTATTGAAATATAAGTTCTAATGATAAACATGCAAATGAATAAATAATAATAACAAAAGAAAAAAGAAAATAATGTTATTGTTTAGGAGAGCTAAAGATAAACCAATACACTTAATTAAAAAACCGAATAAAGTTAAACAGGTGTTATATTCGAAAGGTTTCCTCAGGGTCATCCCATGTCAAATCAACCAATTTTATATTAGATTTGGACCTTGACCTCTCCGATTTCTATGATTTTGGTATAGAAGTTGTACATACCAAGACAAGTAAAAATGTAAAATATTACATTTTTCTGACTTTTGGTTTTTGAGTTATAGATAAGCTTTTAACAATTCAAAAAATACCGTTTTCGGTCCTTATTCAGTATATTTAAAATTATGCCATCAAAAAACTATTTCTCCTAGAGAGCTCAAATTTGCGGTATTCTTTTCGATTTCAAATGCCCTTTAATTTCATAAATCACTTGATATATTTTCCGTCCATTTTGAATGTTTCCGAAACGACCAAAAACATTTTTCGTAATTCCCAAAATACCGACCCTTCGATTTTTTCGAAAAAAAAAATATGTGATTTATACTATAACTGACTACACATGGGCAAAATTTAAGAAGGGGACGGAAATGGGTTCTTGATGAAATAAAATAATTCGCATTTTTTTTAAATGGAGATTTAGTCCAATTAATAAAATATTATAGAATGCGTTTTCTGCAATCCGAGATTTTTCTTTAGAAAAATGTTCACGGTGGTTAGAAAGTAAACATACTAAAAGTCATGGAGTGTTTGAGCCTGGGAACAGGAAGGGGAGGGGACGCGGAAGGTCCGTTTTTTTGGTTTTGCGTTCATATCTCGAAACTGGTGCGTCGTATGCAGAATATGACTATTTACTAAATTAAAGTTTCTACAACTTTTATTGTATACATATATTTCATATTCTGCACCGTTTCCGAGATATACACTTGGCAAATGTGAACATTTAAAAAAAAAAAATTCTACCTCACGTTTTCTGTTAAACTTATTATATATCTTCTATAACGTTCATCCTACTACAAACTCTTTATAAATAATATTGTAGAACATTAAATTTCTTTCAAAATGCACATATATATGCCAATTTATCTCCAACATTTCAAAAGTTACATACATTTCAACCTTTCTTGGTAAAACAAACATGCCAAAGTCTTTCATATTTGCAAAGCATATATCTCGGATTGCCAAACCAAAAAAAGGGACCTTCCGCACCTCCCTCCTGTTCCAGGCCTGAAAACTCCAGGAATTTTAGTATATTTACTTTCTAACTACCCTGAACAAGATTACGAAGAAAGACCTAGTATTACAGAAAAAAAACTCTACAATCCTTATTGACTGGATTAACTCTCAATTAAAAAAAAATGCAATTTTTTTTTTATCAAGAACCCATTTCCGTCCCATTCTAAAATTTTTCCCACATGTAGTCAGTTATAGTATAAACATATATAATATAAACATATACATATATTTTTTTTTCGAAAAAATCGAAGGGTACGTATTTTGGGAATTACGAAAACTGTTTTTGGCCGTTATCGAAGAAATTCAATATGGACGGAAATATTTCAAGTGATATACCAAATTAGAGGGCATTTTAAATCGAAAAGAATACCGCAAATTTGAGCTCTCTAGGAGCAATACCTTTTTAACGGCATAATTTTGAATATACTGAGTGAGGACCGAAAAGAGTGACTTTTTAAAAGCTTATAACTCAAAAACCAAAAGTCAGAAAAATGTAATATTTTACATTTTTACTAGGCTTGGTAAGTACAACTTTTATACTAAGAATCATAGAAATCGGAGAGAAGGTCCAAACCATTGGTTGATTTGACATAGAATAGACCCCCATTACTAAATACGTTTTGCTAACATACACTTGTTAGGTATAACCAAACTCTAGTTATTATTATTACCGCCTGCTAGAAATATTCGGAATTGATTTCACGGTAATAAAATAAAAACATTGTATTCAAGACACCTTTAGACGTATTTTTTTTTTTTTTGTTATCTCTGGACGGATCTGAAATCGCTTGCTTTGACCTAGCTGAAAGTCAAAATCTTAAGTAATTTAGATCACACCTATCGAAATTTGATAAGTCCTTAAGGGTTCCTCGTTAGTTGGATTTGGCCAGAAAAGTGTGTATATTTTTTTTAAGTAAAATTAATCTTTAAATACAAAAAATCACCGGATATCCGTTGCACTGAAGTAGTAATTTTTAAATGTAATAGAAATGAGTTATGCTTAAATTTTTATAACAGCAGATTTGAAATTGATCTAGTTATAGAGAGATCTGTCCAATGTTGCCTCTGTATACCTGACCGCTGAGAGGTCCTCGACAGGTGACAATTGCCCTATTTAGACTTGATATTAAGTGCCTCTTGAGGAACCCCAGGGCTCCTGTGTAGCGCTCAAGGAAGTAGGGTACCTCACCAATCAACTGCTCCAGGCTGGCTACGATACGCTGTGGCCCTGCTAGGCAAAGTCCCCCATTGTCCAACATCCCTTCAGGGCACTCACTGAGGCAGAAACTTGATTTCGGACCGGGAACGCATACACCCCCACTAGCCGTACAACTTGCCACACATTCTATGTCTTGCCTACATTTCGGGCTCTCGTCGGAACCATCTCCACAGTCATCTTTGCTGTCGCAGACCACCGCAAGAGCCACGCAGTGCCTATTAGAACACAGAAAGTTACCTTCTTCGGAGCTGCAGTTGATAGCGGTGTACTCTTCTGGCGGTCGACAGTATTCTTCATCTGAACCATCTAAACAGTCGTGAATTCCGTTACAAACCATAAACTTCTCAATACAACGAAGGTCTCGGCAATGAAAGCCGTTGAAACAATACCTTTCACAGCCGGGGGTTTCGTCGCTGTTATCTATGCAGTCCCTGTCACCATTGCACACCTGTTCATTATTGATACATTCACCATTTTGGCACTGGAATCCATCACAGTTTAAGACCGATCGTTTAACCAGAGGTTGGTTCTTCTTTTCCCTACAAGCAGATAATCTACAAAGCATCTTATCCACCACATCTTTCAGCCAACTGACGACATCATCTTCGCAATTACGATTCCCTGCATTTAATTTACAATATCCATATTTGTTTTCGGCTGTGTTTTGGTAAATCTCTACTGCTGAAACCATGTCCGACAATCTATCAATTATTTCCAGTCTTCTGCTTATGAGAGGAGTCTCAAGTTTCACTATATTTATTTTAAATGAATACACAAGTCCTTCAAGGCGCTGATGAACTTCAGTGCAGTATGGCCGCAACTCATTGCGTTCCATGTAAGGCATATGGTCAATGTTGTACAAGAACTCAAAGGATTCCTGTTTTTTCTTTTCGATGAAATCTTCAATGAGTTTAGCCGCTTCCTTTCCTGTTCTAGAATAATTTGTGACGGTATCTTTAAAATTTTCCAATATCTGCCATTTGGCTCCAAAACAACCCGATCTACCCTGAAATGATGGGAAGTAAAAGAAGGATTACGAATTCAGATAATGAATTAATGTATGAATATTTAAAATTAAGAAGAATCAGTAATAACTAGATAATAATAATATACAGTAAAATTTCAACCTAATAGTCAACAAAGTAATAATAACTAACTAAATAACTAAATATAGGAAAAAAGATTTTTATTTAAAATCATTCGAAAAAACCATTATTCATTTTTTACATTATTTTAAATATAATTCTCAATAACTAGTCTTTTGATATTTGACTCGATCAGCAATAATGTAAAAATTGGTTTCGTTCAATCAAAGTCGTTCGTATAACAAGGGCAAAAATCTTTTTCTTCACTCGTGTTAAAAGTTGCAACCCAATCAAAATATACTTTCGAAGCCCGAATATGCACAATAGCTAAAATTTGGCCTAATACGCAAACTAAAGAATTCCTGAATGATTTACAACCTATATAAGGTGGTTTCAACTTGATTATCGATACTTATATACCTATTCACAATTTATGATCAGTTATTTTTGGAGTCGGTGCCAGTCAAGAAGGGCATCTTGATTTTGCAACAAACTTTTTAATGGCACGAAACAGCGGCGTGGCGGTGATGAAACAGTGGGGGATCATTACAATTACCCATTTTTTTTTCTTTGGAATTCTGTTTGTTTTGGTTGGCAATGACTTCAAAAATAACTGATCATAAATTGTGAATAGATTTATAAGTATCGATAATTTCGTTGATAGTCCTTTAATGCTCTTTGTAATAATAAATAATTAAAATATTGTTACAGTCAGGGGAGGTTGGCGGTGCCGTGGGCGGCCTGGGTGAGCAGGTAGCCGAAAAGGCCGGCGAGTGGCCTGGAACACGGTAACTAGAACAAGACGGTAGGGCTCACGCGCATCTGGGTGTGAGGCCGTGACGTCATCTGCAACAAGCCGGCCGCCTCGATTTTATCAAGCTTATGGTTGGCAATTCGTGTTACAGTACTTAGACTAATATTATTCTCAATAACACTGACTTACATGCCAAGCAATTTGTTTTGAATTTTTTGTATTTTACTAAGTTTTGTTGGCTAAGTTAGTTTACTACTGAAGAACTACTAAGAAAATGAGAATCGATGATTAACTCTTTATTTTTTTTCATGTTCTTTGATTTTTTTCGTGCAGTGTCAGAAGTTTCATCTTTCTTCGGTGCTCTTTTCAGTTCTTTCTTCTTGTTTAGTTCTTTCATTCTTATAAAGGATCGAGTTCTGACATATGCTGCAATAGCAAAATCCACTTCACTTAACTTTCCTTTTATTACACCGATCAGCTTCTTCATCACTTCATCACTTATTCAAGCCATCGCCGTGAAATCCTTGAAAGTCTTTTTCAAATTCTAAAACAACGCTTTACCATTTTGATGACGGGTTTATTAGGCCACCTCTTGACAAAACCGAAACCCAGTCAGAACTGTTTGAGTTTCCAGTTTTTTCATTATATTGAAAATCAGTCTTAAGGCCTTTTTTATTAACACGGTATGCTACATAACCAGCTAACATTTTTAGTAAATCTGTATTCTCTTTGGGGTAAACTAGTTTGTTATTAGTGATTTCAGTCAACTGATCAACCAGTGATTCTGCAATGGACATAAATTGTTCATTTCCAACTTGTCCTCTTTCAAGTCTGAAGTTTCACAATTTTGTACTGGTTCTGCCAAGTCAATTTTTTTAAGAAGTTCTACACTTAACCTTTCACACTGCTCAGCAATACAATTATCTGTTTTTAATAAATCACTTTTGCTGAATAACAGATATTGTATTCGATGTCACCGCTGTGGGGAGGGGGTGGTCATAAAATTTTCTAAATCCACAAATTAGAGAAAACTACGATTCCAAAACATCTTGATTACACTTTGCTGCTAATAAATATTAATAACCTTCGGCTTCTAACTCTTGAATAAGCCCTATAAACTTCGAATTGAAACCATATAGCCTATTCGAAAAGGCAATAGTTCTTTTTTACCTATTTCTCTGGCAGAAGAACAAAGATCATACAACTTATTTAAAGTAACATCCTGGTCCAGTAAACTAGTACCGTACACACTTTTTAATTTATTAGTAGGATGGCGAGGAAGTTTCGAGTTTAGTACATCAAACCCGTCGTTATTAGTGTTAATAAAATCAACTACATGGTCATTACCTGGGAAATTATATGATACTGCTTTAGCCACAGTTCTGGACAATAGATCAGCTGCTTTTCTTACATTTTGCCTTTCGCTTCCTGATACTAATAAATGATTTTCGGTTATTTTATATGCATACTTTAAATCTCATTCTATCTGTTTGTTTACTAAATCAAACAAAATATCCTTAGATACTTGCTTAACATACTACTCAAACGTAATACTAAATCCTTTGTCTAAAAGATGATTTATATAATAATAATAATAATCCCGATTTCAAATCTTTTTCATAATTGCTTTCCAAGAAATGTTCCGAACAAATTCGGGCTGTTTTAGTGTTGAACTCATCTTTTTGCTTGTAAAAATGCCATTGTTTATCTTTGCTTTTGAAAAAACGTGAAATGACAATTTCAGTTTCTTCGTATTATCTGAATGGTTTGTACAACCGGCAACGGCACAACATGGCATTTTAAAGCGAGATGAATAGTCAGTATCGATAAAATCCGAATACTACAAACCCAACTGTCGCGTCGTTGTGACAGATACAGAACGGACTCCAAATAGCTAACTATACTAGAGCGCTGTCTCTTATAGGGAGGGTCGGTCCACGTGACGTCATCTGACCAGCAATCCACTGCGCATCCACCTCGTGAGCACTACCGTCTTGTTCTAGTTACCGTGGCCTGGAAGGTTCGCGGCGGGCTCGAAGGGCCTAGACTGGTAACCTGGCTAGAACAGTCTGGAAGGTTCGACGTAGCTTTAAATGGGCCCGCCCCTAGACTAGTGAGGCAGTATTGAGGGGACAGTGATCAGTGAGTGATGGGTCGGGCAAGTGTCAGTCAGGAGTCAGTAACATCCTGAAGCAGTATCCATGTGTCAGTGGTCAATTAACGATCAGTGCGTCAAGTGTCAGTGACAGTTCAGTCAGTGAGCTAGTGTAAGTGAAAGTAGGATCAGTCTCTGTGTGTCAGTGCAATAGTTCTTTATATATAATTGTGACACCTTTAAGATATTGAAGATAAGTATTGTATAATATATATATTAGTGTAATTAAATATAAGTTAGACCTAATTATAATTGTTAATAGATTAAGTAGCTTAAGGACCTATTTGTATTTATTAAGTTGTAAATAAATTAGTGTTTAATATTTAATTGTAGTTTGATTAGTCATACCCCCAGTGGCCCGTAACAATATTATTTTTTACTTTTGGACAGGTAGGTTTAATCTAAAATCTAACTTAAATTTCCTAAAAATTAACTTTATTTTTTAGTGGTAAGTGAGTGTATTTTTGTTTATACTGTCAACTCTCCAGAAGTCTATCTTCAAGGGACCCTGAAAAATAGTTCGACTTATTGAACAAGGACTTTTAGAGGTTATCATTTGATTAATCTACTTGTAAATAGGAAAAAATGTACAAAAAATTGGAGTTGAAATCTTTATGTATATTTTGCTCTAATACGTATATCTATGTTGTTTGTACATACATATAAAGTCAATTTAAACAGAAAATGAAATACCCGGAACTACTTAATTATACAACTTTTAAAATCAGTGAACTGCGCTTTTTTCTGGCGGTAACTTAAGGTAGACTTACCGTCTTCCAATGGTGACGGTCTTTTATTTATTTTTTAGGATGGTTGAAAGAGAACTGCGCGGAATTCCGTATTCATTAGCAATAACCGACCAACTTCTTTCTCCTTTCTCCACTTCGCGAATCATTTTTAACTTTTCGTTTGGCCCCAAGACCTTTTGTAATATAAAGTTATGTTGAAGTCCTGATAATGACCAACTGCTCCACCCAGGCCATGAGCGGTTGTGGACACAGTCTCCACTGGATATTACCAGTGATGCAGCTGAGAGAGCATCGCTGGGATCTCTTCGGGTCTGGCCTTGACTCCCAATAATAGGCTCGATTCGGGGTTTCCCGGGCTGAGTGTGTCTGTATTGTACATATAGTATAAATGTATCTTAATTTTTTTTTTGTATTTTAATTTTTATTATTTCATTTAATTTTTGATGATTGTAAGTGATTATTAGTTTTATTTTTATCTTCTATTATTATTAATTTTGTGTGTATCTGTAGAATAGGATAGAATAGAAAAATAATTGTATTCTGGGACAAAGCGCCTAAAGAATAAAAGATATGTACAAATAAATAAATTAAATCTGGTCTGAGAAATTATGAAATAAACAAAAATCAAGAAAAACAATAATTAAATAATGACACTATGTATATAGATAATAGTTAAATATACAGAAAATAAAATAAAATAACATTCTACAAATGAGAGAAAATAAAATGAAATAGGAAAAAAAATAAAAATAAATAAATAATCTTTTGGTACAATGATTAGATTTGTATGTACAATAGAAGTACCCAATGTTGTATTCAAAGAAAGTGAAATTTAAAATAAATTTATATGTATATTTCCAGGAAAGGGTTTTGTCAAAAACAATCCCAAGAGTTTTGACAGAGGAGTAGAAAGAGATAGGATGATTATTTAATGTTAAAGGAGGGAATTGTGAGTAGGAATTAAGGAGGGAGCTAGAGCCTATTATAATGGCCTGAGTTTCTTTTCATTAAGTTGTAATTTATTTAAAGTCGCCCAGGCAAAGATTCTGTCCAGGTCAGCAAGCACTGTTAGTTATTGCCATTCACTGAGGCAGATTGTATATATATTTCAATAAAACTTTACATCAAAACTTTTCGTTTAATTGAAAGAATTTAAAATTTTCGCGAAGCCATTGTAACACCATTTGAGTGAATAACCTATAAGTGACTGATGTATCTATGAACGGAAAAGGTAAACAATGACAGAAAACAAAAAAACAAAACAAATTAACCGTGAAATTCTTTGAATTTGAGTTCGAGTTATAGAGGTGATGACTTCCAATATTTCGATTCAAAGAGGTGGAAACTCGAGAAGTCCCCTCTTTCGACCCCTATTTTCAGTTTGACTTATTTACTCGATTTCCCACTGTTTTTTTGTTTTTTTTTCCCTGAAATCGACTGAGGTGAAATTAATGTATAATGTACTTGGTACCGTAGATTTTGTTTGATTTATTTAAGGATTTCGCTAATCGAATTTCGACACATCGAGAGTTGACTGTATATGTAAATTATTTGTATTTATAATTTAGATTTGGTCACCATGGAGAAATATGTTTTTAATGGAAGGTTATATAACAGTGATTTCTTATTAATTGTTTTTTTTATTTTTCTTAAAAAACGTTGAGTTGATTTAATTAAAATTTGTATGGGACCATCTCTGAAGTATGACCTACCGATAAAAAAAAAGAATAACCAAAATCGATTTGAAACTGACTGAATCGCGTAACATTATACAAAACAAAACATAAAATAAAAAATAAATAATACTGTTAAATGGGGAATCTTCTCTTTTTTAATGCCGGTTGATAAAACTGACTATAAAAAACAATTTAATACAAAAAAACAATCAAGGCTCAAAGCTAATTTCCTATTACTATTCGTGATTTGTTTGCATTTTTAACAGAGTTTATCCAAAATTAACCAAAAAAATTTTTTTTTTGACATATCTCTGGGTCGAAATGGGCAATTTTTTTCTTTAAAAATCCTGTCTTGCACAAAATGTAATGATCTACAACTTTTATTATATAACATTTTTTTGAATGGATAAACCATTTCTGTTTTATGGACTCTATAACATTACTTAAACTAACTCTTTAAAATTGGCAAAACTCTTCGATGTTTGACAATCGATTGTTGTAAACGCCTAAACCAAATTCAGGTGAAGAGATGTCTTTAGACGCACAGTTTAATAAACATAGATTT
Source organism: Euschistus heros (assembly GCA_003667255.2). Classification (NCBI taxonomy): domain Eukaryota; kingdom Metazoa; phylum Arthropoda; class Insecta; order Hemiptera; family Pentatomidae; genus Euschistus; species Euschistus heros. The sequence goes on from RCWM02000042.1 coordinate 1,431,273, forward strand.
TGTAGATAGAACATTTTTCGATTGGAAGCATTTGTTTATATCTTTTTTTTTCCAAAATCTGAAAAGAGTTTGGGTTTTTTTGCTCCCCAGACATTTTTCCCTTATCAAATTTAGTTTAACTTTTGATATTTTATTCTGAGGACTCATCTGGTTCATATAAAAACGTAAAACCTACCTACTACTTTACCTTTTGCAAGGCAAACTCCCATTTTGGGGGTAATTTTATTAGAGTTAGTGAGAACATTAGAATAAGGTTGTGAAATTATTGTATTTTCATTGGTCCTCGAAACATGTGCAAATTTTCAAGTTAATAAGATTGCTGGAAATTAGTGAAAATTACAATGAAAATTCCGTTACATACAGGTGATGTTAATAAAAGCGTTTTAAAAACACTAAAATTAAACACCATTAACCATTGGTCCTCATGTTAACAAATCGGTCTCACTGAATTTTAACCTCTACCAGGTTAATACTTATTTCTAGCTTTCCTTTGTTCTTAGTTGCATTATAGTGTAATAATCATATGAAGTATATATATAATACATTTTAATATAATACTGTATTTATTGATACTTACAAGGATGAAAGCAAATACATAGAAGTGCAGCTGCATTTTGAGAGTATGTGGCTCTACTGTCGATTGCACTTGTTGCAACAATATGTAAGGCTTAACATCGATAGCTCATTGGATAGATTTTGTTCTGATCTATGTGGTCCGAGTCTATATTTAATAAATAAATCCATTAATAATGATCCTATGAAGATATCAGCATGGAAATATTTAGTATATGTATTTATATGGGTATAGATTGCTTAAGAATCATTATTGTTAACTTTCCTGATGATTTTGATCAGTTTATGGTATCGGTTATTTTTTGGCCACTCTTATAGTCACAGTTATAGTACACAACGTCCGAGACAAACAGATGACCCAACCTGATTTTTTTTCGTTTATCAAACTTTCATCATAGTTAATATTTTTTTTTCACGATATATAACTTCTATTAGATGGTTGGGTTTTCTATGATTATGACCTACGGAAAGAAGAAATAGTATTTTAGGAAAGGCAAATAAGAGTAGGTAGTGTATATGGGGTGGCATCGGGTACAATCAAAGACATGATATCGTAATGATTTCAGGCCGTATGAACTGTAAATATTATCTAGAAATAATAGGATAACAGCTTGAAATGTATTTTGAAACAGAATCCAAAGATTACGTTATTTTCCAACAAGATAACGCCCCAGCACATAAAAAATTTTTTAAACAACAGAACAGGATTGGTCTGATAGATCCCCAGATTTTAATATTATTGTAAACTACTATTGAATATATCTTGCCAGAAATGTATAGAAAGGTAGCCGAAAGTTTTTAGGCATCGTGGATGTATAACAAACAATTAAGAAGGAATTTGCCAAAACGCCTCAAGGTCTAATTTGCCATCATTTCGGATAAAAACAAGCTGACGCATTCACAGGATTCTATTTGTACTATAAATACTATTATTGTATTATAAGTTAATATTTTTAACACTATTATTTGTTTATTCCTTGAAACTATTTTTGTTGTTCACCTTTTGTGTAAAATTCTATTAAATTCGTCAAAAAAAAAGCTTACGTATACTTAAAATTAAAGAAAACATTTATTTACATTTACAATGCTTAAAGTTTAATAAACGGAAAAAATCCGAGTGGGCTGTCTTTTTCACTTATCCTGTTGGTAGATAATTGATTCTTCAATATTACTTACAGGGACTCCAAGGTTGGGATAACTTAGGAAATTTAAAGTAATTCACTAATTACGTTCACACTTCACCATTCTATACGTTTTCTCGTATTATAGGCATCTAACCGATTTAATTGAATTCAGGCAGTGTTGGTTTATAAGATTTTTTTAGTACGAATAACAATTATTGGAAAAGCAAAATAAAAGTGAATTACAGTTATTAATAATAAGTTATACAATTAATAATAAGTTATACCCTTCCCTACTGACAAGGGGATATTTTGACTTGTAACTCACAGGTTTGAATGCTGATTTTTGTGTAGGTAGTAGGGACCTATAATAGTGCAAAACTCAAGTTATAGCCGAAAAACACGTTTTATTTTTTTTCTCAGCTTTCAGTCAAAATAGAGAAATAATTCATTCATGTTAAATTGTAGTTTTGTATGCTATTTGAAATAAAAATACTTTCGTTATGATCAAAATAGGACCTGGCTTTAGGGTGCTCAAAAACTAAAAAAAAAAATGACAAAATTCCAATGAAATCCGCTGTAAATCAGTGGAAACATTTTTTCACGAAAAACTGCCTTCAAATCTCGATTTAACGCACCAAAAAACCCTTATATGAGAAAGGTTATCAAAAGAAAAATATTGGTTTTTTACCCTTTTCAAGGACGGAGATTTCATCAACAACTTCTAAAGGCCATAACAACTGCTTTGTCCAACCGATTACAATAGTAATAGCATTCTGCTTTTTGTACATGCATATAACATTAGGTTTACTCCAGATTTTATTGGACAAAAACTTACATGAATAAAAAATTCTGAGGATAACTATAACTTGAGATATCTCAATAAGAAGAAAGGCTGCGACCTCCGGATTTGGACTTTTATTAATTTTCCTCTCCTGTATTATATAAATAAACCGTTTAAAAATGATCTATTTTTATTATTATTTTAATTTTTTACTCACTAAATTTCAAATATGCCCATTTTTGAGAAATATAGGTAAGGGGATTTTTTTTTAAAAACCAAAACCCGATATTATTTTTAGATTATTTGTCAATCTAAGGGTTTTAAAGCTATTTGAAATAAAGATATAGGTGAGGAGAATTTTTAAACTAAAAACTGATATCATTTTCTGATTCCCCATCTCAAAAAACATGTAGAAACCAAATTTTGTCGAAATCAAAAATTAAATTTTTTTACCCCTAAAATTTTGTAGGCAAGAGGCTGTCAAATTCGGAAAAAAAAATTAAATAATTTGCGCTATCTCACATATTTCGCAACCGATCAAAACCACCTAGGGCATCTAGAAGCCGTAAAACTGTAGTATAGTCCAAATCCGGAGGTCGCAGGATTTCTTCTTTTAGAGATATCTCAAGTTATAGTTGTCTTCGGAATTTTTTATTCATGTCAGTTTTTGTCCACTAAAATCTGGAGTAAACCCAATGTTATACGCATGGATAAAAAGCGGAATGCACACTGATTTTTGTGATGCTATTACTATTGTAATCGGTTGGACACAGCAGTTGTTATGGCTGTTAGAAGTTGCTTGAGAAATCTCAAGTTCAAAATTGTAACTTCCTCGAAAGGGGTAAAAAATCAATATTTTTTATTTTAATAAAATTTCACATAAAAGGTTTGTTTTTGGTGCATTAAATAGAGATTTGAGGTCAGTTTTTCATGAAAAAAATGTTCCACTGATTTACAGCGGAGTTCATTGGAATTGTTATTTTGTCATTTGTAAGTCTAGGATTTATTATATAGGTCCTGTCTCCATGATATTATCGAAAGATTCCTTTATGAAAGTCTTTAACCTATTATAGTTATAGACTAATCATTCAACTTTTCTCAATCCTACATCATCAGGAATACAACACACTGCTAAATCACATCGTTCAGTATACGAAAACAAATATTTATCAGGGTTAAATTTGATGTAATCGGTGGTATATAGTTTGTTACTATGCAGTTACCATGTTATGTCTATGAGAACAATATAGTCTCTAAACGTCGCCAAAATAGTTGTTTCACCAAAATAAAAAAAAAAATAGTTGTTTTTATTTATTGACTGAACCTCAAGAACCTTACATAACATATTATATACTATTATAATAAATTAAATTAGGTTGTAACAAAAGTCCTTATCCATGAACACTGCATTAATTCCAGCTCTCATAATTAACCTTACAAGAATTAACCTTAAAGGAGCGTCAGTTATCCATCGAAATAATTTTGCAATTTGGTTCGTTTGGATCGCCTTGAGAAAAAAATGTGATGCTTTGTGTTTATTGGAATTTTGAAGGCATTTTACATTTCGAGTTTGTTCCTGATGGTCGGGCAGCGGACTCATACCTTTAGAGCGAACATTGTTTATTCAGTTTTGATTGCAAAGGGTCCCGCGTTGGTAACCATGAACCAAGTCAACCAATAAAATACCCTTGCAAATTATTTTCGTTTGACCAATCAAAAATTATCGGAGCTGTAAGGAGTAAACGTTTTAGCCCAGATATTGCACCTGGATCTGTGATAATTACGATGAAGTAAAAAATTGTATGAAAAGAATTCTCTTCTTCGAAACCAAATTTAATTTTAATTACAAATTTAATTGTAATTCTTAGTATTGCGTTGTAAATATTAGTCAAAACACTAGAGCTTTTCTATTCCATATATTTTTTATTTTATCGGGAACATGTGGTGTGGAAAGAAGGTGAAGGTAATTTCAGTTGAAGAGAACATCTGGCGTTATGTATTTAGATATGTTGTTTATTTGTACGAAAAACAATATTCATTAATTCATTGAAATAAAATTCATTATCTAACATGAATAGAACTGCTTTGGGTCATTCCATGTCAAATCAACCAAAGGTTTGGACCTTGACCTCTCCAATTTCTATGATTTTTGGTATAGCAGCTGTACTTAACAAGGCTAGTAAAAATGTAAAATGGGTTCTTGATTTAAAAAAAAAATTTGTCTTTTTTTTAATGGGCAGTTAGTCCAGTCAATGAAATATTATAGAATGCGTTTTCTGTAATCCAAGGTTTTTCTTTGGAAACTTGTTCAGGGTAGTTAGAAAGTAAAGATACTTTAAGTCCTGGAGTTTTCGGGTCTGGGAACAAGAAGGGAGGAGGCGCGGAAGGTCTCTTTTTTTGGTTTCGCGCTCATATCTTGAAAACGGTGCATCGTATGCACAACATGACTATTTACTAAATTAAAGTGAACTAAATTCTCTACCACTTTTATTATGTACACATTTTTCATATTTTGTACCGTTCCCGAGATATACGCTTGGCAAATATAAAGGACTTTTAATATGTTTATTTTACCAAGAAAAGTTAAAATTTATGTACATTTTGACAGGTTGAAGATAAATTAGCATATATATGTGTATTTTGAAGGAAATTTAATGTTGTACAATATTATTTATAAATACTTTTGTCGAAGGGTGGACGTTTAACAGAAAACGTGAGGTGAACATTTTTTTTTTCGAAAATGTTCATATTTGCTAAGCGTATATCTCGGGAACGGTACAAAATATGAAAAATGTGTATATAATAAAGGTTTTAGAGAATTTAGTTAACTTTAATTAATTGAACAGATATAAAATGCATATGATGCACCGTTTTTGAGATTTGAACGCGAAACCACAAAAAGGAAACTTCCGCGCCCCCTCCCTTCTTGTTCCCAGACCCGAAAACTCCAGGACTTATAGTATCTTTACTTTCTAACTACCCTGAACAAGTTTCCAAAGAAAAACCTTGGATTACAGAAAACGCATTCTATAATACTTCATTGACTGGGCTAACAGTCCATTAAAAAAAAGACAAAATTTTTTTTTTTATCAAGAACCCATTTCCGCCCCATCCTAAAATTTTGTCCACATGTAGTCAGTAATAGTATAAATCGCATACATTTTTTTCGAAAAAATCGAAGGGTATATAATTTGGGAATTACGAAAACCGTTTTTGGATGTTTCGAAAAAATTCAAAATGAACCGAAAATATATCAGGTGACATATCAGATTAAAGGACATTTTAAATAGAAAATAATGCCGCAAATTTGAGCTCTCTGAGAGCAATAGTTTTTTAATGGCGTAATTTTGAATATACTAAATGAGGACCGCAAACAGTAGCTTTTTCAATTTTTAAAAGCTTATAACTCTCTCATTACATTACTAGTCTTGGTAAGTACAGCTGCTATACCAAAAAATCATAGGAATCGGAGAGGTCAAGGTCCAAATCTAATCTAGAATTGGTTGATTTGACATGGAATGACCCCTTTATGTAATTCTAATGACATTCCAGCTCGTCATTTTGAATGGAAACGGTCCCTCTTAATGCTATGCCATTATGTTTAGGTACAAAATTAAATCTTATAATTTTATATTAATGCTGGCGAAATAACCCGATGTCTAATGTCTGCATTTCGATTTAGCCTTAGATATCGATGTAACCACTCCGATTCAGTTGCTAAGAAACAATTTCGATGGTTGGAATCGTCATTTGATGTCGAACGGGGCAGGTTGGTACTTTGCATTGCATGTATTATTCGTTAATGCTTATTTTTATGTCATTTATATGTATATCTGTTTGTTGTTGTTTTTTTTTCTGTATGTATAATTTTCTATAATGCATTATGCTGTATGGACATTGCAATTATAGAACATAAACACAATAAAATAATCATAATGAACGGAACAAAATCGTAAAAGTAACAGTTAGTAGTATACGTGGTATGAAGAATTTACCAGTCAACTTTTCCACTATAATGAATCCAATACTATTCTCCTTTGGAGGTCTATAAAAATTCCAAATTTTAAAGTAAAAAAAATGTAAAAGAAACTTTGCAATTTTAATTACAATTTTTGTTTACAATTTTTATTTATTTTTTTACCAGTAACTTAAGCATAAATTCAGTGAAAGACACAACAATTTCCAAGGCTGGTTACCAAATTATTTATTTAAGTTAATGTATATTTCTGCATATCAAATAATCTTCAATCGCTAAGTTTATGTATTTCTATAAGTCTAAATTTGCCCGCCACTGCCAAATGTCTCAGTTGGTATTATGTTAAAACATTGTTTGTAATAAGGTGTTAAAAGCAATTTAATCTCCCAACATTATTTATTCTAAAACCATATTATATTAACAATGATTTTCTAAAATGGGCAACGTTTCATGCCTGTTGCCACATTTTCAAACCCTAAAACATGTGAAAACATACATGTACAACAAATACGAATTAAGTATTGATAATGTGAAATAATATTCATTTCAGTACACAACATATATAATAATTAATAAATTATCTTTCATGTCCATTAATATATGGATCCGTCTAATGAACAAATAAAATCATTTAATGACTAAAAAACGAAAGTCCTGGTATTGCATCTTGTCTTATCTACATATATTAAAACTCAAATGAATAAACAAATAAAAACATTATAAATATAAATAATATGAAAAATAAATAAATAAAAAATATGAAAAATGTACAATGTTCTTTCATGTTGATATGATTTTGCAAAATTTATTATTTTGTTATGGCTATCTCCTTAAGTAGTATATATTGTATAAAAAATTGTTTGTAATAATTTGGGTTGCCGTGTTCGGTAAGATATTTATACATCGTTTAATAAAACCAAATTGATTCTAAACATTATTATTTAGAGTGTATCGTTATATACCCTCTAGCACCACCACGATGTCCAACCGAACTTACAACCTTGTCTGGTCTGGGGCAGTCCTCCTGCTTGATGAAGCTACAAGACTTGACGTAGAGGCAGAGTCAGCTAAACCAACCAAAGATAAGGAGCTGGCAAGGAGAACTGTCGGCAGGTTGTATCTGATGTACCTCCTTGCTGTCAACAAGTTGGACCTGTGCTATGACCAGGTACTTTTGGGTTTTCGGTACGAGTATAAGAAACTAGCCTAATAAACAGTAGAACTGAATGTTAATACACACATTTAAAATAAAGTTGTTTAGTACTTGTATCACGTATGCTTATGCTTGCTTGTTATGCACAACTTTCACACTTTGCCATTTATTGTTATTAATAAAATATATCTTGATAAAAAACAAGTACCAAGTACCAAAGGCAAAGGAAAATGATTTAATCAGTTGAATCGTTTATTGAAGGAGAACAAAATAATAATAAGACACATCATTTACTTTCAAATGTCTAGGGTCTATCTATTTTATACTAATATGTATCTTAATCAGAATTACCCATTGTTGAATATATGTTTTTGAGTTAACAATTTCACTAATATCTTTTTCGCACCTCAAAAGCATTAAACTATCCAGTCTTTCATCTGACATTGTTGTTCTGAGTACAGTCTTTCTTTCGGAATTTTCCCAAGTGGCATATTTTTATGCCTATAGATTCTCAACTTTTAGTCATTTGCCCATTATTAATAAAGTCTTCTAGTATCATCGTGAGTAGTAGAATTTTTTCATATAGAATCTTAAATTTGCCGGGCCAACAATAAATTAACAGCAATAGTGTGGTGATGAGTGCTCAATGTTGTGATTCTTGCTTCATGTTTGATATTATGGGTTCTTGCGTAATCTGGAGGATCAGTTTGATAAATACTTTAACAATGGATGTGAAATTCAGATTGTGGTGCTAAACGCATCTCTGTTATTGTAGCCAATCTGTTTTTTCTGTAGTAGGTATAAATTAACATCAGACATATCGCTTATGGGCTAAAGTCCTTCTTAACTCCCTGCCCACAATTCCTAACTTTTCCATAGATTCCTATCCCATAAACTTCTATCCGTCCGTTACGAACCTTGGCATTGTCCTAGACCCAACTCTTTCTTGGAAAGACCATATTTCCCTTATTACCCGACGAACAATCTCCTCCCTTCGACTCCTAAACCGATCCCGTAATTTTCTTCCACAGTCAATCCGCCAACTGTTAATTACTTCCCTCATATTCCCCCATTTTGATTATGGTAGTGTGGTGTATGGAGGTCTCTCGAAATCTCAAGATGCAAGATTAAAGAAGATAATGAACTGCTGTTTGAGATTCGTTCTGAGAATACCACGCCACGAACATATTTCCCACCACTACACCAAATTAAAATGGATATTTCCTTCCTTCCGTCGATAGTACTTTCTTGGTTCGTTCCTTTACAAATCTCTTTCCTCTCAGTCACCTTCCTATATCCTGAAAGCTTTAACATTAAAATCATCATTGAGTTCCCGCAAAACCAGAGCCCGTTCCTCAGACCTCTACCTAACTCCTTTCAACACAACATCCTTCAAACGTTCCTTTATATCCAGAGCTTCCAACTTCTGGAATTCCCTCCCTTCCATCATTAGCCGTTTCTCCACTCATAACAGCTTCAAATCCCGACTTTTCATTTACCTGTTAGATATTCAATCTAGTACTCATATAGATGTAGAAAATATCTCTTAAAATGAGATATGAACATTCAGAATATAATATTGATTTTGTACAGTATTAGTCTAGTACTATTGCACTAAATTAGTTTTGGCATAATTTATATTATTTATCAGATAAGACACATTATCTTTCCAGATAATTTATATTTCTCAGCTTTGATTATTGTATTTGATTTCATTGAGTTTTTGTTTAATTTTCTCTGTTTTTGTTTTCGTAACTTGTCTTAGATTCTAACCTCAAGATATAATTTGTTTTTTGTTTGATATTTTAAAATATTTAACAATACTTTTATATTGTAATTTGAATTTCTTTTAAATTCCTTAATTTAATTTTAATTATATTTTCCTTGCTTTTATCATATTTCTTAATTATATATACGGTATGCTAGGTAGCCATACTTTGTTCATTGTAATTATTCTTAAGAGTCAAAGGCCCCAGAATAAAATTTATTTTCATCATTTCACAACTCAAAAAATCATATTTAGAGATTGTGGGTTTAAATTTTTCATTACTAAGGAAAATGCATAGGAAATGCTTTAGTTTGCTTACACGAGAGAAGGTATAGCTTGAAGGTAACTTCGTTTAAGCAAACTAACCTACTTATCTCAAAAAATGATTTTTTGATTTGTGCCACTATTGCAGCCCATGAGCGATATGTTAATTCTGTTCTATTGTGTTTCATAGTACAGCAGTCATTTGATTGAAGGGCATACGATGGGAAAAGGGCTTGGGTTACCTGTGAATGTTTGTAGTCAATGATCAAAAGTAGGCTGCTCAAGTGGAGTATGAATTACAATTTAGATTTGATAAATGTTGAAAATTATGATCTTCATTTGTTTTTGTCTCTAACATTATTACGTCCCGTGGCTACATCAGTACTTTTCACAAGGTGACTCAGTAGAAGCTTAGGCGTCAGTCAGCGGAGGAATCCCATGGTGTCTACCAATTTCAGCTATTAAAATTCCCGACATATTCCCGATAAGAGCTTCAAGAATTTTTCTAGAAATTCCCGACTTTTTCAAAACGTTTTTTTATAAATTCTAGCCAATCGATATTTTAATGGTGTTTCAATAATAATCTAAACAAATCAATCTATGCATACTTTGCTGGAGAAAAACAAGTGTTTTACTCTTAATAATATCTCTAAAATCATGAAATAACAAATAATTTAGCTCGGAACTTTGAACAACGAGTAAAGTACCTAAATTATTTTAATGAGGGTTAATAAAAATAAAACGAGTGTTAACAGTCGATTCAGTACCATAGCCTGCCACTTTTGACTGTACCTTTTTTTAAGTAATCTGCAATGAATTTGAACTGTGAAATAGATCTTAAAATAATGAAAGCATTGTATGGGGGTTAGAAAGGGGTTGTCGGAACAAGGGTATGGAGTAACGAAAAACACTTCAGGTCCACTGCTGATATGTCGTCCTGTAAAAGGTTCGTAAGTTGATAGGTGAGTTAGGAAAAGCACTTTGAGTCAAATGAATAAGGGTTGTTCAACCGTTGTAAATTTGAGGTTGCCTTTTTTCTTTGGGATTTAATTTTTATTGAAATATGCAATTGGGCCGGGGATGAGTATCCACATTGTTTGATTTTTGTTTGGATAATATAGCATTAGGTCACTTAATTTTTCATTCACACCTGGCCTCAAATTTGACTTGAAGGGGGGGTAAATCCTAGTAGGCACTTGGACTAGTAAAAATCGAAAAAGTGGAACCCTTAAGTACACTCTTGCCAATAGTTGTGCTTGCAAAATAAAATCATAAAAAGGAATTATAATATCTGAGGGCAGAAAAAAGGAAAGGACGAAAAAATTTGATTTTACTACTTATTCGTTATTGTAACTTTCTTTTAATATCGTACAGTACGAGTACTTTAGCTAGCAGAAGTGGGAGGTGGTGACGTAGATAAATGATCAAATTGATGGAGCAACATGGCTCCGAGTATAGGGTTAGTTAAAAACCGCGGAAAATGTAAAGTGCCGGTGCGAAATTCTCGGCGCAGTAAAAATTATTCCGAGGTTATGAACTTTGGGGAGATGGCGGAAAATCTAAAATCAGATAAGCCATAACCTGGTTGCGATCGCCTTCTAATTCTCGCGGGGGGGGGCCCTGAAAAGTCCCTAACAGCCAGCGGAACGCTCCGCCCAACGGAACTCCTTGCAGTAAGTCAAAAGGAAAATTTACTGGTTTGTAGCACGAAAGGAAACCCACTTTCACCCGAGAATGGTCCTGAGGGGATTAAGATTGCGATTAGAACTCCCGCATATTAAACTTTGCGAGAGTTAATAAAGTCAACTGCCCTCTGGTTGGCAATAGGAAAACTAAGTAAAGGGCCGGTTAATGAGGGAAGTCGGTAGAGGGCGTCACTTGAACTAAGTTACAATTTTCTCATTCCCCCTTAACACAAAAGCGCCGATCGGCGCGAACAATTACTTATCATATTATACCTGTAAATCCAATTGCAAATACCTAATATTTGATATTTAAGACTGGACAGTTGTTTTTGTGTGTTCTTAGATCACATCCAATATCATATAATAATGCACAGCTTATTGTAACCATTGGAAATGTTTGTTTGTTTGTTTATTTCGTTTAACGTCACTTTATGCTGCTATGGCTATACGATGCTACGGTGGGAGTCCTAAATTTAGCCTATCCAGGTATAATTATGATAGGGATCTTTAACGGGTACCTGACATCGCACAGGCTCGGGACCCCCATTTTACGTCCCTTCCGAAGGACGGCATAGCTAAGGATTTTTTACTCCCTTTAAAAAATCCTAAGGTCATCTGCCGGGCTGCGAACCCGCGATCTTGGGTTTAGTAGGTTGCTATGCTAACCACTACACCACAGGTGACCCCCCATTGGAAATGTATAAATGATTTAATACAGAGCCAAAACTTTGCTTTAAGCTATACTTATATTACTTTCAGCTAATGGCAAATTGTCACAGATTAAATAATTGAGTAATTAGATTAAAAATGTTTCCATAAAGAAACAATTGATTTCATAGACGTAAATATATTTTCGTTTTAGATCGTTCAGCCGCAGAAAAGAAGACTACTGAAGCGGATGTTAGAATGCGCCCTCGGCAGGTGCCTGGAATTGAAGCATGAACTTGTATCAATAGACCTTTCGGAGTTCTCCTACCTCGATGACATTGTTCAAGAAATGGGGCTCACAATTATGGATACTGAGATTAAACCAATCAGGTAAGATTAATTTACTTATACTCCAAGGGCTGTAAATAAGATGAAACAAGATGGAGCACATGCTATTCTGCTTAGTATTTCAAATGGACTATACTACCATGACCGTTTCCTAGACTGGTCCGACGGGAGAGAGAATCTGAAATTAAAGAAAGACGGGCCACTATCGACAAGATCATGAGGGACCTGGGTTTCTTTGAAGTTGACACGACGGGAATCATAATGACCGAGAATCGAGCTGTAAGGTAAATAACTAAATAAAGTAAGTATAAGTATTTATTTATATATTTTCCTAAATCCTTAATTAGATTAAAATATTGCAATTCTATAGTAGGTATAGAAAATACTTAATTGAATGAAAACCTGGGTGTAATATTTATTGTAATGATGTTAGAAATGATAAAGAGAAAAAATTAGTATAAACCATAAGTAGTTATATTCAATAGGAGGTTAGATAAATAAAACATGAATAGTTATTGTTTACTTCACAAATATTCACGAAATAATAAGGCGTAAGAAGTGAGTGTGCTTAAAAATAGAAGCAGCTAATTAATGACATAATTAGAATAAAGGTTGTTTCCTAACTAAAGGGGGAGTTACCTTTGCCCTCATTACGGTGCTGAAACTTGGACACTCAAAGAGCTAGACCCTCCTTCGTGTCTTCGAGAGGAAGATAATCAGACGAATACATGGTCCAATCTGCGAATACGGCTTTTTGTGCATAAGAAGTAACCAAGAACTGGACGTATTAATCAACCATGAGGATATTGTGTGGTTTATACAATCAAGAAGATTTAGCTGGCTTGACTCATCGAGTGGAAGACCAGGGAGAAAAAGTGATAAAAAGTAAACCTTAGCCATCCATAAGAAGATACGAAAACACCGTAACAATCGTGAAAAAGGCATTTCAGGCGGGAGCAGGGGCGAACTCGTAATTCGATGTCTGTACCTAATATGAAATTATAAATATGCTATAAATTTTGGTTTTATTTCATCTTTCTTATATTCTATATTCTATTCAATTCTTTATTCTGCACATAATTAAATTAACACCTTATTGCATTCTGCGATTCATTCTTTTGAGATGACATATCTTTTAAGATTTTTAATTCGCCCTATCTATTGATATTCTGTATACTAAAACAATAGCTGTAAGAAAATGAGATATTAAAAAAAATGATTTTTGCAAAAACTGTATTAAAACATTTGCCATGAAAGCATAACTAAGTCACATATTGTAAATATATGGCTTTAAAGGTTTGAGTATTAGAGATTAAGTTGCCCTGCTATACCAACTTTCATTTAACAACTTATAGTATTTTTTGTTTCATAAATTTCTAAATATCAAAATGAGAAACATATTAAACATATATTCAATTATTCCATTTAATACATGTTATTGATACGATTTTAAACTGTTGTATTTATGCTGTTATCACTGTTTCATAGAAAGTAATACGTCTTCTTTCTTCGAGCTTAATTTATCTTGAGAGAGATAAATTAATGGCTGTCATTCTTTTAGTTTTTTGGACGAAGATGATCAGGGGTCCAATGGCTCCAAGACCTTAATGACATCTTCTCTATTAATCTGTTTTCTCCCCATTAGTGGCCAGACAGTGGATATTTAAGTCATATTGACCTTGCTAATATCATTTGACGGATATCAGTTGATGAGATTCATTCAAAGGAAATATTCTTTTGGTTTAAAAAGAAAATCCTTTCGTTCTCAGAGAGTATTTAAACAGTAATTCTTTTTTAAATTAGTTATTAGCAGTAACAGATGGGTTATTATTAATCAATGTTAGTTTCGGAAATGATGTGATCAGTATCCACGCTTAACCGCGAGGCTATCCTTTCATTGTGTGGTGAAATGCAGCTTGGGTATCCTTTCTTGTAATCAGAATGTACCCTAGGAGAGATAGACTGGGAAATATTTTCTTCTTTCACGTTTTGTGATAAATAAAACTCCCATAAACGTCCTCCCAGCCGATTTCGTAAGGTCCATGTTATGTATTCTTTTAAACTTTCTGATATATGTAAAAATATCCGTTCTTATTCCAGCACATTTTAGTCTCAAAGGATCCTGATGAAACAAGGAGTAGGCCCAGGCTTATATATATATGTATCGTCGGTTTGGAAGCATAATGTCACAACTCAAAAATGCATAACAGTTTTAAGGAAAGAAGTTTAAATGTTTGCATTAATTTTCAATTAAATTATACATTTACGAAAAAAAAAAGAAAAAAAAGAAAAGGAACCCATAAAATGTATTAATAATGCAAATACAAAATTAATCAAATAACATGAAAAATGTGGAATTCTAACATAAATTATACCTTTTTAGAACAAAAAAGTTTTTTTTTAACGGAAATTTTTATCAAACTAATAGTTTTTTATAGTTTTTTTATTGTATTCACACAAACATTATTAAACGTATATATGCATTATTTCCGTTATTCTACAAAAAATTAAAAAAATGATACCGTTTGAAAATAATAACAACTTTATTCATAAAAAGTTAAAAAATTTATTAAACAGTTTAAAGTGAAAAGTATTTTAATAAGATGGGTCTTTATTAAACTATAATTTAGTTAATTCATTTACTAATGTATTAATTGATGTGATACTTAATTTATTAAGTAGAAAGTTATATGAGACGTTTATGAAAATCATGTCAATGAACTGGTAATACTGTGGTACAACTTGTTTTTTATATCATTGTTAGTAATCCATCTCTTTTGTTTTATGTAATTCTCACTTTACGTTTGTATGTTGGCTTCAACTAGAGTAGTGTTTTAATTCGAAATGTCACTGTTTTTTACAAATAAAATCTAACAAAAAAATGTCACTATGCAAAATGTGAAACCCTCCCTTAAATTACATACAATATAACTTACTAACAAATGTTTTGTGACTGTATTCTCCATAGAGGTAATAATAATTTAGAAAAAATGTTGAATGTCACAAGTGCTCTGTCACGGCTCCTTTGAGTTACACTTATAGAGTTTTCTTTTTATATTGGTCATTCATTTTACTTATGTTTAATGCAACAACCTGAAATTAGAACATTTTTGGCTTGTGAAAGTCTTCTTCCAAACCGACTATGTATAAAATCGCAATAAAAAAAAAATCATATAATATAACTAATGATTCTTGAATATCACAGGCTGATACAGAGCCACGAGAGAGCTCGGCAAGGCCGACTCCGAGCAGGGTTCATGAAGGAGATCAGGCTCTTAAAGGAAAAGGTGAAGATGGAGCCCAAGGAGGAAGCGGACCTGCAGGAAGAAGGGAGACAGGCTGCCCTGAAGATCCAAACCATCTGGAGGGGCTACATCACCAGGAGGAAGATCAGGAGAAGGGTTGTCGAAGAAATGTTACTCATAGGTTGGTATGGATTAGTTGGATGGTGTATTTCCATTTTCATGGCATCTGGTGGTGCTATAACGTGGATGTCGACAAATTGTTCTAGATTTAGATCACCCAGTTAAAAACGTCATAATTAATTGTTTTATTAAAGTAATAGATAAGGCTGTTTATTGAGCAGTTCCTATAATGGGATCCAAAGACAACTTCAGATAACAGTAAATTTATTTAATCTATTACTTCAATCCTTTTGGTTGCTATCTCTGGTTATCTTATGGGCGAATTCATTATTTCAATTTCTCGATTTTTACCATATTTTTCAGGTTTTAATTTATCAGCCTGCATTTGGCAACCAGAACTATAGTTAATGGGCACTCCTTAACATGGATACTCTAGTGTGAGGAAGAACTTTAATTTTAATTATAAATAATCAAAACTACTACTTCTAATATACAATTCACGGATATAATTTAAGTTTGACTAAATATGCATATTAAACACTCAATGACAGCATCTCTCCGTCGTTATAATATACCCCTCACATTAATAGCACTCATTAAGATTTAAAACAGACTTAGGAAAAAATATCAACGCAACAAATGCCATACGTTAAAGACAATGTTCTATAAATTCAATAATTATGTTTGATCCCGCCTAAATAGTTGGAAAAACGAATGTTGGTCAACCACATTAAATTCCTTTACACCAGGTGACAACAAAATCTGGAAAATACACAGAACTTTTACTGATCCTTCGTCTAAAATTCCTCCATTAAAACAAAATAACAGTTACGCCTACCTACATAAAGACAAAGCCGACCTACTAGCCTCACACTTTCACTCCTGTCACCTTACTACTACAAAATTTGGCTCAAATCACCAGAATAGAAAAATTCTAAAATCAGTGCGTGATTATTTAAATGTCCCTTTTGATAGCAATTTTTCTTCTATCTCCCCGATAGAGACTGGGAAAATCATTAGAAACCTAGAAACCAAAAAAGCCTCAGGTGACGACGGTATTCCCACAATAGTTTTTAAAAAAACCAAGCAGAAAAGCCATTTTTCATATAACTGAAAGATTTAATTCAATACTTAGGTACCATTACTTCCCTAGCTTATGGAAAACTTCAAAAACAATAGCGATTCCGAAACCAAACAAAGATCCAAAAGATATCTCAAATTACAGGCCCATAAGTTTGTTGAATATTATGTCAAAAATTCTAAAACGATCACTCTTAAACCGCATCCAAAATCACATTAAACAGCATGATCTGATTTTAGAAGAACAATTCGGCTTTAGGCAGCACCAATCCACAGTTGACCAACTGGCACGTCTCACTGACGTTATTACTAAAGCGTTTAATGAGAAAAAACACACAGGAATGCTTTTGTTAGACTTGGAAAAAGCATTCGACACAGTTTGGCACACCGGGCTCATTCACAAACTGATAATATACAAATTTCCCTCTTACTTACCAGGTTTGCAAGTTTAAAATGTCGTTTATTTCTTGAAATATATACACAGTAATTTAAAAAAAAGTATAATATATTTTATTCAAAGTACTGACCCTCGCTTTCTACACATTTTGTCCATCTCTCGGGCAATATATGGATACCATTCCAAAAGAATGCTTCATCTTTATTTGAAATCCATTCATCGAGCCATTTTCGTACGTTTTCGAAATTGTTGAAGTGTTGCTCCGCC
This sequence comes from Euschistus heros, assembly GCA_003667255.2. Taxonomy (NCBI): domain Eukaryota; kingdom Metazoa; phylum Arthropoda; class Insecta; order Hemiptera; family Pentatomidae; genus Euschistus; species Euschistus heros. The sequence goes on from RCWM02000042.1 coordinate 1,448,702, forward strand.
AGTGAGTGTCCCATCGATAAGAAGAGGTGATAATCAGAAGGCGCCAGGTCAGGTGAATACGGCGGGTGGGGTAGGAGTTCCCAACCAAGCGAAGAAATCGTTTCCTTAGTCAATCTGGCTGAATGTGCAGGAGCGTTATCATGCTGAAGAATGACTTTGGCGTGCCTGTGAGCCCATTCTGGGCGTTTTTCGATCAATGCGTGACTCAAATTGATCATTTGTTGTCGGTAGCGCTCGGTATTGACTGTTTCGCCGGGTTTGAGAAGCTCGTAGTAGACTACTCCCTTCTGATCCCACCACACACACAGCATTGTCTTCTTCCCAAAACGATCCGGTCTTGCACTCGATGTGGATGGTTGTCCTGGCGTTACCCATGATTTTTTTCGTTTGGGATTCTGAAAATAAATCCATTTTTCATCGCCAGTTACAACTCGATGCAAAAAAACCCTTTCAAAATCACCACGTTTGAAACTTTGAAACCAACGTTCACATGTCCTGACGGTTGGAGCAACATCGCCATAAGTCTCTACAAGAATTCGATGACATTCAGATGCCTTTTTCTTTTGATTAAATAAGAAAATCATGACATGCCGCAAATGCTCTTTATTTGGCTTAAAATTAGACATTTTTAACACCAAAGAAAGGTATAATACGTCCACGTAAACGACTTAAAAACAACTGACTTTTGTAAACAAATGACTAACAAAAACAAAATAGCGTTTAGAGATAAGCAAATCCTTCAATAGGCTAAGAGCGCATTCTATTGGAATTAAAACGACATTTTAAACTTGCATACCTGGTAGTTCATATAATTCATTCATTTCTCTTCAATCGACAATTTTATACACAAATAAACTCTTTCTCCTCTAAAGCACTTACCCTTCCTGCAGGTCTCCCACAAGGTTCCTGTCTATCTCCAACTCTCTTCAACCTGTTCCTATCAGACTTTCCGAAACACCCTAATGTAACAATATCCCTGTACGCAGATGACACTGCACTATTCACAACTTCTTACCGCATCGATACAATTGTAAATCGGTTGCAACAAAGTTACAAAAAAAATAATAATTATTGCCGGAGACGGAAACTAAAAGTAAATACAAGCAAATCGGAGGCAATCATCTTCACAAAACGCAGACCTGTCATAGACCAGCATATCATTTTAAACACAGAAGACATATCTTGGTCTAAATCAATAAAATACTTAGGTTTAACACTGGACAAATCATTAACATACACTAAACATATAAACAATAAAACTGATAAAGCTAAAAAACTTTTGTACAAAATGTTTCCCTACTTCAATAAAAAATCGAAATTAAGCCCTAAAAATAAACTTATACTGTATAAAACAGTTATCCGTGCACAAATCACATATGCTTCACCGGTGTGGAGCTCAACTTGCTCCACTAACTATCATAAATTGGAAAGGGTTCAAAACATTTGCATGAGGATCATCAATGATTATCCTTGTTATACTAAAATATCAACAATGCTCCATGACCTAAACTTACTCCCTCTAAATCAGTATGTCTTCGAACAAACCAAAGCATACTTTAAAAAAAAAAAAAAAAAAAAAAAAAAAAATCAGAAAATCCCCAATTAAAAGAATTTGGTAACTACAATAAAAATTCCCTCAAAAGATACACTCACAAAAGAACCAAACATGTACTCTAAACATAAAACTCCCTTTGATTACTCAAGTGCTATGTATACATATAGTCATTCATTTATGTATGCTGGTTATTATGTATAGATTATTTATATTTGTTATTATTGTTTTGTATTTAATTAATAATTGTATTTAATTCTTAAGCTATATTTTATTTTATACTATGTAATTATTTTTCTTTCTTTACATTTCTTTTTTCTTTTTTTTTTTTTTTTTTATGTGGGTTTTTTCCTTATTTTTCCCACTGTTCACTAATAATCTTTAAAGTGTAAAATCAACAATTTAACTATAAAACTATGTTAATCATGTAGAGGACTTACGACCGGCACATGTATACTAAATGATTTGTTATTGTAAACATGTCAATAAAGCATTATTATTATCTCTCCTATACTCGGTTTTTTCCGGAAAAATAGCACCTACCCGGATCAAAGTCAAGGGTTAGGCACGGAATTTATTTATTTTTTGATGTTTAAAAATTTTCTGATGATACTGGCTGTTCCCAGAAGGACTGCCTTCTGCGAATCTTGTAGAATTTTATTCGTGAGATCCAGTTCTTTGATTGAGTTGACTGTGATCTCCGGGATCAAGCCATTACTAGAAATGATCAATGGAAACACCCTCACATTTTCAAGACGGTACAGGTGTTTCAGCTCTTCGCCAAGATCCAAATATTTCCTCATTTTCTCAGCAGCCGTGCGATGAACATTATCATCCGTTGGCACTCCTACTTCTATTATAGCTGCTGATTTATTATCTTTGTTAACAAGTAAAATATCGGGTAAAATAATAATAGCATTATTATTATTATTATTATTATTATTATTATTATTATTATTATATTTAAGTTTGAAATTTTTTTTTAATTGATTTAAAAAATGAAACTTTGTTCGCCCATTCAGCCTAATCTTCCAAATATAGGCCCACAACTTTGAGCCAACAATTCAATGCATTTCTTTAATTCAATGAAGGATTACTGAATTTTGAGACTCGTAAACTAGCATCTGATAAATCAACAGTCACAATTTTTGATATACAAACTAAACAAAATAAAATGTATGAACCAAGATTATGATTCTAGAATGATATTTCCTGATCCCAAAGAGACACAATGATACTCTCAAATCATGTTATCGCGAAATCATTTTTTAGTATACACGTATCACAAGATCAATTGTAAAAATAGGGGCTCAAACCTAATTTAATTTTGTCAATTTTCTTCATTATACATTGTTTTTAAACCTTCTCAGATACAAGAAGGAAGCCTTCGGTTTGAAACCTACTTTGGGCCTGGAAATATTTGGGATTGCTATATTTTTAAAGTATTATCATTATCATAAAATTGAAAGACAAATGAAATTAATCATTTTGTAATTTTAAATCAAGATAATTAATATAGAGCCTGAGATAAATAGTGCGAAATCTTACCTTGAAACCATCTGTATATTTTTTAATAGAATAAGATGAAGACATCCCAGTAAAATACATCTTGAGTTTTATCTCTTGATGAATAATCTGTTTGTTTGGGTTTCCAGTTCTGGAAATCCTTACATACTATTAACCGTGAGTGTGTCCGAAGGTCCACTACAACATTTTTTTATGTATAGCCTTGGATTTGTTTATTGTAACAGCAAAATAAACTTTAATTGGAAATTCTAATAATTTTACTAGGAATGGTATGAATTCTTTAGATTCTAGGAAGAAATGAGAGTTCTTCAGTCGCTGTTCCAGAATTGTGGAAATTAGAACTTTTTAACAACTTCCCTGAAAACTTAAACTTTAGACACAAAAAGTTATTACTTTTTAAATTTTCTGGATTATTCTAAAGTCTACCAACCCATTGTAGCCAGGTTTGGAAGATCGAGATATATTTCATGGTTCCACCACAAATTAAATGTTTGTGGTAAGAATACAAGTGAGCCTCAATGATATTTCCACGCGAAGCCGAAATTTTGCAACATTGCAGCGATTAGGTAGCAGAAGAGTACTTAAAAGCATAATAGGAAATACAGTTTTAAATTTTAGTGAATAAGTTCCTTTCTGGTAATCCAGATGAACAGGGAATATTTACTTTATTGTTAGTGATATGTCGGCCGATTTTTAAACTGATTGTAAGATCAACATATCGCACCACATATTTGATAGCTTTTCGATAAAATAATGTATTGAAAATAGGTCAATTTTGAGCTCTAGATAACACCGTAACCATGTAACCTCTCTTGCAGAATGGTGCTCGCCACCATTCGGTCCACTTTTAAACTTGACTGGAATCGGCATTTTTAATAACAATTTAATTGAAAGTAAGTAAATTTTATTATTGCTATACCTTCATTGAACTATAAAGATGATGTAGTTAAAATATGGTACAGATTGCTTCAGTAGTTTTTGTGTTTAATGATTACAAACAAATAAAGGCTTGTCTTTTATATAATAGTATTGATTACATTTGATGATTGTAATAATGTATTGCAGGAGCAAATACAATTTTAAAGTTGAAAAAAAAAATTCCGCTTTACCGTTAAACCTTATCAGTGACGGAAACAAATGCCTAACAAACAAAACATCAGGGCATATTGCTCGGACCGAACTTAATTCAGAATTAACACTAAGATTATGAACCGATACAACAATGGATTCTCCAAGATGTTTCTTAACTGGGCCATAATTGACTATCATTACAAATTAAAGTTAATTGTACTTGTTGCTATTTATAGTAATTACATGGCGTGGGAAGTTGATTGGTCAAGCTTTGACCAACATACGCCATCAGATAAAAACATCCTGCTTATATAATTGTTGTTTATTTACGTTCAATTAGAGTAGAATTAAATCTAATGTAATATCGCCTATAAATAAATTCTAGTAAATATACTGTATTATTTGTACAACTGAATGAATTGTGAAGCCCTATATGACCCATTTAGTTTGATAATGGGGCTATTACTTTTTTTGTTATTGCGAGATAACTTAAGGTTTGCATTTAAATAAATCTAAAAATATATTAATTGATATATTTTTTAATTTTCATGGTTCCAGGAAATGTTCGTTAAATTTCCAATAGTAGAGACTAAAAAAAATAAGTTTCATTATATCTAAATGGAAGTGCCTTATTTTCAAAATTAATGATTATTGTAATGGTTAATTTAATTGTTTTTTTTCCCAGTCGCATCAGCATTTTTTAAATATTAAAAACAAAATCTACTTCAGAATGTAAATGCGTTTGAGAAAGACTTCAAAATGATTTGTGGCAGGGATGCTGCCAAGTTCTCATGTGGTGACGGAGGAACAGGAGAAGGCTTTTGAAGTTGAGGAGTTTCGGCGTAGAGTTCAGAGGAATCGTGAAGAGGAATACCAGGATGCATTGATCAGGGAGAGGGAGGAGGTAACAGATTATTTGATTGAAAGCAAATGAGATTGATTAAATATTCACGAAATGGCATTATTGATAATGATGAAATTTCATTTTCAGATCAAGAGAGACAAAGGGCCGGCGATGATGGAGGATATGGCAGATCAAATCCGAAGCTGGCTGATGGGCTTCAAGCAGAACACGGGAAAGTTCCCTGATCTTCCATCAGAGGAGGCTGGGGGCTCTGCCCTTGTACTGAAAGGCCAGGCAGGGCAAGCTGAGTCAGACAGGTCCAAATCTACCGCTCCCAGTTCAAGGGGTAGCAAGGGTCAGTATCTCGGTGTCGGTTTTCTCGCATCAAATATTCAAAATAGTACTATTAATTGAGATTACAATAGTACTAATCTTTATTTTTTTACTTTATTCGTTCGCGACTCCCTTATAATATAAAAAAAGCCAAATTTAAAAAACATAATAATAATTTACCAGAGTACCAAATTTATATTTGAACTCCCAGAAAAATTATTATTTTTGATATTATTCCTGAAGAAAAAAAAAAAAAAAAGTTTTTAGACTAAAGAAAGAATTACATGTTTTAGAGGTTGCCCCCTTGACCGTAGATGCTCGTATGTTTTCTTATTTTTTTCCCCCGCTTACCCGTGATTCATTTGTCTGTAGGAGATCAATTTTCAAATTAAATAGCTTAATACTGCTGACCGTTTATGTTCTTTATTTTAAATTAAAAGTTAATGATTATTAGAAAAAAAAAAAAAAAGAGAAACGATAGGGGTTTCAAACCAATATACCTCTTAAACGTTAGGTCCTTACGAAAATTGTTCTCCATTTAATTTCTGTTCAGGAAACTTTCGGCCAATTTTCGATCTGAGCAACATCAGCAGAGCTTGTCAAACTATGCGGAACGTCACTATCCCCAAAAACGTCACTTTTGACCTTCTAGGCCAAAGATAAAACATGTTCGATGTTAATAAAATTAACAAAGCCAGATTGGAAACATGATCATCGGCTAGAAAGCCAGCATTTACAGCAAATCGTACACAAACAAACATTACGCATAGGTTATCAGAAATTTATAAACAAAGAAATTTACAGATTATCAAAAATTTACAAATAACCAATAGCCTTAAGATCCTATTTTACAGGGAAGGCTAGTAAGACGAAGAGGGGCAAAGAGGATGAAACGAAGAAGAAAGAAGAAGAGGAAGATCCAGGTTTCCGGATGTCACCTTCAAATTTCTTGACGTTATTGATGGTTTCTTGCTCGGAGTACGATGAGATTTGGCGACCCTTGGATGAATCGACCAATCCTAGGCAGCACTATTACATCGACATGGTCCGCAGAGAAAAGACAGCCGAAGTGGAGTCCGAACTGAGAAAGGTAGCTAATTATTATTATAATAATTATAAAAGCATCTTTACAGCTTGATAGCTCTCTCTAAAATATAACTTTATCTAAGATATATTTTAAATTACTCTAAGTATATTTTAAGGCAAGATGAGGAGCGCAGTTCGAAAAATACCTTAAAATTAAGGGCTCAACTTAATTATGAGGAAATTCAGACAGTTGGAGTATAGTGTTGACCAACTATCTTCTGACACTATCCATCCTCATTTTCCTCCTTTTTGATGGTGGGTGATTGCTTGTTGACATGTTGGTAAATTGGTCAGATTTGAATTAGTTGCTTTTCCAGATAAATAGCCACTATATCCACTAGTTTCCTTGCTCCTAAATTTATAACAATGATGGCCTTAAAGCCTTTTTTCTTGTGTTGAAATGCCATTGAATTGTTGTCAAAGGGGCGTTTATACTCACCACTGTCATGTTTTATTAGCTGATACTATATTTGCTTTTAATATTTTCTATAGCAATAAAACCCAATAAATAGTTATTTAGTTTTTTTCTAAATACTTATTAAGAAAAGATGCTATCTCAAATAGTTCTGATGAGAGGCAATGAGTTCCCAAAATATTACTTGTTTTGTCAAACTTTTCAAGGGAGATATAGCTTCAATCATCATTGCTCCAATATTATTTTTCCATAAAGTATGTTGAACCACTTGTGAATGATTTCATTCATCATTAATAATCATTTCTATTAATTTTATTAACAAATTTATTTATTGATATTTTACATTTTTCCCCTTCAATTTCTTTTTTCTTTTTTTTTTTTTAATCTACACCAACTTTATAAAACATTTACATGTTTTAAATTTACTTATCAATGTCTTTTTTGGATTTTGTCTCTAAATGTCAATATCCTCAAATGTTTAACAGGTATAGTTTTGTATCATTTGGTTTTATCCTCCCTATTTAAAATATTAGAACATTATATTTACATTACATTTTATATGAAACTTCAATTATATTAATAATAATCCATGACGAATCCTCATACATCTGTGTTTATATTTTTTGTGATATAAGCTTATTGTAATTTGACATTATTTATTTTTCAGTATTGGTTCAGAATTATTTTATAATTGAAATTAAATTGATGCTAAATGTTTGTACTATGATTTGATGTTAAAGTTGTGCACCTCAAATTAACTAATTAATAGTAAAAAATCAATTAAAATAAAAAAAAGGTTTGTATAATTCCAAGTTTTTGTTGGTATATTATAATGTTAGCAGTATATTTTTATTTAATAAGTTATATATTTTATAGTTTTTACAGTATTAATACAAATATCTTAGCTTACTTACATATTTGTAGATACTACTACGTGTGATAAAATATGATATGATAATGATGGCTATATCTATTTTATTTTAATATTTTATTATCAGAGCTGCAAACCAGGATGTGTGAGATAAAAGTAAATAAGAAAATGTAAAATAAAATATTACAAAAAAGATAAAAATTAAATGAAAAATTATTGAAAATTATGTTTAAATAGTTAATGATGATGATATAGAAGATATAGAATAAAAATATATAAAAAAATAAGATCAATGAAAATTAACATAAATATAATGTTAATGGTCAATAAAGCAAATTAATTGTTAATTAAAAGAAGGGTAATGAGTAATGAAGATAAAATATTTTATAAAATACTCACCACTAATTAATAAGATTAATAATAATAAATAAGTTAATCCTCATGGAATAACTTCTTTAGTTTTTATTGGTCATTTATACGTATTATTTTTCAAGTTCTTTTTGTATATTTTTCTCCTTTTTAAGGTTTGTTTTCTGTTTTCATCTATATATCATGCACACTAAAATATTTATTACATTCACTTACTATTATTTAATTATTCTTCAGGCGTTTATTGCCCATTATTTTAATTCATTTTTGGTCAATTTAATTCACCTATTTGCTTAATCATTACATAATACCTATCTAGATCTACTTACTTTCTCTAATCTTTACATAATTGTCATTGCATTTAAATTAGTCATTTTCATTAAAAATTTACGAATATTTCAATGACTATTAACATTTTATGTATATTGACTTTCACTTTCATTAACTTGTATTTTATATTATTTTTTATTTTTGTTAACTTGTATATTATATTCATTACCATCATAGGCTTTTTAAATATAATTTTCTATAATTTTTTTTTTATGAATTTTCATCTTTTCTTGTATTCCATTACTTTGTATTTTCTTTTTTATCTTTATCTGTTTTGTAGCTCTATTTATAGCTATCATTCTGATGGCCAAATTATGATTGCTAATATAACATTATCTTTTGTTCTTTTATTCTTGCTGATTGATCCCTTATGAATCTACACAAAATGTCATTTACCAACCGTCACAAATCCACATCTACAGTTGAAATAAAAATAAAAATTATCTGAACCACATAAGACGTAATAAATCACAAATATATATTCATTTATTTAGCTCCTTAGGGTTAAAATGAAAATACAAAAGAACTGTTTTTAGTTATGGTTTATAAATAACATAACTTGAAAATTGATTAATTTAAAAACCGAATGAGTTTTGTTTCAGATTGTGGACGATCAACTGCGAGCAGAACTGGAAGCTCTCCAGGCGGCACTGGACAGGGACAAATCAAGAAAGGGCAAGAAAGGAAAGAAAGCAGGAAAGAAGGGAAGGAGGGGTGGCAAAAAGAGCAAGAAGAAAAAAGAGAAGGACCTAACGCCGGATAGAACCACAGAATCACTATTTGAGGAATTAGTTACTAATGGTATATTTCATTGTCTATTATTTTTAGGGGTTAAACATTTTATACAGGCAGAAGGGACGGATAGCCCTACAGATTACAAATCTATTCTGTTCAGTCAGGAGGTCATTATTTATTTAATAAGATATTTTCTTGTATGATAGAGTGTATATTTAAAAATCTTTAAAAAATAAGCAATAATTATAATAAAATTGTTATTTAAGCTTTAAATTATTAGAAGAGCAGTGAAATATTTATAGTTATTTATGTAACTTTTTGTTTAAAATTCAAACAAGCACACATATAATTTAGTTTATATAAATATATAAACTATATAAATACATATTTATAGTTTTGATTCAAATTTGGAGTATTATTATTTTTTTATTTATTTCACATAATAATCAAATTTATTTAGCTGATTATAAAATAGTATTGATTAGAACTACTAATTATTAAACTTGATTAGGAGCGCTTGTAAGTATTCTCTTAACCGTAATTGGTATATAAGCAAATTTAGGGAACTCAAAAGGCTTCAACAATAGGGTCAATATGCAAGAGATATAGAAGGCCTCGAAAGTTGCCTATAATACGTTATTTTCTTTTTATTATTTTAAAAAATAGATAATTTCATGGCAAAGGTAACTTAAGACTCAGAAATAACATAAATTAAAACAAGCAAATAATCTGACTTCTAAGGTGGGATCAAATTAATATAATGCTCTTTGATGGTGCCAAGGTAAACTATTTTACAAACTTTTAACAATGATACATTCTCTAAATTTCTATTCAGTATTTCAAAAACATTTATTTTAAATCCTGCAAAGATTTAAAATGATACACTTTATCGGTTTTAGGACTTCTAGAAGTAGTTTTTTTTTTTTCTCTATACATATTTTGCTTTGAATTTATTAATTATTTCAGATTATCTTTAAATATTTGTAACTCACATATATTAATTTGAATAAACTAAAAAAAATGGTGTTTCTTTTAAAACTCAGTTTGGTTTATTAGATTTAAAACACCTTTTGTTTTTTTCTAATTTACTTTTTTGTTATTCACTCCAACTATGGCAGGAAGGAAGTTTAAAAAAAATATAATTATACAATTTAGTTTTAAACAATTAAAATGGTTAAGGTTTCGAATTAAATGAACTTAATAAAATGAATATTGTTTTACACTTGTACCTCAGTTATACATGAATATAAAACGATTTATTATTAAAGCAGCCCACAATCATTCCTTAATGTTTTGGAATGTAGCCTTTATATTCGATATATGGATCCGAAAATAATTATGGAAAAAGCGAATTAAAGAAAAGAATTACTGTCGTTTTATTAGTTATATAAACTGTCATTGTTAGTAATATTTTGATAATTTCAAAACCACTAGAATTATTATTAGACCTAAGCAAGTTATTTTGGATTTCGTCATAACTTTTACCATTCAGTTTTTATGATTTCACGTTGCTACTCTTTAAAATATCTGTAAAATATGCGGTCATTCATGTTAGTGATACATTCCATTGAAAGTAGGTAATTACGAATTCTTTCATTTTCTTTATAGTTGTTTTATTGGCGAACTTGTATCAAACTTATTTATATTTTTAAAGATAATTTCCATTCATCTTTTAAATAATAATACCAAAAAAAAAAAACTTTTGAAATATATGAAGAAAAATCAAAAGTACCCAAAATAATACGTACTACCATTCCTCCAAATTTACTACAAAGTATTGCATTAAAGTTATAGATTGGGTATGATGTAGGTATTATACGTAAGTACCCTGAGGTCTACATGTCCAGCTTCATCGGTGAGAGAGCATGCGCCAACCTAACGTTGAGGCAGGATGGCAAGGACCCCCCGCCAGGTTTGGGAGATATTCGCCAGGTGAGATATTATTAAAATAGATGGATAAAAAAAAATTCTTATATAATAAACGAAGATAAATATTCTTATTTTTCACTAAATGTGTAGCTAAATCTGTTATTCGTTTCGCAAACATTAGAAAACACTAGCCAACTAAACCAACAGGTCTTCATTCTTGGATTTTGATCCCCACTGATTGTTACATTTTTTAATCAGTGACTTAAATCGGGAAAAAATAGTTAAATGTACTTTAATAATTTTATCTTCATTCATACAACAAGTTCAGGGGACGACGAGATGAAGGAGTGGAGGGAGGTGTTAGCCCCCTCCAATAATCTGAAAAAGCAAATAGGTGAGAAATTAACGATTTGAAAAGATAATTAAATAGGCGTAACTAACATTTAAAATTGATAACATTACCTCATAATTTAAGGGGTTGGGATTTTCTTAATCCTAATTGAACCTTTCGTGATAAATTGGGAAATCCAAACAAAATTGTCGAGAAATTTCAGCTTTTGCTCATCCTCTCAATTATTTTTCTTAAATGATTAGGTCTCCAATGAACTTACGAATTCCAGATTCCATGTTCTCCTATATAAATGTTTACAAGTTAATTCTCCATTAACCAGAATGATTATAATAATCATATTACCTATAATATAATTAAACATTAGCAATGATCTTAGTGATAATTTTTAGAATTCTGAACATTGAGTTATTTAGGGACAATTTATTAAGATTTACAAATATTATTCAGCTTACCGCTCTTTATAAATGTAGCACTGGTACTTTTTTTTAAAGGGACATAAGATCCTTACCTGTTAGGCTTCCGATAATTAAGTGCTAATGTTTAGTTCCAGAATAGGATCTATAGGCTAGAGTAAAAAATGTCAGCTGAAGCGACTGGAGAACTTGTTCGTGCGTTGACGGGAGAATTGTGCTAAGTCTAACCATGTAGATTAGGATTTTGAGAAGAAAAATAGCACAGCATTATGTTCACATTAATTTTGTAAGCTTATATTATGTTTACTATTATTGATAAAAAAACAAAGGTTATAAATTTGGATCTACCAAACATCCACGGACGCTAAACATTCAAACGTGTAATGCTGTAGTGGTATGCGTTGAAGACAGGGCTCAGATTAAATTGCTACAATGAGGTGTCAAAATCTTAGTATCAGGTTCGTACTGTTACATTAAAAATCCATTATAATTGTCAATAATTGAACCTCTTTAATAAAATTTGTTCAGCGTTGTCACTCACAACTTTCTCAAGCGAAAATTATGTTTAATATTTTTTATACATTAAATGTTTTCTCTAACAGATTTCGACTAGTAAAATTATGATTTCAATTTACAGATCATGATGGAGTACGTTGTTTTGCCCCTGGGTATGGATAGGGTACGCCGAGGTACCCCGTTAATCAGATCTCTCCTGATCGCTGGTCCTTCTCAGTCTGGAAAGAAGCACTTGGTTCACGCCTGTTGTACGGAACTCGGTGCCACTCTGTTTGATCTCTCGCCAGCCAATATCGTGGGAAAGTACCCTGGAAAGTCAGGGCTCATTATGCTCTTGCATTTGGTTTCCAAAGTGTCGAGGTAAGTTTTATCACAATTCAAACCTAGCTTATCAAATAAGTAGACACAAAGAGCCATGATCCAAAAAGTGTATTTTAATTATATAAAAAACGCCAAGTTCATAGGGGCCTTAACTGATTGAGGTGGGCTTATTATAGAGGGCTGTTTAATGAAATTAAATATGTTTATAATGAGAAGCTTGGTTCGTAGCCGGAGTTCAAAGAATCGACCAATTAATATTAAGTAGTGAAACGTTTTTGAAAGCTTCACTACCAAGCTTGATACAGAAGGTCGACATTTGAAATTCATGCCAGTAGTCAGTGTCAATTCCTACATTCCGTATCATACAATCCATTCATATTATTCATTTCGTAGCAGGTTCTTACTCAGTACATATTGTTATTTTCTTTGTAACAAAATAAATTTGGGAAATCAATACCGAAGAGTTAGGCGATATGGTGATTCATATTATAACTGAAAATCGTATTATCCTAACCAAAGACACTAAACTAAAATTTTCAGCGGTATTCCGCTATTTCAGTTTTTACACTTTTCCTTCAAAAACATTTACTGCGATACATGCACTCCTTATAATTCACAAAGTACAGTATTTTATTCAAATAAAATATATTTGATAAATAAGGTTTTTGTGCCTAAAAGTACACAATTTAATAAAACATGTATACAGTACAATTCACTTCAAATGAATGAAAAATCTTCATTAAAAATTAATTTTTAATAATTTATAGCATTCCCGTCGCGGCTTCGCCCGCCCTCATAACTAAAGATAATTTCAACTAAAAATTAAAGTTTTATTTGTTTATCGATAAGATTCTTGTATTTTATCATGTGGTTGAGAATTATTTCTTCAATGATTTTTTAGCAGTAATTATTAATCTAGTTATAATTGCACTCATCAGGTGGTTGAAGATTACATATAAGCACCATTAGGCATAAAATTTTTTAACTTTAATGTATGAATTGGTAATCAAGATGGATAAAGACTATTAAGAAACACTTGCGGAAAATAAACTGCATTATCAGTGCTTACGACAAAAGGCCCGTGAATCATATTTTTACACACAATATAAAAAAGCAAAGGATCTACATTTTGAGTTAGTAATAATTTGTATTCGGCAGAAATAACTTTATTGATTTCATCTGGTTATATGTTGATTTCGAACTATAAAAGTATATGACAGTGTGGCAAACCTCGTTCCTGCCTCTCAAAATTGTACATTTAAATTTTAGTTATTCTAAATTTTACCATTGCAAAACCTTCCTAGAATTATAAAAATTATTTATTTAGATGTCGGTACAGATAGGTTCAGTTTACCATTGTTAACTCTATTGTGGAATGGCTCTATACACAATCGGTCGATTTTCAAGCTTCACTGAGATCCACATATCGCACACCATATTTAAATTTTTTTAAATAATTTTCTTGATAGTTAATTAAGTGAATTTTATCATCGATTTCAAGCTCTTTTCTAACCTCTCGTGTAGAATGGCACTCCCCACCTATCGGTCAATTTTCATACTGCACTGTTGTCCACATATTAACCTTTTTTAATAAAATATAAATTAAAAATCAGTAGATTTTAATATTGCTAAACCTTCTTAGAATTATGAAAATGATGTAGTTAATATTTAGTACAGATTTGTTCAGTAATATTCACGGTTAGTGATCATTCACAAACGAAAAATGGCTTGTCCTTTTATATTATAGTATAAGTTATTATTATAGTAAATTTTCTAATTGTAAATCTTTCAAGAACTATGAAGATGATGTAGTTAAAATTTGGTTTAGATAGGTTCATTAGTTTTACTAAAATGCTATTGTCGCTTGCTACATATTCGATTTTTAAATTTCACTGGAATCCACACGTCACACCACATATTTATAGCTTTTTGGATAACAAATTAATTTAATTTAGTAATTTTATTATCAATTTCTAGCTATAATTAACACTGGATCATTGTAACCTCTCTTGAATGGCGCTCGCTTTACTACCCACCACATATTTATCGCTTTATAAACAGTAATTTAAGAGGAAATATGTAAATTTTATTATTGCTAAACCTTCCTTGAACTATGAAGATGATGTAGTTATATTTGGTACAGAATAGTTCTATAGTTTTCGCGGTTAGTGATCACGAACGGAAATGGCTTGTCCTTCTATATATAACTTCATCACCCCCCGTCCAGGAATTTTAACTAATAATTGATTTTTTGTTTATTGATAAAAATCTTGTATTAAAGTGAACAATTGAAAATTATATTTTTGATAATATTTTCACGCATAGCAGCCATTATTAACTTGGTTAAATTTAGATTGATAAGGTATTTGAAGATAACATAAAGCATAATTAGACATCCAATTTTCAATTTTAATATATGAGTTGGTAATCCAGATGGACAGAGACTATTAAGAAACTGCGGTATAAGAAACTGCATTATCAGTGCTTACAACTAAAGGTTCAAAATTCATATTTTTACACACAATATTAAACAGCTGAGGATCGGCATTTTGATTTTTAATAATTTTCATTCGACAGAAATAATTTTATTTGATTTGATCTGGTTGGATTTTAATTTCTAACCATAAAAGTATGTGATAGTGTAGCAAAACCCGTTTCTAACACTCAACATTGTAAATTTGAATTTTCATTGTTGCTAAACCTAGAACTATGAACATGATATAGTTAAAATTTGGTATATTTCACTCCATATAGCTGTTTTTATAACAATTTAATTGAAAATAAGTAAATTTTATTATCAATGTTTACCTCTATGTAACACTGTACCTTTTAACCTTTCATGTAGATGGCAATTGCCGCCATATTTGAACTTCACTGTTATCCACTTATTATTCATTTTTCAATAAAGAATTAGTTGAAAATCATTAGATTTTACTATTGCTAAACCATCCTATAAAGATGATGTAGTCAAAATTTGGTAGAGATTGGTTCAGTAGTTTTTGGCGGTTAGTGAACACAAACGAAACATTGCTTGTCCTTTTATATAATAGTATAACCTTATACCGCCATATGTTAGAATCGTATAGAGCTAACAGATAATTGTGACTTACAGATAATATACAAATAATATTGCGACTATAAATTAAGATATAAGGTATCCTATCTTTTTTGTTGGATCAAACTGCACACGGTATGCAAATTTGATTAAAATCGGTTCAGTAGTTTAGGTGTTAGCCGG
Organism: Euschistus heros; assembly: GCA_003667255.2. Lineage (NCBI taxonomy): Eukaryota > Metazoa > Arthropoda > Insecta > Hemiptera > Pentatomidae > Euschistus > Euschistus heros. Next base: position 1,464,544 of record RCWM02000042.1, read on the forward strand.
CCCCTAGGCGGCGACACGTAATTTATATATATTAAAGATTTAACCTTTTAACCAGTAATGAATCCAGCTGGCAATGCTTTTTCGTTTCATCGTTTCCATTACACGCTTCGCGATTCACTCTTAGGATATATTTGTATGTCTATATAATATAACGTCAGTATATTATACTTATATACTTATATTATACTATTATATTAGATTATGTATATATAATATAACCTTTGATTGAAGTATTATATTTTTTTGTTTTTGTTCCGTTTATCGCTAATAAATCAAATTTACTGAAACTGTTTCATTCAATGTACCGCATTATGTTATCATTTTTTTAAAAATAACGTTTTTTCATAAACCAATCAAAATGTGAACTAACAGAAAATATTTCTCGCTAGACTTCTCCAACCATCTATTATATTCATCGAAGGAGCTGAGAAGACGTTTATGAAGAAAGTGGCCAAGACCGATAAGACGGACCCAAAGAGGTTGAAAAAAGACCTGGCTAAACTTGTAAAAAATATAGGGCCAGAGGACCAGGTATTTGATATTTTATCTACCTTTATTTCTATGCTTAGTACATACATTCCATTTTTAATTTATAAATATTATATATCGCTGTCTAGTAGGGGAGACTGTTGTACCTAGACAACAGTGTACCTTGAAACAATTGACATTGCTCCTGTTGGTTCTTGCGGATTTTTTGAAATTAAGTTATTCATGTTTGTTCGCTAATCCGTCAGTGTACTTTCATCTCTCCCGGATAAGCTTTTTTTTTTTTTTTTTTTTTTTTTTTTTTTTTTGACTGGCAGCTTCTATTTTTTTTTTTAAATTTTCCCTGGCCCGGAATATTGTTGTTCCTACCATTTTTTTTATTAAGGCAAATGATCGATTGTTCGCTCTGATCTAATATTAGATAATCCATGGGAAGGTTACCGGTCGATTTGAGATAAAGAAAGAATGTGGACTGAGTTGCTCGCACTTTTTCCTAATGGTGTGTCATCTTGTACCTTAAAACATTCAGGGTCTTGCATCTTGCAACAGATCTGTAAGGAGCGTGAAACCTCTTGTATTTTGAAAAACCTTTTTTTCATATTTTATTTTGCAGAATATCTGAAAATAAAAGAAAGGAATCACACGACCAACCTTGAATCCGTCTCAGATGGCCGATGCTGTCTTTCAAGTTTATAAAGTTTACTTTTTATTAAATAAAAAAACGCTAAAAGAATAACACAACATTGATGAAAAATATAAATTTTATTTTGTTTTGTGTGGTGTTTATTTTTGAAAATTCCCACTGTTTCAAGAAAAAAATTTGCAGTTGCAAGGTACAAGGTCGTTGTTGTACCTTGAAAAATTAGGAATTTGGTCCTCTACAACCATTGGTTATCGACGAGCGCCCGGAAGAAAAAAACTCATATCAGCTATAAACTCACACGCCAAATATCAAACAAGTGTTTCAAGGTACAACGGTCTCCCTATTATTTATCTTTCCATACAATAATGTTTATTCTGGTAGGTTTTCCCGATCGTCAATAATACCGTTTTATTTTCCAATCTAAATATTCGTTTAATAAACCTGGGTCACAGCACAATGTATGTACACCAGTAACATGAATGTAGAATTAACGAATTTGTCTTTGCATTCTGGGCGATAATAGCATAATTATTTAAATGCCCGATCGATGAGTAAATCATGTTGCCTGAAAGGTGATGCTGATTGGAACCACACGGCTCCCCTGGGAGGCCGACCAGAAGCTGCTGGCCCAGGCCTACCAGAAGATGATCTACATCCCGAGGACAGACTACGGCAGCCTCAGCAGGCTCTGGTCCGACCAGCTGTTCCAGTACTCCGGCCTCAACAGGCAGTTCAACACCTCTTCCTTGGCCAGGCTCTCTGATGGCTTCACGGTGGGCGCCATCCTCTCAGCTATCAAGGACGTGAGTAGAGGATCACAATAATGAAGGGTATCGCATCCATTAAATAAGTGCATTATGCATATTCACAACACTGCTCGTAATTATCGCGTGTCGAAGAGTCCATCTAATATTGTTACCTAATGATAACAACATGAATTGCATTTTACTGCGTTACCTGGTTAAAGCCATAACTCCTATGACTTAGCGTTATGTTGCTGGAATGGAAAGATGTAAAAAAAATTCATTAAAAACAAAGCATTTATTAAGTGAATGGGTGGCGAAAATAAACGTCGTATGCTGCATATAAGGGGTCCATTAAGGTATCCTAGTATTGCTATATTAGTTTTTCCGCTAAGTTGACATAAGTAACGTACTACGTTATTCCCGCCAACCATTCAAACAGCCTATCAATTTTTGTTCAATTCTGATCACTGCTGAACCATATTATTAATACCAGTCTTGAACAAGACATTGTTGGCTCTGATTAATAAAAAAACCATCATGTCTCCTCTGATGACTTACTAGAGAGAGTTTGAAACATCTGGTCAGCATTGCACTGAACTACGGATGTCACCTGAAATGGAGAATAAGATTAGGGACATATTTTAAGAAGGTGAATGAAGTGTGGAAATGCTGAAAGTATTCATTGGTAAATCGGATACTGTCATAGAATAGAAAATTTTTATGAGTACCAATAACTTAAACTTTAAGATAGAAGTATGCAATAAATAAAATACTTTTAATGTCTGTTTCGTATTTTGTAGATATTTAGTAATCAAGAACAACTGTGACACTATTACTTGAGGTACGCATGATGATATAGAAGGATCAATACAATTAGGATTGATGAATTAAATGCCACTTCTATTGAGATTATTTTATTTGAAAACTAGTTTCGAATGCTAAACATTCATCTTCAGTTCTAAAACATACAATAAAATTTTCAACACATCAGTACTATGTTACATAGATTAAATATACTAAGGTTTTTAAAAAGATAAGACAAGAAATCAAGCATAGGCACTCACCTTCGAGGTAACTAAAACACTGAATTTGTGAGAAGTAAAAGGGGGGGGGGGCAGGTAGGTTAAGTTTTAGATTTACAACGGGGTTTCCCTTATGACTCATTGGGTTTTTTTCGTTCCTATGGGAAATAAATTTAAAATGGGGCTATTGGATATGTTAATCTGATCATTTAAACAAAAATCTGGATCGGTTTTAAACGATTTTATTATTTCTAAAAATAATTAAATAACTTTTGAGTCACTAGAAATAATAAAATCGTTTAAAACCGATCCAGATTTTTGTTTAAATGATCAGATTAACATATCCAATAGCCCCATTTTAAATTTATTTCCCATAGGAACGAAAAAAAACCCAATGAGTCATAAGGGAAACCCCGTTGTAAATCTAAAACTTAACCTACCTGCCCCCCCCTTTTACTTCTCACAAATTCAGTGTTTTAGTTACCTCGAAGGTGAGTGCCTATGCTTGATTTCTTGTCTTATCTTTTTAAAAACCTTAGTATATTTAATCTATGTAACATAGTACTGATGTGTTGAAAATTTTATTGTATGTTTTAGAACTGAAGATGAATGTTTAGCATTCGAAACTAGTTTTCAAATAAAATAATCTCAATAGAAGTGGCATTTAATTCATCAATCCTAATTGTGACACTATTTTTCTTCTTATTGTCGAGTTATTCGGTTTTGTCCTAACATACTTTAGGTAAGAGTAAACTGAGTGTGGCGTATCTAATTGGCCTAGTATATCTCTTGTCCTTAATTTAACCCGCAAGATTTCACCATATGAAAAACATACTAATGATTTTTTTAAGGTCGGTATCTGATTAATATGATTAATAATGTGTTCATCATAATTATTATTGTGCTGCTAGGTGTTCACTTGTAAAAGAATACTCCAGCTGCGATTACAACAACTGACCCACGCCGAGTTGGTGGCCGTTCTCTGCAAGAAAGAGCCGATCTACCGAGAAGAAGAGGAAGAATTCCTGAACTGGCTGTCGAAGACCCCTCTCGGGCGAAAGAGGCAGAAGGCTGTGGAGCTGGCCATCGAGAGAGCTAAGGAAGCAGAAGCTATGGGAAAAGCTGCTCCGTAATACTCAACGATATCCTAGTCGAAGGTTGTAACTGCGGTAATTAGCAGAGCGTGTGTACAATTACAACACTTTATAATTAGCTTCATTCCTCAGAGTTAGTGGTTACCTACTATTCAACCTCAACTCTTGTCTGTAACATTAATGAGGTTGAAAAAAAGCGCTAGGATTTCCCGGAGCTCTCCCTTCAAAATCATTTTATTGGTTATGCTTATTTTAAATATTACTTCAAACTGCTACTGATAAAAAACAACAAATAAAAATAGTGATAATAAGTTTAAGAATTTCCCAAGTTTTTTTTATAAAACTAATTGATTTGTAATATGTAACTATTATTAAATCAGTTACAAACATTGTCATTTCCTAATTAATCAATAATATTTTTGATTTTTATAATTAAAGGCGTTTTCTTTAAAAAAATCTATAGAATTCACTAGAAAGCAAGATATCGTGCTTTTTTTAAGTGCTTATAATACTTTAAAAATATGTCAGTTTTTCTGACTCAGGGAAAAAAGAAACAACCGGCTCACTACCGAAACACACACATTGAAGGTTGAACTACAACTCTGTATTTAACCCAAGCATAACATAGAGGGCAAAGCAGGACGTGCCACAGCCATACTTTCTGACACTCCCCTTCAATTTCAAGATATTTTCTATCATTATAGTTGAAATTGTCTCAATACAAATGCATATTTTTACATGTATACATTAAAACAAAAATGAATTAAGAGTCTATAAAATAAACTAAAAGATCTTTAAATTTAACAAATTTATATAGCTCTAAACTTTTAGTGAATATATCAGCCAACTCCTCATTACTAGGAGCATATACAATTTTTACAAATCTTTTCTGAATTTCATCTCTAAAAAATAGTCTTTTTCCATAAACATAATCAGGATCGGTACTAAATTTGCAATAGGCATTGTCACAGATTATAATTTTTTTCTTGACCTTCCCCCTCAGATAATTACGTACATCTATGGGAGTCCAGTAATTTCCATTTGTGAAATAATTCCTTCTTATTATTTCGTCTACTTGTAGCTTTCTTGTAATTTCCTTCCCTCTTTTGAACATTTTCCCTAGTTCTTCTCTATAAAGATCTTCAATGTATTTTACTTTTTCATACAATCTCTTACTTTTTGTTTCACAATTATTATTTTCACTTGTTCCATGCTTATTATTTTTCTTAATTGTTTCATTTACAGGTAGTTCTTCTATCCCTGGTACTTCTTTCTCTATAGTATTCCAAGAATTGATTAATCTAACCTCACATTCTTCTTCAATTTCTTTCTCTGGGAATTCTTCGAGAGTTGGCTCCACCTTTTTAACAGTAGAAATATCGTTGGATAATTCTCCTTTAGGTTCTTCTTTTATCTCTGCATCTAAAAGCCTTGACTTTACATAATCCAATGCAAGGTCATTATCCATGGCTTCAAGCACTGTCACAATTTGCTCAAATTTATGAGGGAGACTTAACAAAAGATGACAGACGCGATCATCTTCCTCCATCTTGGATCCCATGGATTCAATGTCTCTGACTATGGCGTCAAATTTATTGAAATGCTCCTGCAAACTTGCCGTGCATTTCAAAGTAAGCAATTTCTTCCTGGCAAGAAGTTTCGAGATGCTCTTCCTCTCAAAAACATTAGTAAGCGATTTCATCATTTCCTTGGCTGATTTCGCGCTACTAATATAATCAATATGGCGGTCGGCAACACAATTGGTGATAATATTCATCGCCTTCTTGTCTTTTCTCTTGGCTTCATCGGTCTCCGATGCCCATCCATCTTCAATAGTTTCCTTAACTTCTAACTCATTCAGCAATGAGTTTAAACGAAACTTCCAGGTTTTAAAATTTGTATCATGAAGCTGCGGGTAAACTATTGAATTGTTGACGGCCATTTTCTACTAGTGACTTTAATGCTTTAAATTCCCAAATTTCAATCTTGACACTATTTACTCTACACTAATAACCATAATTAACAATAACATCAACACTAATAATTAACTGGGCAATGATCTGGGCCCATAACCTGTCAGTTTTTCTGACTCAGGGAAAAAAGAAAAACAACCGGCTCACTACCGAAACACACACATTGAAGGTTCAACTACAACTCTGTATTTAACCCAAGCATAACATAGAGGGCAGAGCAGGACGTGCCACAGCCATACTTTCTGGCAAAATATAGCAAGTTGTCTACTTCATGTTCATTCTTTTCCTGTTGGATTATCATTGTGTTGAGCAACCACGAATTCGATAAATGTTTATGCAACTTAATGAGTTAAAAAAAAAATGCTGTAGGTCAAACGAAATTTTATTATTTAAAGAAAAACAACTTACTCTAAAAGTTAAAGTCAAAATTAATATGAATGAAGAAACGGTTGTGAACTGACACCTGCAGAGGTTCCAGGTATAAGGGAAAGTCGGACCGAATTCCACAAATTGCATACTCTCAGATTAAACTTTCGATTTAATCACGAATTTCATTTCGACTATCTTTTGATAATTCGCAGTCTACTGTTCCGTTTTACTTGATAAGATTTTTATTTCAGATAATACATTATACAAGTAGTTAAAGCGTGTATAAACGTAAAAAAGCGGGTAACCAGTCGTACGTTATTTATAGATTTTTAACCCTCTAGTGCATAGTGTAGCATATCTGCAACATTATATTTATACTTATTGCAGCGAACTCTCTTTGCGTTTTCTGGAACTAAATCTTGTATTAGAGATGCTACATCATCCCTCTAGGCATGAGAGGACTTTGCATGCCCTAACTGGACCAGACATGTCTGTAATTATCACCTACATCTTCAAGTCCTCAGTTATGAAGATTTCTCCTTCCTACCAGTAAAGTGTTCTTATTTTTTTTATAACATCCATTGTGTTTTTTTTAACAAATAAAATTTCTGTGGCTTTTCCCAAGATATGTAGTTTGTAAAATATCAATGAGGATAAAATTCTTGTTTTTTATTATCGAGATAAATCACTTTTTAATTATGTGCAATATAATATATATTATTAATTAAAATGGTTTGTAGGTGAAAGATATTTTTTTCACGAAAACATATTAAAAAAAATTTATTAAAATGAAAAAGAAAAAGTCATGCACTAAAGGGTTAATTTGATTTATAAATTACTTACCAAACCACAAATACTCTTAAACAAAAAAAAAATTAAAATGGAATATAATATTGTAAATAAATGTCTACCACTTTCTATGCGATCTCTTCAATGACTAAAATCTATCAGCTTCTTTCATCTAAAAACTAACAGCTTCTTTTTAGAATTCTTATTGTCCTTTTCTACTGTTACCATTATATTCTAAATTTCGAAGATTGTCGAAATGTCGTTTAAATCTAATTTAGCCGTTCTCTACGCCTTATCCTTGATGCTATCTTGATGCAAGTCCATCGAAAACAATGTTTCAGTTTGGTAAACTTATCATGCATTATTATGAAACAACATAACCTTGATTTTAACTGCTGATCAATTTATAAAATTGGAGTTACCCAACATTAGATTAATACTGTTAACACACTACAGAATTATTAAACATGTTTATCTTCTTGAAACATCTTAGTCTCTGGAGAGGATTTTTAAAAATTGACCATTCAATTTACCAAGGAAAAAACAAGGACATATTTATTTTTCTTTTGCCTCGTAAAAAAAATAATTAAATAAAAAAAGATAAATGTTTACACAGTGAGAACAATGATTTAATTTAAAAACAAAACAAAAATATAATGGAGGTAGTCAGACGATGGAGGACTGTTACTGCCATTAGTCCACCTCAGCAGACAATCTGGGATAAGGCTTGTCCTTGGGGGGCAATAGCGCCGAATATGATAATAATAACAAAATTCTATTGGCATTAAAAATGAGTACAGTCTTTACTGTAACGATATTTTGTAAAACTATTTTTGTTTCTAAAACCTCTATTACAACAATTTTTTTTTATAAATGACATATATGATGTTATTTGATGATTAGATGCAGAGAAGTAGCCACATGTATTTGCATAACAAATATATAAAGGAGTAAATTAAATTCAAATATAAAAATATTAAATGTAACAATAAAATTAAAAATTAAATATAAGCATTTTGAAATTCGTTATAATATTTTGCTCCACCGAAGGAGCACTATTCTTCAACCAAAAAACGAAAACAGTTTTTTTTTTTTTTTAATCAGTGTAGTGTTATAAAAGTTCAAACTAATTTAATATACAGTTAATAATTAGGTACCAGATTAAGCTGCCTCGGGCCATTTTGCAGTACACCTATAAATACTATATAAGTAACTATTTTAATGGAAATGAGATTTCTAAAGTTCTAAATAACAAATCCATCCTAGGAATGTCTGTGTAAATAGGGAAAGACGTCATGCAGCAAGAACTGTCTGTTAAAAACAAATCTAATTTGAAAAATAACTGGTAGAGATATTCAGAAAAACAATCCTTCCCAAAAATCTACAGGAGTTTCAGATAGTATATTCACGTAAATAGTATATAAAAATAAATGCATATTTATTTATATATATATATATATATATATATATATATATATATATATATATATATATTATTTTGTTGTTTTTTTTAAGCTAAACTCCCTTCATGACCAAGAAAATTTTTTATTTTTAAAAAAGATTTAATTTATTTATTTTTAATTTTTTTATTTATTTATTCTTGATTTATTTATTTTATTATTTTTTTTTTTAAAAGAAAAATTGCCCTTAATGGTGCGATCAACTCAATATACCAGAAATCAAAATCGAATTCTGTTTTTGGTTTGATTTAACAAGCTATGAACCATTTTACATATTTAGTAGGTCACAACATACTACATACCATTGTACATAATAAACAAACTTAGTAATTCCCTACGCAGGTGCCGGGCTGCGAACACGCGATCTTGGGTTTAGTAGGTTGCTATCCTAACCACTACACCACAGGTGACCCACACAGGTAAGTATTGTATCAAATAATAAATACTTTCTTCTCACCAATCAAAGTAGGATTTGTGGATAATTTTCTTAGAGAGTTCACTCCTTACACTCATTTTCTGTTATTTCGGCCGTTGCTCGGGGTCGGGGGGACCCTCCTGGGGTAACCAAGTCTTGTTTAAGTGGGGGGGGGGGTAACCAAGTCTAACCTTAGTTAGAGAAAAATCCTGGCGGTTGAGCGAGTATTCCGGCCAAATCTCCTCCTTTCACAACCATTGGCTCAGAAACAGTACTACCTTACCTAAAGTACTAAACCCAAGACCCTTCTGGGTTGTAAGTAGTACAGCTGGTTTTTTTTTTTATTTTTTAATATTCCGTATACTATATTCTTCTTTATCTCATTGTCTATACCTATTTAGGAAATTGCAACGTTCAATGCTGTACAGCTATTTTCTCTGACCAATTACCCAAAGCATCAGTAAGTTAGTCCTCGACAAGCCCGTTACATGCTGATGAAACAACTTATAGAACACTTTGAATAGGACAATGCAAAGTCTATATCCCTTATCTGCTATTGTGATGGTATCTGATTCGGCTAATTACTCCTACCATTTCTAAAATAATGCTATTAACAATTAACAAACGAACAAGGACAATCCGAAGAAAAAGCTACCTAGGAGCATTCAAGAGGTACAATTAATTTGTCATCCAAAGGCTGCGGGATTGACAAAACTAGGTACTATCTATGTAAAACAAAGATCTTTGAATATAAAAGTGGAAGTCAGTTCTAAAATGACACCTTGCTGAGTCCAACGTAAATGTAATCTTGGATCCAGCCAGCCTAACCTAAATTGTGCTAAGATTCAACTATCCCTTGACCAAAATATTTACCACCACTTTTCTTTTTAATCGAAGAGTAAACTAGTTCTACGGTTTATTTGTTCGCTTTTGTCTTCATTACATACTTCAATTCGTGAACGACATATAGATTAGTGTTCTTGATGGTATCTACCCTAAACATTTCCAGAATGAATTGGTCCAGGAAAGGTTCAACTAACGAATAAAGCTAATGCACAAGTTTAATGCAAGGCAAAAGGAATAGGTAAGTTCTTTAATCCTTGAATTATTAAGAGCCGGTCTAAGTTAGGTTAGGTCTTGGTTACATTAACAATCTAGCCGTTAGCCGTAGATAGGAAACTATGGCCTTTCAATGATGGCCTTAAGTTACTAATATTTCAGACTTTGTATCTTATATCTAGCACAGTTGATTTATATATTAAAGCTAATTAAATTTCCTCCATATTCTTTTATGTTTAAGGCCGGTACCTACTAAACTTGTCTTCACGTTATTTTTAGTTGTCTTTTACCTCCTTTTTATGATGACCTCTCATCGCCTTCGTTCTTTAATATATTTTGTATTTAAGATTATTTTTAGACCATACACGTTTACTAAGAAAAATATTGACATGTTACATTAAGTCACTTTTCCTACTAATCCGATTTTCCCCTTTTCCGTAAAATAATCTAATAACATAATTCAAGATAATCATTTGTATCGGTTAGGTCTCCATTTAAAGCTTATTGAATTTCCTTTGAATTCTTTTCGGAAGATATTTTTGGGAAACCAATAGTTTCGTCAGTATGTGGCCGAGATCTTGACTGAACCAAAAAATTCAAGATTTTCAATTCAAAATTCAAAAATCACCATCTTTTGGAGATCTATTAATCTTCGCATCCGATTGGCTTACAGAGCTGCAATTGTCAAGTATTTAGTTCTCTTTAGTAGTGTAAATATGCTTTAACAGCCAAAATCACATATTTTACGAAACATAAGCGAAAAACTCAAAATAGGCCTAAAATTTTGCAATTTTTATAGTAATACAATGATTTGCCTTATGAGTATATCAGACTCACTTAATCTTCTAATTATTGACTTTTTACTGGTTTGCTTTATAAATTCAAGACTTTAAGATGCCTAGAAAACCTACCTATACAAGTCCTCTCTTATAGAGAACAAAGAACTTGGTGGCTAGGATTATGGATAGTACCCTTGATTTCTAGGCTTCAACTATAAATTGCACCTGTTGAAAACAACGTAACACAGAAATCTGAATTGTTCAATAATTAACATTCTTAAAATTTTATAGTCTTATAGGAAGTGTCAAAGGCGTTACTAATCAGCTTCGAGTCCTTCAACGACATTTAATTACTTTTATCATTTTAAGCAGACTTGCTTGCAGACTATCATTTAGCAAAATAAAGCAGTTTTCAAATTTTCTTATGACAGGTGCACGAATATATTGAAAAAAATGACTAGTGAACTGAATTTGTGCTTTGTAGAATACTATTTATACAATTCTAGCACAAAAAATGCGAGATGTGAGCCTGCTGTTAGAGGTATGGATTAGAACTTTTGATGCTAGCTATAAAATTAATGTTGACATTAACTTAAAATGAAAGTTGATATGGGAAAGTAAACAGACCGTGTTCCACAAGTCTATTGGGATACTGCTGGGTGTAAGGGGAGGGTAAGGATATCGCTCGGACGGAATTGCTAAGAAGTTCCCCGAGTTGAGCCAATATACAGCCCAATATATTTTTGCCAATAAATGTCGAATTAATAGATAGCTGTCTATTATTTGTTATCCTTAACTTAATGTAGGATGTACTCTTCCTTCCATGCAATCTAGCTTCTCCTTCAATTCTAAGCCCTTATTTACACAATAGGTGGACTTGGACTTGCAAATGAAATCTCAACTTATGAAAATCTTAAAAGTATACTTTGCACATGACCATTTGTGTTATCACTGTAGTATTGTTCACAGTGATAAGAAAAATGATCATATAAAGCAGTCTGATAACTAAGAAAATAAAAACCAAAAACAAATACGTAAAAAATAATAGGATAATCGCGAGATAAACACATTTTATCATTGAATTGTGACATGCTGGTTCGATGTTACATTGTATACTCACCTTTTGTTCTGCTCATCCGCATCTGTTGACCTTACTATTTGTCTTACGATATCTGAAAGTGCTATGTCGTTATCTGTTAGGTCAGACTATATAGTTTATCACTATTTATAGAATTGATCGGTCTCAGGAGTCACGTGTATATGTATAGCTATAGAAACAAAAAGATAATGTTTACACGACCAATTATATTCTAATTACTGCTTAAGAATTGATGAAGAAAAACTTTAATCTTTTTACTTAGGTCGTTACTTTTTTCTTATTTTTCTTTCAAACAATAATTATATTTCTTTTATATATTTTTTACTTTCCATTGCGACAAAAGCATATTCTTGTAATTAGCGGTTTTGTCTAAAATATTTACCTACATTTCCTTTAGATCTACATTTAAAAGATTTTTTGTAATAAAAGAAATACTAAATAAAGTGTAACACTGCTTCTGCAGTCGGCGACAAGTCTGTCGACAAGAGTTGTCGGCCATTTTTATTCATTTATATTTCTATGCTTAAAGATAGGTTGGTTGAAATGAAAACGGGGCATACATAATTATAATTTTTTATTTTAGATTTATTATACAGTTATTTATTTAATGGATGAATAGGGACTCATTTTATTTTGTAATAAATTATCCAACTTTAACAAAGATGGTATTATTAAAAAATAAATTCAATAACTTTTACTTAATAGAATATAGAGCTTACGTAACCTAATTTATTTCTCCCCTAAGAAAAGTCTTATTTTTGAGTCTTAATTAAAAAATATTAATTCTTAATTGAAATGTAAAATAAAAATTGAAACACGATTTATTAAAAATTACATGTAAGCATTTTTATCTTATATTTATGACAGATTCATCAGAAAAACCATAAACACGATATCTTATCCTAAGTTATGTAAAGTAAGCTTAGCCGACTAATCGACTTTTTTGACAGCCGACTAGTCGGCGAGTGACTAATTGAACAAAGTCTCTAATACAAGCCATAGTTTGAAATACGGTAGGTAGGAATTGGTAAGTTCAGGTAACTAATGAAAAAATCCTTGAATGTCTTCAGAAAATTTAATTTTCTTCAAAATAAATAATTAACCCACTGTCAATGAACATTTATCATTTCAAAAATTTAATTTACAGCGTGAGTTCAAAGCTATTAGTGCTGCTCTGAAAAGCTGCGATTTTTGATTAACTTATTCCCAGTGACCACTCAACTGTGACTAGTCCGGTAGCGGACCATATGAACATCGGTAAGTTGTAAGATCTAACTGTATGATATGATGTTGTAGGTCCAAGAAGTCGGGATTTTACACTGCATTTTTTTTCAAATATTGTTCGAAACTCTAATCTAGATTTAGAAGATACTTTTTTTTTACTAAGTTCTTTAGGGGTTTTATTGTTTGTATTATCTATAGTTGCAATACTCAGTATAAAATTATCATTCCTAAAGAGTCTTAACAATTATTTAGGATTCAAACATATTTACAAATGTTGTTGGTAAACCCTCGTGCCTATAGTGCCCCTAGAACTGTTATCAGATAAGGGTCCCCTACCGATCGTTAGAGAGGGGCCCTCGTGCCCCCACCAAATGGAGCTCAGTCTGATACCAGCACTTCTCAACGATGGAAGTATGGTTCCAAGGATTATCATATACATCGCCGCTGTCCAGTGAGTCAACTAATTACACTACATTATATCTATCATACTTTGAAAATAATAACATTATTAAAAAAAAAAAAAATGTTATTGGTATTCCACACACGATAAAGAATTGCGCCAAAGTGGTAGATCTTTTGTATCTTTTGTATCAACATGTAATTCTAAGAAATTATTTATGTATACATTATCATCGAATCATATTTTGTATTTCAATCCTTTCATTTATAACCAAAAAATTTCTCGAAACCTGAATGTCCTTGAATATGAAAAAAAACAAAAAAAAACCAAACATTGGCATCATAATTATTTATAAGTTCTGGATTTAATTCATGACAAATATGTTTTAGCATTTAATTTACCATCAAAGATAGCGGTGTGGTTATTGTTTTTTTTACTTTGGAAATGAATTATGAATGACAGAAGGAGCGAATGATTGAAAAATGGTTTAACAATCTGCTACTTTTCCATTAATTTTCACTTCATAACAGGAATGTTCATATTTTGTATTTGAAATAATTTCGTATAAAGAAATATTCGACCAATTTGTTTTTATAGGAAATCTGGCATTGAACGGAAGTCATTTGTAAAAAGGAGTCCCATAACACTTTGGGATTATTTTTGAGCAAATAAAAAAATTAAAATAGTAAAAAACTAATTTTCTATTGTTATTTTTAAAATTATTTACAACCACTAATTATATTATAATACAACTGTGTAGAAACTGGAGGATTGTATTCCTAATTGAAAATGAACTAAAAGAACATCAGTCAAGTCTTTTGTACAATTCTAGCAATTTTCATTTTATTTTTTAAAATGTCCGTCTAAGTAATTAGTTTAAAATATTTCATGTACGTATATTTCTAGGCATTATTAATCAATCTCACTCTGGTAGAATATTCCGGCGATCTTTAGGATATCCCGATCTTTCTGCTCTTGTTGGAGTAGACCTCTACAAGAAAATCACTTAAAAATCTCTAGTGACTACTTTTTAGTTGCATCATCACATAGTTTTTAATTTATCACCTGATTAGGTGCACCCTACAGAATTAAATTATTTAGTCAAAATTAAGAAATTCGTTTTTGATTACGAAGAGAGTTACTTCATTTCTTATAAAAAAAACAAAACAAACAAACACATAGATATGACAGAACTCTGAAAAGAATTTTCATAATTATCTTTTATAGTTTATTAAAAATATCAGTAATAGAGATCTTATTTAATGTTGATCCATCAAGATATTTTTACTATTATCATTATTATTATTGTGGACGTCATGCTCTTCACGTGCAGTGAAATCCCTTAAAATCTTCATATAAATAAACATAAATGATCCAATGATAAGGAAGTATTAATAACACCAATACCAATGATTTTAATTTTCTTAAAATATACTTATTGATATAAAGTTTGATAATGATAAAAGAATTAAATATTTACAGTTTGCTTAAGAGTAGGCCCCTGGTTGCGTAGTTGCATAGTAAAATTATTACACATAATCGTGACACATAAAATAGTTTTTAATTACGACAATGTTAATAATAATTATTTTGATTTTTTAATTTTTAATAATGCTTTATTGCCTTTCCATTAACTACGCTGGAGAGATTTTTTTTCTATATAAAAACTCACTCATCAACATCATTTTTTAATCACATTGTTTACCATCTAACTGCCTACGTATTACTAATTCTTAAGCTGAAGATGACTATTTATGAATGATGTCGATGTGTCATATTTATAATAAGTATTCATTAAACGGCGATTATCTACTTTTTTAATTTATTTATTCAACAGTGGCTTAATAATAATAACACTAAAAATTAATTTGACGAATAATTGTTAGACTATTCGGTGCGCAGTTAGTTATCAACAAAATTAAAGCTGATTTTTCTGTTTAAGAAATTTTTGCTACTGATATTGTGAATATCTTGAAATATAATTTTATGTGAAATAAAACCTAATAATAAAATCATTTCTAATATGATGAATGTCTATTTAAATGAAAAATAAAAATACCAAAATACCCCTAAGGGGAATATACAGAAATATTTTGAAATAGTTTATTTAGTTTTCAGGTCCAATTGATTGATTGATTATTAATTCTTTAATTCTCGGACAAAAATTCAATTTCTCCCTGACTAGAAAAAACAATAAGTAGATCATGAATGTGTCTATCTGTAATCCACTGATTTTCCCAATTCACGAAATAGAATTTAAAGTATCGAATTACTTAAATTAATAATTAAATTAAATTAACAATAAATGATTATTTGAAATCAAAGTTGATAGAAAATAGCGGTTTCGCATGTGACTAAATATTTTTAAGACCAAGATCACATAAGATGCTCATAATAATATTCACTTTTCACTCAACTCGTCTGTATTTTTTTTTTTTTGTGTGTGTATGTTAAGCGATTACTCCGTCAATTCTGAATCAATTTTCAACCAACTTAAAAAAAAAAATAAGAGGTTCTCAACTCTTTTTTTTTTTTTTGTGTGTGTTACGCGATTACTCGGTCAATTCTGAATCAAATTTGATGATTCTTTTTTAGATCGGTAGGGCATACTTCAGAGGTAGTCCCATAAAAAATATTTTGAAATTAACGGAGCACTTTTTAAGAAAAAAAAATCAGTTAATAAAAATCATATAATAATCTAAAATCTCCATGGTAACTAAATCTAAATTATTAACGAAAATAATTTACATATACAGTCAGCTCTCGATGTTAAAAATTGTGTAAATAAGTTGAACTGTAAATAGGGTTCAAAAGAGAAGTCATCGCCTCTATTACTTGAACTCAAATTAAAAGAATTTCATGTGTAATTTATATTCCGGTTCCCGTCATTGTTTATCTTTCCAGTTTATAGTTACACCAGTCACTTATTATTATTTTATAGTGGCCTATTGTAAATTCTTTCAATTAACGAAAAGTTAAAATTGATTTGCAAAGTGGAGAAATGAAAAAGAAGTTGGGCGTTTGTTGCTAGTGAATTCCGAATTCCGCGTAGTTCTCTTTCAACCATCCTAAAGAATAAAGAAAAGATCGCCACTGGTGGAAGGCGGTAAGTCAACTTATAAGCACCCTCAGAAAAAGCGCAGTTCAGTTGAAATTTATATGATAAATTGGTACCGGGTATTTAATTTTCTGTATCAATGATTTTATATGTATGCACAAACAACATTCCCATTAATGAAAATGTGCGTAATGATTTCAACTACAATTTTCTGTTCAATTTTTCCATTTACATGCAGATAAGTGGAATAATAACCTCGACAATTCTTTTTTCAGTAAGTCAAATTATTTTTCAGGGTAGCTTGAAGATCGAGAATTGACTGTATAAACAAAAATACACTCATCACTAAAAAGTAAAAAATATTTTACCAACCAAAACAAACAGAATTAAAAAAAAAAAAAATGTTAATTGTAAAGATTCCCCACTATTTCATTACCGCCACACCGTTTCATGCCATTCGAAAGTTTGTAGCGAAGGTAGGATTAAGCTCCCTCCTTGGCTGGCACCGACTCCAAAAAAAACTGATCATAAATTGTGAATAGGTATATAAGCATAAATAATTTTGTTGATTGGCATTCAATTCTCTTAGTTTCGAAGCAACTAAAATATTATTTTATACTTTTTAGTTCTACATATATATGTAGGCTTTATCTTGAAGTCGGTTTTTGTTTTTTTTCTAAAAATTATTTTTTTATTTTACTTTAAGGATGGTTCGGATAAGCGGGAAGAGTCAATTGTAGTTCAGTACCAGCAGATTATGGAATTATTCATAGTCATTTTTCCAAACCCTTCCCGTCATGTTTTTAATATAACTTAAGGAGGTCAATAGTAATTTTTATTGTAGTAAATTAATAAGTTTAATATCCTACACTATATCGTCCTGTAGTACGATGTCCTAATAGCCAAGAAAGAATTGATGTTTAAAGTGGAAAAATATGATAGCCTAAATTTTTTTTTTTACTTAAAAAAACATGAAAATAAACTATAAATAAATCTATATTAATAAATCTCTTATACAAAGAGATGTCTCAAATTTTGACTCAATCGACTATGATCGTTTAAAAAACAATCTAGCGAAATCATTAAGGCAATCGATGTCATGGTAAATGTCTATAAAAAAATCATCAAGTAAAGTGTGATGGTTTACAAATGTCAACATTTCATTGTGATGAGTTAATGGTTCACGAGTCTCAATCAGCGGGACGAATCGTTGCACAATGTGTATTCGATTTTTTTAATTTTTAAAAGTCTTTGATTTTTTATCATAATAGAAAATTAGTTACGCTCGTAACTTTACTCGTAAAACGATCTTAGATAAAAAAAATTACTGCCTTGAGTCAGCTAGTGGAATGGATTCCTGTATCACAAACCAACTATTCGAAAATTAACTACAGGTCGTTTTATGCTTATTTTAGGTTTATATAAATAGTAATTATAACTTTATTTGGTACACCCGGCTTGAGAAAAAACATAATTTTTATTGAAATCATAATTATTTATAAATAATAAATTATAAATCAAGATGTTTAATAATATTGTATACCTTTATAAAGCATAGGGGTTTTTACTAGAAGCCATTGTGACTAATTTAGAAGGCACAATTGGAACAATTGACCGTCAACTCCGGTTACTGGGCGAAGTCAGCTTGAACCGGTAGGAAGTATAGACACATACGTAATATATACATACATATACTAAAGGATATTTCAGTATTAAAAAAAGTTGTGTTTTTTTTTTACTTGAGAATCAACTTGAGCAACTAGCGGACTTCGTTATTGGATTACTAATTCAACATTTATTTTTATTAAATCTGTTTTCAAGTTATAACAGTAATTTAGCTGTTTGTAAATTAAATATTCCATACAGTTTACAACTTGATGATTTCTTGATAATGATGATTCCTTGTATCTGAACTCAATGTATTCCTCAAAATCATACTGTTAGTTCATGAAGATGCATTTTTTTTTTTTTTTAATTAGCATATAATAAATAATGTATGCACGTTATTAAAAAATTGAGAGTATCATTAGGAAAATAAACTGAAATATATACTAGGTGAATTTTCTAATCATTAAAATAAAATAACATTTATATATATTTATATATATTTTATAATTATTCTGTAAGCTTAGATGAATATCGATGAATGACTAATGGTTTGTTTTTTAACCAATCAATTGAGGTTACAGTAAAAGATAAGATGAATCTTAGAAAACTTTCATAGATTACATTTCCTGTTTGACCAAAAATAAACTGCTCCTAACTTCCTGTAAGACTTTTAATTTTAATATTGACTTTTAATATTGACCACTATTGCAAGCTTACGACTGGTTATTGGTAAAACTCCATTACTGATTTGTTTATTTTTTTGTTTGTTTTTTTGTATTCAATAAACTAAATTCCTGCCTGCTAGTTAAATAGACAGAACTCGGAAACATTTTTAGTAGTTAAAACATGAATATTATATTCAAATTAATATTTCAAGAGGGTTAGAAAACCAAATTACTATTCCACAACAAAAGAATTTTTTTTTTTTTATTTCGACTTTATTTTACTTTCCAACAAAACTTTTATACATTGCTGAATGTTTTTGCTGATATGCTACAAATTAATATGGTGAATTTGAAAAATGTTCGTTTTGTGTTGGAACTCTGAATCGCAATTCCTATGCGATCAATATGCAGGAGGCATAAATTGTGATAGGAAGTTCATGTTTGATTCCGACTGAATCATTTGGTAAACAACATGTCCCCTAACCAGTCACAGTACTTTTCCTTT
Organism: Euschistus heros; assembly: GCA_003667255.2. NCBI lineage: Eukaryota > Metazoa > Arthropoda > Insecta > Hemiptera > Pentatomidae > Euschistus > Euschistus heros. The sequence goes on from RCWM02000042.1 coordinate 1,483,938, forward strand.
GTTCCCAATGACGGTAAGGTACGGAATTCTCATAATTTTGCTCCATTATTAGAAACGGAAGTTTTTAGCAGCTGAGGCCGTTAAGAATGTGAATTAGAGGACAAAAAGTACATAGATGATAGGACGACACGGAGATGGTTAAAAAAAAAAATTAATAAAGGTAATGTGGACCTTGAACTGAAATCAGAATTACAGATGTACGATAGAACCAGCACTTAGTTCAAACCTAGAATATATCTTCAGTTCAGTAGCTCTTTTCCTTTACTTGAATGATACTGAAAATGGAGTTTTTCGATACAAAACACAAAGAGTGTTATCATCAAGACTGGCGTCATACCAATGTACATAATGGTTTATATTTTGATAATATTATATAATAAAAAATAGATAATAATAAAAAAAATAAAAATGGGAATCGCATGAATTCATAACTACTATTTGTCATTTATTTATTGAAATTCACAACTGCACAAACATCTTGTAAATCTGCCGAATCACATGTATAATGATATAATAAAAAAATTAAGGGAAACTACTCATTGGTAGCACTTAATAATTACAAAATTGAATATTTACAATCACGTAAAACTATGCTAATAGAGATATTATGGATGATCGAATAGAATATTGATTAAAGGCAACACGAATTGGGGTTAGACAAGGTCTTAAGCAAGCACGCAATTCACCATGTGTACATTTATTTTTTTATTTGCATAAGTTATTAGATATAACAGTAATTTGAAATTATTCAAAATAATATTTATTATATTCTATTTGCCAAGGATTACATATAACGAAAATTGTCAACAATATATTTAAAAATTAAATTAGGCAAGATAAGATGGGTCGACCTCGAACATAGACCAGACCCTATTATAATTTTGATATCGCCGAATGATACAATCTTTTCTCATAGAATTTTTATATTTATTAATGAATATATATATATATATATATATATATATATATATATATATATATATATATATATATATATATATATATATATATATATATATATATATATGATTTTTATTATATTCATATCTAACTTTCAGTCGAATATTATGATCAATTCATACTGGGTTAAAATTTAGTAATAATTATTGTGTAAATTATTTCTTTCAACTCATGGAAAATTTATTGGAGAAGAGTGCTAGTATTTAAAATACTGACTTGTGCTTACAACATTTATTTGTCATGAAGTCAATAATCTTAAAATCTTATCTTAAGTTTTATCTTAAAATCTTAAAATTTTAGATAAAACTTGACATAGTTGAACAGTAAATGTTAGTACTCAAAATTCATTATTAAATACAGCAATCATTATCTTTAAGTTAAAAATGAAGAATTTTAATTATGAAAGCATTAAATTCATAGTTTAGGAAAAAATTCTATTTCATATTTGGAACAATAAAGCTTTTTTGATACCTTACACCAAACATGGTACTAAAACATCGAATATTTTCTCAATCTGCTAGACGGTAATAAGTAATTAGATGACCTAAAGAAGGATCTGAGGCGGATGGCAAAGAGGTTGACGAAGGAGGCAAGAATCAATTCTGGGAGAGGCTCGCAGATTAAAACGGCAGTGGCCCCGAGATCTATTGTAAAAATGTATTTATGTTGGAGTTCTGGCACTAGCCAGCTTCTCTACGCATGCCCTGAATTACTGTACATTGCGCTCTCACTCAGCCTCCACTGGGTTTTCTTTAACACCAATGATGCAGCTGAGAGAGAAGAGCTGGGACCTCTCAGCGCCGGGCCTGTCCTTCCATGAGTGGAGGGTCAAGGTTGGTTGGGAGATCCCTAGGATGAGTGTATATTGTAAATAAGTATGAATGTAACTTTTAATTTAATTGATCATTATTTTTATTTTTAATATTTATTTATTTTTCACTAACTCAATGTTTTATTTTATTATATTAGTATTTCATTTTATTTATATGTATATTGTTTATGAATAGGAAATTCTTTCTGTTATCTTTTAATTTATGTTATTTTATATATATATATATGTTATTTTTTCTCTCTCTTTGTACATAATGTGTGAATGTAATCACATGCCATCTATATTACTTATTGCCCATATTTGTAGCAGATTGTAATAATTACTCAATAAAAGTTCTATAAAAAAGTTAAAGAGGTAACATTGAGATACTCCACTCATATTTAAAAAAATAAAATAAAAATAATTCAAAATTTAGATCAGTTCCAGTGAAAATTTTAATTGAATTTTAAGTGCTCCTGCTTGAATGACAAATTTCAAACATTTGGATTCTATTTGATTTTGATCACTGGTAGCTGATTAGAGATTTCATGCTGCATTACATTTACGAAATGAAACATACATACGCGGACAATTTTATTTCGAGATAAAAAGAAATGTCGTATCACGTAAATCTATGTATTTATTTTATAATGAGAGCCTAAGCCTTCAATGATATTTTTTTTTATTTATTCAACTGCTTAGCGTTATGCAATTAGGCATGGAATAGGCTCATATATGACATAGTATAAATACGTATGGAATATAAGTATGTATGCCTTACATGTGCCTGATCAGCCAATCCTAAGTTACTTGATTATCAAAAATAATTAAAAATTAAATTCTATGTTCATTATCGTGTATGATGCGATATAATGGTTTAATGTACCTAACAAACTGAAAAATGCAAATTAACTGCATGTTTATGAGAAAAACTTAATTTCTCCCTGAAAAGGAAAAACAGTAGATCATATGTTTATCTATAGTCTACTGCTTTTTCCAATCTACTATACATTAAAATTTATATTTAAGATTCAAAAGGATCAAATTATTTATACTAATGATCAATATAATTAAAAAACGAATGATTATTCAATAAACAAAGTTGAGAGAAAATAGGAATCTCAAACGTGACATTTTTCATTCAAATCTGTATAGCTTCTAAACAGTAGGTCATAGCGACAAATATTATGAAACAAAAAATATTCTCTATTGAAGTTCCGATATGGAAGTTATAGGCAAATTTGCAATCCGAGCATCATCATCAGAGCTAGAGTGTGTTAAAATGTTACATTTTGGAATGTGAAAAAAATGTTACAAAAAAAGGACTAAAGACCCCCAGCAAAAAGACATCCATGTGAAAAACATACACACTAAAATGGCTGAAAAACAGAAAATTTGGAAACAGTTAGTTGTACACTTATCGCACATTTAGTGTGACACTCGCGTGCCCAAAAACGTTTTTGCCGTATATATATATACGTATAATTATATACATAATATATATTATGACTGCCTATATTAAAATAAAAATATTCCTGTCCTTTTTTGTCCTTCGTAAAGCCATTACCGTTTTTATTGCAATTGCTCAATGTTACCTGATGGACTTCCATACTTCACTTCAAGACCATCCAAACTCATTACACCTTAACATCCCCTCTTAACGATCACTCGGCTCCCTGCTGAGATAAAGGACACTTGAACTCTTAAAAAAAAATGATTGAAATCATACTGTTGGCTTACCTTGGTTATAGATTCCTTTGACTAGAAGTAATATTTTTATAGTGCAATAAAAAAAAAATTGTAATCAACAATTTTTATCGCTCTCTAAATGATTTTCCTAGAGAATTAACAAAAAATATACCTATTCAAGGATAATAGACTTCTATAACCTGTACTATAACCTCTTGGGTTCAGTATTTAATTAGGTTGTACAGTTTCTGAGCCAGCGGTTGTGAAAGGACACCTATGGCCAGATTTCACGCTCAACCGCCAGGTTTCTTCCCCAGTTAAGGTTATCCACTATTTAAGAGGCTGGGTGTGCCCCAGGAGGGTCTCCCGACTTCGAATTCGATTCACGACCGAAATGACAGAATATAAATTTTCCTCCTTCAGTCAGACTCGAGAATAGTCAGGGCCCGGGAGAATAGTAGTCAAATGTCTTACCCACGGAGCTACCGCGCCTCCTTCTAAAGACTTCTATTCTGTCTTCTAAATTTATTGAATGTTTTGGTAGGCCAAATTGATGGAAATTTATCTCAAGGCTAAACTTACAAGTTAAAAATAAGTTATTGTCAATGTTATACTTTATATGTCCAATTATTTCCAGATTTTTATGAATCAATGAATCCTGATAAAACAATCACTCAACTTAAAGTAATATTTAATATCCATTAAAATATTTAAAATTTTATTAATTGCATTTTTAACGTTATACAAGGAACTAAATATTGTTATTTGTCCATTTTTATCATTCGTATTTCAATAAAGTATCTATTTTATTACGCACCGTTGCACTCCGCTCTGATACGGCAGTAGAGTGTACTAGCCTTAAGAATTAAATCTATCAATTACCATAATTAAATTTAAAAATTCTCAGAGTAAATGTTTAAAATTTATTTTTAAAAAAAAAACTCAATTTCCCAGTGATTGGGAAAAACAATAAATCATTCAACAATGGATATGAATATCTATATTCTACTGCTTTTCTTAATTTCCATTTTAGAATTAATAATTAAATTCAATTAATTATCAATTACAACATATTTGAAAGAAAATATCGATTTCAAAGGGTACTTTTTTCATTCAAATCAATACAGCTGCTAAACGGTTGGTTCTAACGACAGATGTTACATAACAAAAATATTCTCCTTAAATTTCTGATCAATAAACTTTCGTCTGATCTTTGATCCGATCAAAATCAACAAAGCTTCAGCGGATCAAAAAAGTCCCAACACTTAATAAATGTTGGCAAGCGTGAGTTTTTCCATTCAAACCAATAGATTATCTAAGCGGTAGGTCCTAGCGATAAATGTGATGTAGCAAAAATTAATTAGTAATCTAACTTTTGTCACTTATATTTATTATTGAGCTAGTTTGTTGTTAGTTATTTAATGTGTAGTTTGAGGCCCACAGAACTATCACAGACATTTTTCATATACTTGTATCCTTAAAGCTATAGTGTTGGTTATTGGTGAACATTGCCACTGTGTCACTGTGCCATAACTTGAGACTGATTGAGTCAATTAATTGAGTCTCTGTAACACTTTATGTACCTTATTATGGCCAATCATCAATAATTGTTGCATATTACATTTTTAACTTTGAAAAAAAATGTTACATCAACAATATAATGTCAGCAAAAAGAAATATCCATAAGAAAGTATTCCTGATATTCAAAAACTAAGCTTAATTTTGAAAGAGCTTAAAAACGCTGCGGTTCTTGAATATGAGATTTAGTATCAATAATGCCTAAATATATTAATTCAACAGTGTGCGTAACTCAATTTTGTTGAAAAGATGTCATGTAACGATACAGAGGTCGTTGCGTAAGTTATTATTTAATAATAAAATTAAACAGATGATTTAATAATGCCTTTCACTTTTCGCAACCCATAATAAGTGAATCATTCTAAATTGAACGTTTGAGGTTCGCAAAATAGTATAGGATCGATTAGGAATCGATATATTGCTGCTTCTATTGCTATTTTTCATTCGAAGACTAGTTTTGAATGTTGTACATATAGCTTTAAGAAGCTCTTCCGCTTTTTGATTATGATCGATTAAGATTGCAAACAAGTCTTAGTGGATCAATGGGAGTGACAAACAATTCATAAATTATTAATTAAATTGATTATAACTACTAAGAAAATAACGAATTATTAAAAAAAACGTTTAGAAAATCCAAGTGTTATATCTTAACCTTTTGTGATTAATTAAAAAAAAATGACTAGCTGCTGTTATGCAAGAGCCAGAATCATTTAAACGTACTTCAATGTTGTTATGACGTCTCACCGAAAGGCCAACGAACTACCAAAAGATAAGTCACGAACCCTTTTAAATTCTTTTGTTTTTTAAACATATTTATTTTGTATTTTTCTTTCATTAATTATTTATTATTATTATTTTTTTTTTAAAGAAACCATTTCTATTGCCAATAATATAATGATCACATGAACTAAAAAAAAGGTTATAATATGAACCATTAATTTTTTTTTACCAAACTTGAAAGTATACAATGTACATGTAATTTTTAATTTTTGTTTTGATTATTATTTTACATATACATATGCATATATAAAAAGCTAATATAAAAATTGAACAAGAAAAAAAAAAAAGAAAAGAAACAAGAAGTTATACAATATTAAAATTCCTTCCAGGAACTACAAAGATGATATGGTTAAAATTTGGTACAGATTGGTTCAATAGTTCGGTAAGTGATCACAAACGAAAAATGTCTTGTCCATTTATACAATAGTACAGATAACATCAGTTCCGTTGATACAATTGTTATTTGCGAATTGGATATGCGCATAATACATATGTATTTATAAAGTGTAATTTAAGATTTAAATTGTCATCTGCCATTGTGTTCTAAAATGAATGTGTTGGCAAAGATCCAATAACTGTTTGATACAATTTGAACTTAACAGCCGTAATGCAGGCTAAGCCGTAATGGTGGTTGTATTTCCTTGATCTTAAACATTGATTAGGGATTCAGATGGCATTGAACTTGTACATCCGTCCATATCTCAGAGGCCACTGTTAGTTTATCGCGGTCTTACTGCAAATAAAAAAAAAATTCTTTAGTTTTTTAGTTAAAGATAAATTCACATTATTTAATCAATATTTAATTATAATTAATAATCTTATGATAATAAAATGCTGATTAAGCAGATTTTCTTTCTTCAGATTCATACTCAATGTATTTTTATATTATTTCTATATATTCCTATTCTGTTTATAGTAATTATAATTTATATAAAAAAATTATGATGGTAAATAATAATTAGATAAAGTATCTAAAAAACATTATTTGTTATGTTGGTGGGTAAAATATCTGATGTTTTTCGAACTATTCCATATACAGATGATAAATATAAAAAATATTGTATATACCTACAGTTTATTTTAAAAAAAAAAATAAAAAAAAAAATCCTACATTTTTGATTTTAAAAATGAAATTAAAACATCAAAAAGATAATAATCATGAGGAAAATTAAATATATTATAACTATCAAATTATTTTACTATCACGGCAAATATTTAAATCATACATAAAATTATATTTAAAAAATTATAAATTCATTCAATAATTAAAAGTTTTTTTTCGTAACTCGATTTATTTTTTTCTTTAACTTTAATAATTCATGCACTAAACAAAATATTTTGTATTGTGTACCTTCACAGCTGTAATTCATTTCATTATTAATTTTCTAATGATTCATTCTTCTTGTTGCCTTGGGCCCAAGAGGAGATCTTTGACTGGATCCTCAACTCACAGTGGATTCCCTAGAACTAGTCAACCTAGGGTTTTCAAAATAATTGTTCTAGGATTCATAAAGTGTTTAATATTATGCCTGTCTTACTGCTTTTAGAACAAATCTAGCACAGAACTCTTGAATTTATAAATCTTTCCTCCTGTTTTGAATTTCGATGATTTATTCAGCCTTATTTTTTATTTTATATTAATTTATTTAAATTTACCACTGTACAAATATATACATCAAATTAATGTGTTGATAACGATCACAATAACATGTCAAAACTTCTATGTAAAACTATTCATCAGTAGCACTTCAATATAAATTCAACACCAGAAGATCTCTAGGACATCTTCTTTTCAGACACCTCGGAGGATTATCGGAAACGTAGTGGGAAACAAGTTGGGAAACTAGTGAATTTGAGTAGAAGTTTATTTGTCCTAAAATATTATTTCCCACTATCGTTTAGAATAGTAGAATACATAGTAAAATGTAAAATTCGGACCCCACACTTTGATTGATGATAGATAATTTGATAGTATTAGAATATCTACCTTTATCATAGACATAAAATTTATTGATCACTTCAAGGGTGACAAAAATATTATTTAAATCAAACAAATAAACATTATAAGTATTTAGTTGGAAAGAGCAGAGAAGGATTCTTGAAAACCCATTACCAGAATTTGATACCAATTACCCAATTGGTGAAAATGTTTTAACCATCAGTTTATTCAAAATAGAGAAGGTATAAGTGATATCAATATCTTAACCATTTATCTATTTAAATTTAATTATCTAAATGGCTAGTACAGGTTTGTTTGTGTTGATTATTGTTCAACAATTTAGTTATACAACCTGCAACACGTATTCGTGATACAAAATAGCCTACAGTAAACACCAGCACACTAGGAGAATGCGCGCGCACTCAAACCTAATATAAAAATAGACTGCATTCTGTTTCAGTTATCGACTAGACAATTCATTTCTTGACATCATAATTACTCGTTTCACACACACACACACACACACACACACACACACACACACACACACACACACACACACACACACACACACACACACATATATATATATATATTTTTTTTAATTTTTTTTTTTTTTTTTTAATTTGTTTCCCTTCCATAGTAACCCTATGGAAAGGTCGTTTATTTTGATATTTTTACAGATTCCATGCGCATTTGCATACTACCTGTAATTCACAGGTGCAATATTATTTTTAATTGTGATATATTACAAATTGTAAAAGTTCTATATAGAAATTAGAACAAACGGGAAAAATAAGAAAAGAAATAAAAAAAAAAAAAAAAAAACATGAACAAAACAGAAAGAAAAAAAAAAAAAAAAAAAAAAAAAAAAAAAAAAAAAAAAAGTATAAAGAGTAGACATGTTGATTTTCTGATGTGTCTTCAAGTTGTTTTTTTTTTTTTTTTTTCTTAGTTTTTGATGAAGGGTGGTCTTCTTTCTTCACTTGTGTGGTCCAATTGATGTAGCAAATTTCACTAAAGGTTTCTTGAATTTTTTATATAGTTTCGCTTCTGGATAAGGCCATGTGTCCCCATTCATCAAAACTGTCTTTATCAGTAAGTATCTATTGTGTTCGTAAAGGGGGCAGTCATATAGTAAATGATGAAATGTTTGTGGAGTCTGTCCGTTCCATTCACATGTATCTGTGTTTTTCAAGTGTGTTTCAAGTAGTGATAGTTTGTCATGTCCGTTAGCAGTTGTGTAAATTTGTGATGTGTACTTTTTGGGTGTATCGTGATTTTGTAGTGTGATGTTTGGGATGTATTTGTGCAAAGGTCGTCCTTTTGTTGAGTTGTTCCAAGTTTGTCCCATTCAGTAAGTAAGTCTGTTTTAATATGTTGCTTAATAAATGAGATAGGAATGCGGTTGTAGTTATAGCTAGTTCTGAATCGTGAGCAGCTGTCTTTGCCAATAAATCTGCTCGCTCGTTCCCTTCGATTCCACTATGGCCTTTGATCCAGATCAACTTAGTTGGTGTTCCACGGTTCATTAGTTCAATCAAATTTGTCTTGAGTCGATGTGTCAGTGGGTCGTTGGATTTGGGGTTATTAGTTGAGTCTATTAATATCTTGTTGTCCGTGTAAATGGTGTATTTGTGTTGAGGAACGTACGTTTGTCTTAAAATATATTCTGTGGCCTTAACTACAGCTAATTTCTCTGCCTGATTATTAGAGCAGTTTTGGCCTAGTCTGTATTGTTCATCGTAGTAGCAGTTATTGTGATATAGAGTTAGTGCGCATCCTGTGTGCTGTTCGTCTTTGCTTTCCATCCGTGTAAATGTCAATACTTCCTGTGTCTATGTCTGCAGCTCCTGTGTCTGTTAGGTACTGTGTTAGTTTAGCGTGTATAGCAGGATGTATCCAGTGTTTGGTGGTGAGTTCGTTTTCAATGTCCCTTGGCTCCATGTCCTTGTATTTTAGTCCTTGTTTTTTTATTTTGTATAATGTCGTTAGTTCTTTAATTTTTAAGTGATTTGGTTTTATCCCTGCAAGGACACAGGCAGCGTCGTAAGAGACAGTGCGATATGCTTTGCTTATCCTTATTCCCATCAGTCTCTGAACCCGCTGAAGCTTTTTCAGATTGATTGGTTTGACTGCTCCCGATTCCCAAACGGGTATGGCGTAAAGCAGTTTTGGGATGATAGCCCCTTCATAGATAATTTTTAGTGCCTCTGTCTTTAGGCCCATGTGTTTCTTGCAGCGATAGTTAGTCCGTTTACTGTTTTTATTGTTTTGTTAACAACGTAGTCTGTGTGTGCTTTCCAATTTAGTTTCCTGTCGAATGTTATCCCTAAATATGTCATGGTTTCAGTTTGTACAAGTGTTTTGGAAATAGAGTCTAATGTTTAAATTTGGAACAATTCGTTTCTTGGTAAAAATTATGTATTTTGTCTTGTCAGTATTAAATTCGAGTTTATTATCTGTTGCCCATTTTTCCAAAATAATTAAAGCTTGATTGGTGATTAATTGTAATTGGGGGAAACGTTTACCAGTGACGAGAAGTAAAATGTCGTCTGCGTACGTGGTTATCTTACATTCTTGGAAGTACTAAATCGAATAAAGAATTAATCAGAATATTCCAGAGCGTCGGTGAGAGAGAAGAACCTTGGGGAGTGCCAATAGTTAGTTTCTTTGAAATTTGGAAGTTATTGGATCTGATTTCAACAGATCGATCCTGAAAGAAGCTTAGTATCAACTGAAATAAATTTCTTGGGCATTGGTACTTCCTCAGATTAAACATTATGGCAGGAACCCAGGCATTATCAAACGCTCCGATATGTCGAGTTTCAGCATTAAACAATTTTTTTTATTATTTGTTGCTGATTCTATAAATGAATTAGTATAATAAAGAGCATCGATAGTACTTTTTTGGGGAATGAATCCAAATTGGTTTTTGTTGAGCAAGTCGTTTGTAAGTAAAAAGTGGGTAAGTCGGTTGTTGATTATTTTGTCTAGGACTTTGCTCATGATTGGGAGGATTGTAATTGGACGTAACTTGTTAGAGTCTCTCTTTGGTATTATATGTAACAGTCCTTTTTTCCAAGTTATGGGAATTTGTGTTTTGAGCCAGATCAGTTGATAAATTTTAGTAATTAAGTCTGGATAAATATTTGTGACTATATATATATATATATATATATATATATATATATATGTATATATATATATATATATATATATATATATATACACACACACACACATATAACGTATGTAAGTATAAAACATAAGTTCAAACAAAAAGATTAGAAGAATTATAAAATATAATTTTTCAGAAACCTTATACTACACGACATACTGTCTGATGCAGCATCTAAATCAATAATCCGTGGTATTCTTCAAAACATCACTAAATTGTCTTTCAGAAAAAATAATACTTTATTTTCTATTTATATTTTGAATACATTGTACGAACATATCTATTTTACTAGTAATTAACAAGAAGATAATATTTCCTTAAGGATAGATGTAATAATAGAACGTAGTAAGGTAAACAAATTAGATGAAACTGCGTTAGAAAAAAAATCATAACGCATGGAGAGAAATAGAGAAAAAAAAAAAACTTTCCAAGGACAATATAAAAAACATTTCCAATCATACAACCATTCTTTAAACAGTTTTTTTTTATGGGAAATTAAAATAAATAATAAATGTATATATTTTTTTAAAAGATTAGTTATTGATCAGTACATTCTAGTACTAGTACGTGCTGTAATTTTATACAGAAATATATATATATATATATATATATATATATATATATATATATATATATATATATATATATATATATATATATACATATATCTATATATACATCATGTATAATTATATGAATAATATAAACCATTTTAAATTTAAGCTATCAGTGAGGAACTGGCTTTACAAATTTATCATCTTATTGATTAATATATATTTATTTATTTATAAAAGCGCATAAACATCGACATTAGTTGAACTTGAACTGGGATTTCATAATATTCCAAATAATATGACCTCCCGATGCAATTTCCTACCGGCCCTGAGCCATGCCTTGCCGGTTAGTATCACTATTTACCCCAGGCACTGACTAGCCCACCAGTATAAGGAGTAATGGCTGGTTATGTTGTAAATAAGTTTACAAATCACAAAAATGAAACAGGAAAATGTCGTGTTTCACAATCCACCAAGATCGTTTAGTGAAAATTATAAACCAAAGCACCCGCTACTGTTCTTTGTATATATCGGCATTTATATACTGTTTTTACTTTTTTAATAAAAATTTAAATAGATATGTAACTCTTCTATGAATATTGCAACATGTATTATTATTAGACACTCAATATTGTGAATAAAAAATTATATTTACTATCGTAACTTTTGTGCATACTTTATTTACCTATCTTCAATCAAGATGCTATAAATAATATAACTATTACACAGTGATTATATAATCTTATCGTAGAGGATGTGATGTGATAGTGGAAAATTGTGACATGTGGCTATATCACCGACACCGTCTTTGATGGGTTAGCCACTACCGCATTTTTACTATCCTTTTATGCATCTATTTATTATTGAGGTATTGAGTTGACAAAGTTTCTTGCATATGTAACAATACGTTTTGAGACCATATTAAATATATAATAATATGTAATACATAACGGAAAGCTTAACCTCTGACAAAATATATAGTTTTCTTATCATACAACACAAATTAATTTACTGTAAATAGTAAATTTTACATTTACTGTAAATAAATTTTCTATATTTTTTATGTTCCTTTAACAAGGAGATTTGAAAGTATGAATTACACAATTTAAGAACACTTAAAGGTTTAAACAATTGAAAATTTTATCACCAAATTTTAAAACACTATAAGAGAAAATAAATGTATTTAATTGGATTTCCAAAGTGACTTTTTTAAAATTCAAGATATACAAAACCAAAGCCAATGACCTTACGATCAATAAGTATCATCTGGCGGGTGTTTAACGGCCTTCAGAGTGTTATTGAAATTTTAAAATTAAGCAATACATGTTGAGTGTAGTATAATTACGAGGCAGGATCAATTTCTTTTCTTTTGGAAATTTATAGAAATTCGCTACTTAATTACATATATATTTTTTTTAAATTTATGTTTTATCTTTGACCATTGCAACATACAGCAGACACTCTGCCATAGCTAATAATTCATGAAATGTATGTTGATAGACAAATCCCTCAGTATTCATTTCAAAGTGTTCTTCACATTTTTATAGGAAACGGAGGTAAACAAATACAAAATATTGAACATGTTCTACAATATTAGGTTCGTGATTATTTTATTCTTTATAGAATTTTATTAATTTATTGACATTTAATAAATAACACAATAAAACCATTTTTTTTATTCACAGCTCTTATAAATGTAACCAGTGAATTTGCTGAAACATGTACTTATAACATACAGGCTCATATGTTATATATTATGCTAGCAAACCCCGTCGCACAGTGGAAAAAAACTTTGAAAATGATTTTATTATTTTTGTCGTGTTTGATAGGTTATTGTATTCATTATTAATTGGTGCGAACACTTCCAGTTTGTTTTTCAATTTCATTTTTATTTGTGACTTTGAGGCCTTCTGAAGTTGCACAATATTACTCCACCCTAATATGGACTATTTCTATTGAGCTACATTTTGGCTCACTGTGGATATATTTTTATAGATAAACCTATAAAACTTGACAGATTTGTAGTTCAAGTACTAAAGAATAGTGGAGAAAAAAAATTATATTGGTCCAATGTATGAAATATATTATCAAAAAATATACAAGAGCGAGAGGGAAAAAGTAACCAGAGTTTCTGAACAGGTGTGGTCCTACAAAAAAAGCTCCGCTGAGGTCCGATAAGAAATTACCATTTTCATAAAGCTTATACTACTACTTAATATCCCTATACATTGCATTGACAAATATACATAAAAACAAGGATTGTTTAGTATAAAGTTGGGATTGGAGCGTTATTTAAATAGTTATCAGTCTCCTTTCATCTCAAAGAGTATGAACATGGTAAGTAAAGAGTATGAATATTCCGGTGTATTTGAGATAGTTTCTTGTGACGGATCATTATAAACTTTAGTTTCTATTTTCGGGAAGTATTCTTTGGTATCGGATGCTTTGGTAACTTCAATGAGTGATACAATTAATAAGTGTTTTTTCCTCTTTACAAACAAAAATTAAAATTGGTTTTAATTTAATAAGGGATAAGTTTAAATATCAAGACATGAACCTAAGTTTCGCAAAGAAGAAGCAGTTGAGTTGGGAATTTTTCCACTTCATGCTAGAATTAAATTTATGGAATATATTCTTCACTTAGGCTATATCTTGGAATTCCAGCGTTGGAGAACAATCAAAACTACTATCCCAATATAAAAACGGTCTATCACTGAGTTAAGGATAAAAGTTGATTTTGTGAAGCAGGGAAATGTTTCCAGTAACACAGGAAATACATCTAGAATATTTTTCCGAAATTCTTCTTTGACTGCCTAAATAACTCAAGTTAGCTATGAATTAGTTATGAACAAATATCACAAGTACTATGGTCTACATACTAGGAAATCCGTACAGCCACGAACAAGGATGTGTTTTATAAACTGCTAAAATCTTAAGATTCCTACTTAACACAAATGAAGCTTGAACCAAAGAAATAAACACTTTACCATGAGTAACGAAGCATTCTAATTGATGTGGGCCGTTCCATCATTCTTTCCATTGGGTATATAGATAAATAATGAATTCTCCTGAGCCATTCTGAACCAGGTCATTCTAAAGCAATCGACATAAAAATGTTAAAAACGATAAATAGCGCCGAAATTTTATTGAAATGAAGTTATCTTAGAATAAAATTATGTTAAATTAAATTTACATTTAAATTAAATTTTACAAAATAATTTAAAATATCTGCACTTGCGTTGTCAATATTAGTAAAGAATAAAATTATATAACTTTTTTAATTAGTTACAACAATTCTAATGTATTTTTTCATTCTGAAGCGAATGAGACTATTTGCATAGGACTAACCATTCTTGAAAAAAAAGTGTTTTTTTTCCCGCTTTTTAGCCGTTTATCTCAACTGTGAGTCGCGGCTTCACTCGCTCTAAAAATTAAAAAAACTTATGTAATTTTTACTTATAATTGAATTTTTATTTATCAATAAAAATCTTGTATTGTAGACATCAGAATAAACTACACTTCGAGTTTCGTCTCCCGACATTATGAGAATGATTCGCTTGTTAGGGTTTCTAGTTCAGGGAAACCTTTCATATAATTGACTGCCAGAGAAACAATCAGTCCGAAGATCCACTACGATGTTATTGTAATCCTGACGAATCGTTAATTGTAATAGCAAAACAAACTGAAATGGTAAATTAGCAGATCTTTGGGATTCTAGGAATAAATGCGATTTCTGGTGCTCCAGTGAGAATTATAGCCTCAATGATATTTTCATTCATAGCTATAATTGTTAACCTGGTATCATTGCATAAATTAGATGGTTGAAGGTCACATAATACCATAATTGGACATCCAATTTTTAATTTTAATGCATTACCTCGTAATCCAGATGGAGAGGGAATATGTACTATATTATTAGCGATATATCGGTCGAATTTCAAACTCCATATTTATCAGTTTCAATAACAATTTAATTGAAACTAATGTAAGTAAATTTCATTATCAATGTTAAGATCTAGATAACACCGTTCCATTGTAAATAGTACATTGCATGTTTACAATCTGCAAAAGTCAATATCAAAATTGTATTAAAACATCGATAGCCTTGGTGTATACTTTTTATGATTTAAGTCTTCCATTTTACAGACTGCTTCAACATTTACTAGACAAACGTTCAAAGCTCCCAATTAATTACAAAAGACTCATTTATATGACTGTGATTAAACCTTTATAGACGTACGGAGTTGAGCTTTGGGGCTCTACTAAACCATCCAATTCATCTCGTATCTAATCCTTACAATCCAAAATCCTTCGAAAAATCCTCAATGCTCCTTACTTTGTGACCAATAAACTTATCCATAAAGATCTTAATGTTCCATATGTTTTTGATTTAGCCCTAACCAGATACCTATCCTTCCATAGTAAGCTCCATAACCACTCCAATCCACTAGTCTCCTAACTTGCTTCCTCCTCCATCCCTAATAATCCTCCAAGGCGTCTGAAAAGAAGATGGTCTAGAGACCTTCTAGTGTAGATTTTATTGAAGTGCTACTAGTGAGTATCACAAGTTATTTACATGTCATTGTATTCACTGTCAACACATTTACTTGTATATTATTTTGTACAGTTGTAAATATCAATAAATGGAAAAAAAAAGTCTTCTATTACAGGTCTATATCATTTACGATCTTTCTAATGTAATGCTTAATTTCCTCTTGCCATTATATGCAATTATTTAACCTAATAGACTGTATCAAACATTGTAATTAGACAATATTTCTTTTTTCAAAATATGTATTGTTTCGGGCCACTGGGAGTATGACTAATCAAATCACAATTTAAATACTAAACACTAATTTATTTACTACTTAATAAATACAAATAGGTCCCTTAAGCTATTTAATATAATAACAATTGTATCGGACGGCTGGTCCGATCTTAATGAAATTTGATAATTATGTTTCTTTTGTACTTATTAGCGTATATTTAGGGTTTTAACTGTTTTACTAATTAGGGAGGGGTGGGGGGGGCTAAATTTCTAAATTAAGAACGGCTGGTCCGATCTTAATGAAATTTGATAATTATGTTTCTTTTGTACTTATTAGCGTATATTTGGGGTTTTAACTGTTTTACTAATTAGGGTTTTTAACTGTTTTACTAATTAGGGGGGGGGGGTGGGGGGGCTAAATTTCTAAATTGAGAACGGCTGGTCCGATCTTAATGAAATTTGATAATTATGTTTCTTTTGTACTTATTAGCGTATTTTTTTGGGGTTTTAACTGTTTTATTGGGGTTTTAACTGTTTTACTAATTAGGGGGGGGGGGGGGGGGCTAAATTTCTAAATTGAGAACGGCTGGTCCGATCTTAATGAAATGTTTCTTTTTGATAATTATGTTTCTTTTTACCTATTAGCATATATCTTTGGGGTTTCTTTTTTTAAAATACCTATATTTAAAGTGAAGATAAAAAATTATAGCTCTTTGCTGTACCAAAATTTATATTAAAGTTGAACTTATTTAAATGAAATAATAATGATCGTTATATAACATCATAAAAGTTAAGAATGAGTGTTAATAACATATTAAAAAAGAACTTTAATCCATACTTTTTACACTATAATCAATAATAAAGTAAAGATGGTAACTGACTTACGAAATCACATTACAATTTTAAATATGTATACATGTTTTTATACTAAAACTGTTAAACGCTAATAAGTCCGAAATAAACATAATTATCAAATTTCATCAAGATCGGACCAGCCGTTCTCAATTTAGAAATATACCCCCCCCCACCCCCCCCCCTAATTGTAAAACAGTTTAAAACCACATCATATACGCTAATAGGTACAAAAGAAACATAATTATCAAATTTCAATAAGATCGGACCAGCCGTTCTCAATTTAGAAATATACCCCCCCCACCCCCTAATTAGTAAAACAGTTAAAACCACAAATATACGCTAATAGGTACAAAAGAAACATAATTATCAAATTTCAATAAGATCGGACCAGCCGTTCTCAATTTAGAAATTTAGCCCCCCCCCCTAATTAGTAAAACATTTAAAACCCTAAATATACGCTAATAAGCACAAAAGAAACATAATTATCAAATTTCATTAAGATCGGACCAGCCGTTCTCAATTTAGAAATTTAGCCCCCCCCCACCCCCCTCTAATTATTAAAACAGTTAAAACCCTAAATATACGCTAATAAGTACAAAAGAAATATAATTATCAAATTTCATTAGGATCGGACCAGCCGTTCTCAATTAAAAAAATTTAGCCCCCCCCCCCCCCACCCCCCCTAATTAGTAAAACAGTTAAAACCCCAAATATACGCTAATAAGTACAAAAGAAACATAATTATCAAATTTCATTAAGATCGGACCAGCCGTTCTGAATTTAGAAATTTAGCCCCCCCCCCCCCTAATTAGTAAAACAGTTAAAACCCTAAATATACGCTAATAAGTACAAAAGAAACATAATTATCAAATTTCATTAAGATCGGACCAGCCGTTCTCAATTTAGAAATTTAGCCCCCCCCCCCCCCCCACCCCCCTAATTAGTAAAACAGTTAAAACCCTAAATATACGCTAATAAGTACAAAAGAAACATAATTATCAAATTTCATTAAGATCGGACCAGCCGTTCTTAATTTAGAAATTTACCCCCCACTCCTCTCTCTAAGAAAAAGATGGCGATAGTTCAAAACCGTTAACAATAAGAGAAAACTTAAAACTTTAATGGTGGAGGTGAAAACTGATATTCCGATATTTATTTGCCTATTTAATGGAAGAAATATTGTAATCGAACTAAATTTTCAAATAATTCATGCCTTGAATTACAAGTAATCGAAATCTGTAATCCAATTATGTAATCCGTAATTGAATTACATTGATGAATTACATTGTAATCCAATTGATTACTTTGTGGGAATACTGTAATTCATACCCGATGTATTTCGATTACATCTGTTTGAAATATAATGTAATGCAATTGTAATCGGATTACAATGTAATTGAATTTTGCCCAACTCTGCTCACCTGACCGTAAAAGTATCTTATGTATTGTTGTATAGGTTATAATCGAAAGATAAAAATATAGAAACAGTTTTTAAACATCGTTCCTACTTACGTACTAAATTAATTTTTTTTTTTTTTATAACAATTTATTGAAATTTACAACTGTACAAAATTTATACATCAAGTAAATGTGCTGTTAACTATTACAATAACGTGATAAAACTTGAAAAGGACTACTCATCAGTGGCACTTTAATAAAAATTCTACACTAGAAGGTCTCTAGGCCATCTTATTTTCAGACGCCTCGAAGGATTATCAGGAATGGTGTGGGAAGCAAGTTGAGAAATTAGGGGATTTGAGTGGTTATGGAGCTTACTATGAAAGATATCTATATAGATATCTGGTTTGGGCTAAATCAGCAACATATGGAACATTAAGATATTTATGGATAAGTATATTGGTGAGAAAGTAAGGTGCATTGAGGATTTTTCGAAGGATTTTGAATTGTAAGGATTGGATACAATATGAATTGGATGGTTTAGTGGAGCCCAAATTTAAATCTTAAAATTAAAAATTCAATTTTTGGTCAGTTTTTACATTCTGACCCATAATACACTAGAATGGCTGTTTAGTAATCCTTCAACATGAGCAAGAGTTTCCTGGTTATAAGAAAATTACGCGCGTTAAATTTGTAAATATTCAAATAAAGCTCACTAAAAGTAAATAAAAGGGGTTACGTTTTAAGATCAACTTTCAAACACAAAAATACCTACAGTTTGTTTTAAATGCACTTTGTATTATCATTTTAAATTTACATATGAATCTATATAATAATTTAATATTAATTTTTAATTAATTATCGCTGTTGGATTGTAAAAAATAACGTGTTATCTGTGTTTATTGTATTGATTGTATTAATGTTTTTTGAAGTTCAATGTATTTTTCACTTCCTCTAGATTCCTCTTGAACTTCAATCTTATATTAAGAGAGGAGTCTTGTTATTCAATCTTTTGTCTGAGCTCTTGTTTTGAAGATTTTTTTAAAAATTTTATTTAGAAAGGAAGTTTAGCTATTAATATATATATTTTAACGATGATACTATCAGTAGTTTACTCTTCAGTTTCTAGGAAGTTATATTTCGAATTTCGGCACGAATTTTAATTTAAATTTTTTTTTTTTTTGTTCTAAACAAGGTCTTTTATTATATTCTGTCAATAATTTTTTTTTGAATTCGTTTGTGTTCCCAATTTAAATTTAAAGCTATGACTGTAAGAATATTTGCTAAGGTGTATATAATAATATATATAGATATTTTCATTATAAATTATGATAACATCTAAATATATTCAAGTTGTTTAATAGTATTCTATTTTAAATTTGAGACTGGTTTAGTTTTTCTTAGTACATCATGTAATTTTGGGAATTGTAAAATTAATTATGTAAGAAATAAAGAAAATAAAAAAAATTATAAATAACCTTACGTACAGTGTAAAAATAAATTTAATTTTGTGTTTTGGTCAAATCCCTTTTTTCTAATTGTATCTTTCTTTTTTGTTTTAAGTGCGACCGTTCGGAAAAGATACTCATCATTCCAAAATACAAAATATGCTTTCAGATAATGTAGGGTAGATTTAAATACCACAACAGCGCTTCTAGTTCGTTGTCTAATTTTCCATAAATTGCGTGCTAAAATGTATATTTTATGAATCTCATCAATGATAAATTCAATATCTAGGAGCACCTCTTGTGAATCTTACTTTACCACTCTGAACTCTAGAGACTTGCTTGAATACAAGACATTTAGTGAAAGGCGCGTCGGTTTATAAATATTTCTGTTTTAGCGTCTTTCAAAACCAGTTTAATTACTATTAAATCGTAATTAATTAATTCTAATATTTATATCGTAATTAAATATTAAAAAAAATTATTTCAATTAATTTCCATTTTATATATACATATATATAAATAAAAAATAAATAATATATAATATATATATATATATATATATATATATATATATATATATATATATATATATACACACACACACATATTTGTTGTTATTTGCCGAAAGTTGATATGCAAAATTTCACCATCTTTACTTTACTGATGATATGAGTTTGGAATTTTCTTTTTCCACTTTTTCTTCAGGTAAATAAAATTGTCAACTGAACAATATATAGTCAGTTGTGAGATATAAGATATATAGCTGTGAGATATATAGATATATAGAACTTCAAGCTTTTAAATTAATTAAAAAATTAAAAATTAAGTACAAATATATTATGTCTAAGCCAGGTCGAACACTTTATCAGTTCGGGTCGTATTCCATATTTTTTAGTACTTCTGTTGTAGAATATATTTATTCACTTTTTAAATGTTACATTATACTAAATATTAAAAATAAACGTTCTATTGAGTAGGTTGTCTGACGAAGTGTTGGTCAGAAACCCACAGTGCCCAAGAGTAGGTCACCGCGATAACCTGCGTTGTGCAACTTATGAGGAACTGGTCTTCCAATGTAGTAATGAGTCGAAAGTTCATCCAATAGCCACCCTGCATTGACCGCCTTGGACGACATTTATTTTATTTTGGCAAGATCATTAAAATGCTTTTAAACCGTGATATTGTCAATTCAAGCATTTATACTCTTGATGAACATTGAATCGTTCATGCAATAAAGTAACCCAACTCCAACAGACTAATGCTCACTAAATTACTAGAGATAGTAAATAAATACCAAAAAACCAAATAACTGATTTATTGAATAATTTTTTTTTTAATTTACAAATATAATAAAAAATATCTACCGGTTGTTTTTATTGGCTCAAGTGTAGACTAAATAATAAACAGAAAAAAGTATTGAAGCTAAAGCACAAGATCCATTCAAAAATTGTAAAATTAAAAGTATAGTAAATACTAAGGCAAATACGTCCCTTACAAACAATTGTTTAACACAACTGCCAAAACCATCTTTATAATGTCATTACATGATATGAATCGAAACAACCAGCAGGAAGTACACGAACATGGACGCAGAATTTTTTCTTTTTCAATGGTTTTTGTATAATCGTGTCCTGTTAAAACAAATTTCAGTAAAAAAAATTGTTCTTCATCCATCTACAGTTTTAAGTGAAAGGTTGTTAGTAACATTTTCGATCCTAAAATATAGATTATACTAACAACATGTTAAAAAATCACTCTTAAATATATATATATATTTTTTTTTGTATATTGTCTGAAATATAATTTATTATGTGTCTTATATGCTGTAGATGAGAAATGCTACTTCGTCTTCACTCATTTATTTATTTAATTATTAGTTTATTTTAATTCATTTAATATTTTTTACTCTTAACTTCAGAATTCTTTGGTAGATTCATTTTTAAAAGAATTTTAAATCGGAATATTGGTATCGGTAATCGATATTTCTATCAGGAATTAATGGAAATCGAAACCTATCTCTGCAAAAGAAATTAAATTTTTCTTTTACTTCTCATTATGAATTTAACATAATATAATGATGTAAATGATTTATTTTGCTCTTTAATAAAACATAATATTAATACTCAAAATAAAACTCATATTGATGCACTGTCATTTCTCTTTTTATATCCAGTCGCTTGATCCCATGCAGGTACCACTGTTCAGAGTGGCTTTCAACAAATTTCTCGACCTTTGTTTTGACTTCTCGAAATATATTAATTTTTCCCTCTTCCAAAACATCCGTCATTGCTTGAAACAAATATGCTGAAGCAAGGGCCAATGTGTAGAACAAGCTCGAAGCCATCAAAATTTTAACTATCATTATACAATTCAAGCTCCTTGGCAAAAACACTTATGGATGGATATGATCCTACAGCTTGCCTGAGAAACTCACGAATCTCGAGTTATGGTTACCCTGAGCTTTTCTCCCTTCCCTATGACATATACCTACTAGAAAATTTTTGAAACAAACGCTGCTCGATTCGCTTTTCAAGGACACATCCTCCTTCAGTTTAGTTAATTTCAGGAGCCGCTTCGGTGGGCTGTTGTTATTTTTAGACATTATTTTCCCATAATCTCTTTAAATTACAAGAATTTAAGAAGAATGTCGTGAAACACTTGAAGCCCATTTTTGATAAATAACACCAGATTAGTGTTTTAAAGAAAGAATAAATTGTTGGAACACAATAAATAGTTCATCATATTTATTGTGTTCCAACAATTTATTCATTCTAAGGCTACGGCTACAAGTGCTTCCTTGCCCGCAAAAATTGTGCTGGAAAAGAAGCTGTACTTATAGAACCCGTTGAATAGAAGCAGCCTCCCAGACGAGCGTCTTTCCCAGCTAGTGGGGAAAGGGGTCGGGCGCTGGATGGACCTAGGCCCATTTCGCCAGCTTTATTTGCCGTTTAAGATGTGGCCACACGTGCGACAAATCCAGCCGCTTCTTGTTTCTCAAGTTTTCTTTAAAATGGAGATTGACAGTCAACAATTATTTCTGAAGTGCAAAACCATCCATGTCTATATGACCTGAAGAATGGTGATTTAAAAAAAAAAGGAAGAAAAAAAAAATAATGAACTGAACAAATGGCAAACTGAGGAAATAAAAACGTTTTTTTTCTTCAAGTTTTATATTAAATCATTTCCATATTTTAATTTTAGTAATTTTTTAATTCCATATCTAATTTTTTTAGGATATTTCATTAATATTTAATTTTCTATAGCCTGTTGAATTTTTTATCTCACTTTATATTATGAATAGAACAAAAATCACTGCCAGTGAAGAATAATACCATGAAAATATAATTTATATATCTTTCACAAATCTAATATTTCTCAAATGAACTGAACACGCGTGAAATTGTGGTCGTGTGGCCAGGGGTTAAGCAGGTTTTCCCGCCGATTGACAAAAAAGCAATGAGGCTGGGTCATTTGCCGGTTTTGCAGCGGCAGGAAAAGAAGCAGAATTGCTGCGGGAAATGTGGCCGTAGCCTTATGCGTGTTTATAGTTCTAAAGAATTATGCATTTGACGAAATAGTATTATTTTTTTTTATATACATCCCTTTGTAGCGTTCATTAACACACAAACCAGTATTTTCCAAACTTGTTTCCAAAGCATTATTATATAATTTTACAAAAATCTTCCAATACATTTTGAAAAAATATGGTTTAGGTGTTAACAACAAAGAATCATCATTGGAATGTTATCTATGAGTAGTTTCATAAAAGATAAGTGCATTTTTTTTAAAATGTGCTCTCATAATCATAATATATACAGTGGAGTCTCAATTATACGAATGTGAGGGGGAACGGGAAATCTTTCCTATAAGTGAATACTTCTTATAACTGAATAGTTATAAGATATTTATTCGTTCGCCGGGGAACGAAAAATTCTTCGTATAACTGGTTGTTTCGTATAAGTGAGACTCCACTGTATATCAAAATATCAATTTTTAAAAAAAAGTTTAATGTAATATTACTTATTGTTTAAATTGCCTGTAGAATAATTTGTAATAAATAACATTTTATATCTCTAGTAGGCGCGCTAGTTATACCATACCGTATGACAAGCTTACGCATAGTCAAATTATTCAGGACAGAGTGAACTGGTTCTTTTTTGATTAAGATGAAATAATATGTAACTTGTTAATTTATTGATTTTGTTTATGTTCTAAATATAATATAAAATAATAGGGATCACTAAAACTCAAAAAATGTCGTATCATTTATACTTTTATTTTATCGTCTTAAAAACAATCGTTAATAAAAAACTTAATTACTCTATGAAACACTTATGCATCGTGGACAATGGCTCGTTTCTCAAATTGTTTTTTGATTAATGTAATGTTCAAATCGTGTACTAATGTTACCCATGCTAACCAAGGACTAGCCAAAAGGTTATCCAAGTAATCGAAAAAAAAAATGTAATGAAAGACGAAATTGCTTTGGACTTCAATTCAATTTGAATTTCAGTAATGATGTTTAAACTCATACGAAACATTTTATAAGTTATATTCTTTGGATTTCGCCATAAGAAGTAACTATTTATATTCACAAAATGAAGCAATCTAATTTTTTTATCCTTATACGTTTTATGATATATGGCTTTTTAATAATTTTTTTTTTATTAGGACGTTTTCCTCGACCACTCACTAGTAGCATTTCAATTAAAGTTACATTGGAAGGCCATCTCGGGGGATTATCGGGAATTGAGTGTGGGGAAAGTTGTTAAAAATTTTCTTCAAACCTCTTTCTCTTTCGAAAAATTATAGCTGAATAAAGGTGTCGAGCATGAACAAGGAAAATAACTGAATCTCTTAAAATTTAATATCCAAAAAACTTAAGTTGAT
This sequence comes from Euschistus heros, assembly GCA_003667255.2. Lineage (NCBI taxonomy): Eukaryota > Metazoa > Arthropoda > Insecta > Hemiptera > Pentatomidae > Euschistus > Euschistus heros. The sequence goes on from RCWM02000042.1 coordinate 1,508,789, forward strand.
ATTTGATAACTATGAACCTGCGATCTGTTCACTTGTTGCTTGGAGGTTGTTAGAACATTTGTTTCACTTTTACCGTGTTACATTTTCCTTCAAGAACTTGAAAAACTTGTAAAAAAAAAAAAAAAAAATCTAGAGGTTACCTAAGGTTATTTTTCCGTGATTCATAAGTAACCTAGATGGTTATATTAGTTTCAGAGTTCAAGAATTTGTTTGGCCCACATAGATATCTGGTATCAACAGTAGAAATTAGGACACTGTTTCAATATTCCAACAGACACTAGATACTATATTGATATCGATCTATGTCATCTTTTGCACTCAGTGTTCTATTTTCTTTTTCTTTTTTTTTTATCACACAAATGGAATTGTTTCTTAAGAGATTCGGACGTTGACTAATGAATACGATTTAATTTGATTGTGTATTTCTTATCGGAAAAATTTCACAATAAAGTGTTAAAGCTTGCTTTTATATATTAAGTGATTCTTAATTTTGTTTCCTCATACTATGATTTATTCACACGTCTTCAAAATTTAGACTTTTAATGGATGAGCTGACGTGGATTGAAATAATGTATATACGATATATACACGAGGGAGAAGAATGTGGCAAGAAAGAGGTTTGTCGTTAACACTCGAGATCAGTCGAAGAAGTCCTGCTCATTTTAAGTTTCTTTCTGGTGAAGATGTAGTTAATATAGAAGATGGATTAGTAACAAAGGATAGTTTCGAGTACAATACAAAAGAACTGAAGACATCTATCTGACATATTAATTCATTGAATTAATATGTAATTACTTAAAGCTCGGCTAAGGCATAGTTAAACAGAGGTGAGCTTTTATTTAAATAATTACAATAAAATAAAATGGCTTTTCAATTGATGAAACTCGATCTCATTTCGAAAGTTTAAATGAAAATCAAATTCACTGACCCTAGGTTTACTGGCATCTAGTTCAAATTCAGGCAATTTCACATTTGCGAAAATGAAGTTCCCAGACATTTTTCTCCTCCCGTGGGAGAGAAGTTCCTATTCGAATCAAAAACATCAGTTCAAAATTAAAAAAAAAAAATTATTAAACATTAATTGTGGTTAGAAAAATATATTGATATTAAATTCTTTCCAGCATTGATATGTTGTAAATTTATAATTTTTTAATATATACTGAAATATAGATAGTAAAAAATAGTAATAAAGAAAAACAACAACAGTTATACAAAATTATGTAAACCGTGAAAATTGTATAACCAATTATGAAACAGCTAATAAATGAATTACAAAATGGCAATTATATAATTAATTAGTAAAAATTAATACTTCCAATATCACTCTATTTGAAAATTTTTTATACTCAGTTGAAGCCAAAAGCGATACATATCTTAAAAACCTCTTGAATTTAATGATCCTCATGCTTGCTTGCGCTGGTTATTTAATTTGCAGGATGGTTAGCTGTGGATATGTTTTTGTATCAAACCCCCCTTTTTTTTTTTCCATATTATTGCACCTGTAATTTTTTTTTTTTAACTCAGACATCAAGAAGAAAGTGAAATTTTTGAATCAGCCCTTACTTTATGGTATTAACATTCAATCGATACACCAGAGACAAAGAATGTGAGAGGCTTCACAAAACTTAAAAACTGGTTAAAAGTTCAAAAAACTTGATTCTAATGACGAATCTTTTACAATAAAAGGAACAAATTGGTAGTGAAATTGGTATTCTTTACTAACTGCCTGCTATACACCTGCTCTAACTAATGTCGGGGTTTAGCGGTCGATCAAACCAAGCCTTTTTTTTTCATCTATGCTCTGTTATTTTTGAGTAGACTTTCTCACAGGTGTTCAATGTTTTTGTGAAGATAATATTTGAATATTTTTTTTGTTTTATATTGTTACAAGAATTTTTTTTTTTTAAATGTATACTTTATTGACATTAAGTTCAATAATTATGATTTAGATATTCTCAATATCAGTTGTGTACAGAGAGCAAATAATAGTGTGTGTGAACCAATAATTATTCCTTATATATAGGAAATTATTAGATCTGATGTATTATGATATGAAGTGAGAAGGTGAATACTGCTCATATCAAGATAACAAGAATTATTTAACAGGATTGAGGTCAAATGTAGATAAACGGACTCTCATATCGAACTGCAGTAAACACGTTGGAACTGCGTAAAGGAACCCTGACAAACATCACGCTTCACACAATATTTTATGTTTATCCACTTATTCAAGTGTCTTTATTCTGTAAAGGGCAACCCTTTCTAGATGGGGTCTCCCAGTCCGTAACCCAGGGATACGAGCTCCCTAGCGGCTAGGTTTTGCCTAAGTTCTATTATAACTATTGTTCATCATCTTCATGGATGAGATATAGAATGTCTGCAAGAGCCGAAAGCCGAGATTGGCTGTGAACTATTGGAACCTTGTAGAAACTGGAGAGAAGCAACTTTACTATAAACGAATCATTTGAGCTGTTTCAGTTTTAAAGCATGAATATGAACGTCGATAAAAATTAATTAATGCTGGTTGGAAAGGACGATAATGATTGGAGAGTGACCTGTTACGAGCAATGTAGTATCACTCAAATATTTTGATGCATACAATACCTGGATACATTATTGAGCAAGGATGGGAAAGTAAACGAAGTGAAAAGGGTGAAAAAAGCCAATTAATTCTACTTTCAAATATATTCAATTGTTATAAGAAGTAAGGAGAGAAGATTTCTCTTGGATCAAATACATAATTTTGTCGATAAGCTATAATGCATGAAAACTATGATTGTAATTCTTTTTAGTAGAGTTTTTAAATTACACCTGTATGTTTTCGGAAAGCTATGGTGTTGCCTGATTTTCATTAATTGTCATAACAGTTATGTTCTTATTCCTTATAACTGTTATATTATAAAAATGCATTCTGCCTACTATATCTTATACAGACTCTCACTTGGCAAGTAAAAGAAAATAATTAGGATTTAAGGAATAGTAAAATACATTTTGAAGAATGTAGGGCCCATGATAAAAATTCAAAGGCACATTTTAAAAAGTTTTTATTTGATACATTGAAACATACTGAAATATTAAAAAACAAATTCCCCATTATACTTTAATTGTTTCTTTAACTTCCTTGTAGACTTGTTGAAGTGTTGTAATGTGAAGTGAGATCAGTGAGCAGCGAACTGTTATGTTACGGTCGGGCGGTTTACAGCGTACAATGTTACGGTGGTCTGTCCTAGCGGGTCTAGAATGAAGCAGGTGTTGTCTACGATTAGGAATAAAAAAATAAATAAAAAAGATAAAATAAGTTTTTTTAAAACAAAATATGTTATATTTTTGTCCACTAATTTTATAGTTCATCAAGATATGAACAATTTTACAATGCATTTTAACTTATCGTAGAATATAAGATACCTTTCTTGAAGTTACTCGGAAGGAGACTTGAAGACGTTAAGAAAAATATATTATCATTATACTATAAATTTTCGTTTTATTTCTGTATAGTATTTAAATTATTATTGCATACTGCCATTATGATTTTTTTTATTTAATGAGCCTACATTGCACCTGGAGCCACAGAACTATACTGGTTTCAGATCTGCCAGGATCTGATAATTTTCGACGGCCAAAAGACATCCTTGGCAAGTCTACTTCCCGATAAATTAGTTTTCGTCATTTTGAAAATTGATTAATTTGTTTTTGTTTTTAAAACTCTTAATGATACAATTTTAAGAGCTGCGAGGATTTTACAATTTTAACCGGTGTCAAGATTGCCATAACGACAGGATATTTTATAACAATTTGAGTGAGATTTTGTGGAGTTAAACTGAATCATTTATAGCCAGGGTACGCTATATTAATACGCTATGAATACTGCATTAGTTGTCTTATTGAAACCTTATTAATAAATATATGGAATTGAAATCTTATCGGATTGGAATATCCCAGAGATACTTGGTATGTTGGATAAGGTTGAAGTGTTCAAGGTTAAAATATCTGCGAAATAACTCAATTCTCGTAAAATCGAACAATATCTTTCAAGTATGATTTATCGATCATCTCGAAGTTTATATAATTCATATTATTATTTCTTTATTTGTTTTTTATAGTTATTTAAAATGTTACATAGTGTTACCTCAGGTGCTTCCTCGTTTTAATACATATTTATTAAAATGTGGAACATTAATTGACATATATAGGTCTTTTGGCTTAGGGTCTATAGGTTTCTTGTGTAAGATCTTTTTTTACCCAAGAAATGTAACATTCCGACACGTTCTAGCGCTGTTTGTGTTCCTCGTATAGAAAAATAGACGACAGTTTCCTTATCAGAAATTTAACGGAGAATATGTTTAGTTAGATGACATTTGTTGCTAGGGCCTACCCTTTGCGAGAAGTGATCTTAGTTTGAATCTAAAACAAAAAAAATACCAGAATAAATAACCACTCCAAATATATTTTAACTTAAAATATTTAATAAATATCATTTGGCAATTTTCCGAATACTAAAGTTGCCATTTTTTTCAAGGATTTAGTTATAAACAACTGTATAATAACTGAATAAAAATAAAAATAAATACAATAAAATAAAAATGACTCAGAAAATAAAAGTTCTGATCAGAGAAGTTGGTTACGAACTAGTCCTCAGCACGTAAAAATGTGTAAATATATGAAGAGTAAGTTTTCTTCGTTGCACTTGATATCGTGTATCTGCGTCTCCGAAGACCTTTATTTTGTCAATTTTGAATGCTTCCTGAAGTAAAATGGAGAGAGCGGCTTTATTATCTTTAATGTATTTTCGATCTTGAGATGACTGGTCACATAAAGGCGACAATACCGATCCTTAGAGGAAATAAGATACGTCCCTTGCAATCTTCCTACAGTATGATGGAACATGGTAGATAAAATTGGATACGTAATTAGCCTGACCGTCGGACGACTAACCTTTCCTCATTGCTACACAAGCTTGTTAAAGTAACGATGTTTTTGGCGTTCTCTTTGCACTGACCTAGATCTTTGTTGAGCGTTACGTTGGTTCCTGCTTCCTCTTTATAGTTGACGTACCAATAACTTATTATGATACCTTCCATTGTTTGTTATGTCACTTGTTATAGTACGTTCTGAAATTTTATTTTCCGTTGGCATAACTAGAAAGTATGTGGTAGCATAGCAGAAAGTATGTTATAAGTAGCATAACAAATATTATTAAAAAAAAACTGGAATGAATTCTCGAAATCTTCTGTATAACGATGCATTTCCAAATTTAGAAATAGGCCAAAAAAAAAAAAAAAAAAAAAAAAAAAAAAAAAAAAAAAAAAAAATATATATATATATATATATATATAAGTTAAGGATAGAAGGGACCTATATACAAGCTAATCCTTAAGTTTAATACTGTAAACAATAGAAATGTATATATAGAGGATTTAAATGAGGAATAAATCAGTTGATATCTAGCTGCTGTTCGTGTATTATTTCATCCCTTTTACTTTTTTTTTATCTTTTTATTCTCAGTGAACATAAGTGGTGCCGAAACCCGGGAACACGTAAGAGAAAATTTTTTATTATTTTTTTTTATTTATCTCTCTTTTCTAAGTGTTGTGGAGATAAATTCTCTTACGAGAACGTGGTAGTCTATAAACTATTTTAAGTATTCAGAGGAAAAAAGATGACTGACATACCACAGATACCCGCGCAACCACTGTCGGCAGCACATGCTAATATTCTGGAATTACTGAAAATAAAGACGGCCACCGCACAAGATTTAAGGAGGGCGATTTCCGACCTTGAAGGATATGATGGGGAAATCGGAGAATTAAACCACTTCCTCAAAGGAGGGGACAGGTTGCTGGCAAGAATAGATGCTAAGGCTGCTGATAATTTGTTGGATCACGGGGATGCCAACACCCTCAGGGCCGCCCTAGTATGCAGAGTGAAGAGGAGTGTTTTGAATCATATCCAGGCAGATGAGGACACACCTTGGCCGGTGGTTAAGGAGAGGTTGAAGAAGGCATATGGAGGGGGTCGGTGGACCCCAGAGGAGGACATATTTCAGATGTTTCGAGAAACAAAACGGTCCTACCAGTCGAACGGGCGCTATGCAGGGACTCTTATCATCCACTACAACCGTATAACTGAGAAGATGAGGGAGACGGAAGAGCGGGGACAAGTGGAAGCGAAGATGACATTTCTGTCTACCATTCTGAAAGTGCAGTTGGCACGAGAAACGGGAAGGAAGGAAGGTCTGCCCAGAGAGAAGTCGTTCCTAGAGTGTGCCCAGGAGATGGTTGACGCCGGAGCCAGAGATGAAGAGTTTCGGAGGAAAGACGAAGAGGAGACCAGCTGGACCCGAGTGAGTAACAGAAGAAGAGACGGAAGAAGGAGCGATAGGAGGAGCTACGGCACGGAGAGGAACGAGTCAAGTTCCGTCAGAAGGGAGAAACCGTGGAAACGAGAGGGACGTCGGGAGACTGAGAGGAGGAGCGGAAGAAGGGAAGAAAGACGCTGCCACGGGTGTGGGAAGACCGGACACCTGGTAGCTCGTTGTCCGCGGACAAAATGCTTCGAGTGCGGCACAGAAGGTCATATCGCCAGACAATGTCCATATATGAGTAGGCGCAAGGATAGATCTCACGGCGAACCCATGGAGGTAAATGCGCAGAGAGTATGGCATCAGAGGGGAACCCCAGCGGAGTCAACAAGCTCTTCGGAATCATCGGAGTCGGAGTCGGAGAGGAGCGAACCAGGGAACACGGAGGAAGGAAGGAGGACGGAGAAACCGAGGAACAGAAGCAGAGGAACGCGGGTGGAGAGGAGAGCGTCACAGGAAGAATGAGGAGGGTGCGCTTCGAGGGGCAACCATGTAGTGTTAAATAACATAGAGGGAGTAAGTGGTAGGTTGCCTATTATAAGAGTCGCGAGTGGGGTTAAGTGTTTAGTAGATACAGGTAGCTCGAACACCATCATGAGCCGGGAAGCAGTGGAAGCATTCTGTAAGGGAGAGAGGAGACCCCGGACAAAGGTATGTAACTGTAAACTAATCACACTAAACGGACCATGCAGGACAGATGGGGAAATAGAATTAGAATTGAGTAAATGGGGGGAGAAGAGGGGTAACCTGAAAGTTCACGTAGTGGAGAGTATGCCACGAGAGTATGGGGCGATCGTGGGATGTGACCTTTTAGGGATGTTAGGGGCGCGAGTGAGGGTAAAGAACGGGGAATGGACGGTTCGGATAGGGGGTCGGAAGTTTCGGGGGGAAAACAGGGGATGATAGTCAAGCACGGGATGATAGGGGTGGTAGCGCAGTCAGGGGATTGGCGAAAAGCAATCAGCAGGGAATACAAAGATGTTTTCTTCAGGGGGGGAGAAACTTTGAGTGCAACTGGAGAGACTGTGCATGAAATCCCGTTGAAACAGGAACGAGTGGTGTACGTGAAAGAGAGAAGGTACCCTCAGGCTCTGAGGCAACATATCCGGGAGGAACTGGACAACTTGAAAAAACAGGGGATCATTGTGGACAGTACTTCGCCGTTTAACAGTCCTTTGTGGGTAGTCAAGAAGAAAAGTGACGGGGAAATGGGGCAGGAGAAATATAGGGTCGTGGTGGACTTTAGGAAATTAAATGACAACACGGTAGACGAGAAATACCCGATACCGAGACTGGACGATATACTAGACAGACTGGGCGGGGCAACCATATTCTCAACTCTGGACCTTAAAGCAGGTTATCATCAAATTAAGATGCACCCGAAGGATAGGAAGAAGACAGCGTTCACCTTCGAAAGGGGGCACTTTGAATTCACGAGGATGCCTTTTGGACTAAAAAAACGCGCCGGTAACGTTCCAAAGGTTAATGGACGAATTCCTTAGAGGGTTGGACGAGAATGTTTGCCAAGTGTACATGGACGACCTCTTAGTTTTCAGCAAGGACGAAGCACAGCATATTGAGGACTTACGGACCGTGTTTAGACGACTAAGGGAATTTGGACTGAAACTTTCACGAGAAAAATCCAAGTTGGGGCTAGAAGAAATTACTTTCCTGGGGCACAGGATATCGCGGGAGGGTATACAGCCAGACCGGGCCAAAGTAGAGGCTATTCAGCGTATGGCAATACCCACAGACGCAAAGGGTGTACGTAGATTGATGGGCACATTGAACTATTACCGGAGGTTTGTACCGGAGATGGCAGAGTGTCTGGTGCCGCTAAATAATCTGCTAAAGAAAGGGAAAAAAATTGTCATTACGCCTGAAATTGAAGAGAATGTTCGCAAGTGCAGGGAGCGTCTACAAACAGAACCGATCTTAGCGTTCCCAGATTTTAGCAAATCGTTTATTATTACAACGGATGCGAGTGAGTACGCACTAGGGGCGGTCCTATCGCAGGACGGGGAAAAGGGCGAACGGCCGGTGGCATATGCCAGTAGGCGCCTAACCGGGGCAGAAGCTAGGTACAGTGCGGTGGAAAGGGAATTACTGGGTGTGATATGGGCCGTGGAACATTTTAGACCTTATGTGTTCGGACGGAGATTTACAGTAAGGACTGACCACAGACCTTTACTCTGGGTAGGAAAAATAAAGGAGTCCTCAGCGCGGGTCACCCGATGGAAGGAGTACCTGAGGCAATACAACATGGAAATCGCCTACAAACCTGGAAGGGAAAATGTTGTAGCGGATTGGCTATCCCGAGCAATCCAGGTGAACGCCATCGAAAGAGAGGAAGGGGAATACTCAGGCGGCATTCGGGGTTTCATTAGGGAGTGGACACCGGAGGGGGAAGGACATCAGGCAAACCCAGACGAGGCCGAGGGACAAGACGATGGGGAGACGAGTGCATCAGAGGACAGACCAACAGACATGGAGGAGGACGATAGTATTATTAATGACAAACGACGACAAATAATTTGGAAAACGAGGACTACGGGATTGTTAAAGATCGAGTATACTTCTTATGCCGGATGTTCTATTACGACTGTTTGGTCTCAACCGGGGATTAGAGAGGAGCAAATTATAAAGGCACTCAAGGACTCATCGAAACCGGGAAAGACTTACCATTTATACGTGGGGAACAATACGGTGTGGGACAAGATTCGGCGAGTATGGAAGGAAGAAAAAATTGGGGTTGATCGGACCTTTATTAGATGCACTAGGATCGGGGAAACGATCAGGGACCCCGAGAGGCAGAAAGAGGTCACACTGGCACACCACCAGGGGAAGACGAATCACCGGGGCATCAACGAAACGTTCCAAGCACTACGGCGAAAGTACTTCTGGGAAAACATGAGGAAGACGATCGAAGCGGTGTTGGCAGAGTGCGAAGTTTGCCAAACCACAAAGTATGACAGACGTCCACCTACTGGAGTACGGGAGGAGACTAGAACGCCGTCGGGACCGCTAAAGGAACTACAGATGGACACATTTACCTGGAGGGGTTCGAAATGGGTGACGATACTAGACATCTTTAGTAAATTGGCAATGGCGTATTGGATTCCCGAACGATCGGCGGAAGCAATCCTGGAGGCGGTACGCACATGGTTCCTGTTTTATGGGGTACCCAACCGAATCTCTTCGGACGGAGGAAGAGAATTTGATAATGGAAATCTTCGAGAAGAGTTAAAACGGATGGATGTGGAATGGCACAAAAACACTCCTGGACACCCCAAGAGCAGAGGAGACGTGGAGAGGCTTCACAGTACGCTGGGCGACCATCTTCGTATTTTCCATCTGGACAAAGGGCTAGAACCCAATGAAGCGATGCCGAAAGCAATAGTGGCGTATAATCATTCGGTGCATTCATCGACAGGGTTCACACCGTTTGAGATACTCTTTGGTCCGCGAGAGAGACGGCGAGATGAGCGTATCACAGAAGTAGACCCCGACATAGGGGACAGCATAGAGGCAAATAGGATCGCTGTACGGAAGATTCGCCAGAAGGTAGGGGCAAAAATCGCGGCGGATAAGAGTAGGAGGGTGGAGCGGGAGAACCTCAAGGTGATAGATGGGATGGGCAAAATAAGAATTGGGACGATAGTATACCGAAAAATTGTTTCAAATCGGAGTAAGGAAATAAAGCGGTATGAGGGGCCTTACAAAGTGGTTACGATTCGTGAGCATAACGTAGTTACTATACAGGACGTACATGACTCCAGGAGACGACGGACGGTACATTTAGAGCAATTAAAAATTCCCAAAGATACGAAGACATAGACGACGCGCGGACAGTGGATCCTCTCTCCCACTTCCTAGGAAAATGGCTCAGAAATGGTGAAGGGGATATCCCACTTAAATGGTGAATGTTTGTAAAAAAGTTTTTGTGTTATAGTGAAGTGTTAATTTTAGTTATTAAGTGTCAATTTTAAGTTTTTTTATTTTTTATTATTATTTAAGTGATACTGGATTTCAGTGTAGACTGTAAAGTTTTAATTATTTTTATTTTATTGTTTTTTTTTAAATTCTAGTTTTAAATAGTTTACGAGGACTGTTCGTAAACTGGCAGGGGGGAGTTAAGGATAGAAGGGACCTATATACAAGCTAATCCTTAAGTTTAATACTGTAAACAATAGAAATGTATATATAGAGGATTTAAATGAGGAATAAATCAGTTGATATCTAGCTGCTGTTCGTGTATTATTTCATCCCTTTTACTTTTTTTTTTATCTTTTTATTCTCAGTGAACATAAGTTATATATATATATATATATATATATATATATATATATTTTATGGAAAGACGTATGGATTATATTCATGTTAGGGGTGTATAAAATGAGATCTTAAAAACAAATGTCTTAAGAATCAGACAAAATAATAGATAATAAAAATAACTCTCCAAATATTTAAACCTCAATATTAACCAGAAAAATGAAAAAAAATAAAAATCCGGTAAAAATCGTTTTGTATCACTCGTGTTATCATGAGTAGGGTTTGTACTTTGGCCGTCTGTCTCTCAGTTTTGAAGCCTTTTTTACATTTTTTTTTCTTTTACATATAACTAAAACATAATTTTTTTTTTGTATATAATATTTAAGGAGTGAAATAATAAAGCCAGATCATGCAATACATTCAGTATAAAGAAAAATACTAGTAAATTTACTCTTGATTATAAAACTTTTTTTTTTTTCTCCACCTCATAAATATTACGTAAATAGTCAAATACTCTGAAGAGGTTTATAACATGTGCTTCATTTACCTAGAACATTTAGGAAAAAAATAATAAACATATAAAAATACTAACTTACAATATACGTAATCCAAACTTAAGTTTGGATTGAAAGTTGTATTTTGTTAAATTTTTTTAAAATACCTAGGTTGGTTAAACAATGTTTTCAGATGCTGGAATTTAATACCTTGGATGATTTAAAAGCTTCGTATACGTCATATTCTATTACAAACTTTTCAGTATTATAAATAAGAAGGTTTTATACTTTTTTTCTTTAAAACTTCATTTTTAGACTAAGGAGGCTCAGACTGATATTAGTAGTGTTGAAAAAACCTACTTAAAGTTAGGAGATAACAATGTCTTTGCAATATTTATTTTTCATTTTACTCTTTTTGATCTAGTAATGAATATGGATTAGCTAGGATGTAAAATCTGGCTCGACTAAAACGTAGGCTGGTATTATACACAGATAAAAATAACTTTCTAAGCAGATTAAGTACTTATCTGAATGAACGAAAATTTCTGGTTTCTTTTGATCGGTAAAACGATATGTTGCTCTGTCAGTCATGCAAGTAATTTTAGATAATCCTTCTTCCTTAAAATAAAAACCTTCATCTCTTCCATTCTCATCTTTAACATTCTTGTCAGCAATCGTTTTTTAATGCGCGTTAAACAGTGTCATCATCAGATGAAAAGACGATTCACTGATCGATTCATGACCTAATAAGCTGAGGAGGCCGATTTGTCGTAACATCGATTATTCTATTAGATATTAAGGTCGTATATTCAGTATGGCATCTGAGGTAGCACCAAGGTAGCCCTGGTCTTTGCAGTCGAGGTGAAATATTATTTTCCAGAATCCACTATTTTTTATCCACTATTATCCACAAACAAAAAAAAACCTGATTTTCACTGAAGTAACTTGCCCCAAGTGCATTGGCCTAATTAATAATTGATTTCTCTTAATTCATCTCTAGTGTTTCTTAAGTATTTTTTTGTCTGTAATTTTAAAAATGTATGGGCACTATTATATATTTAATCTGATAATATTACTGTGACAAGGTTACATTTTGCGCATTAGAGAAAAATAGTTTATTTAGTGATGCTGCGGCAAATATAAAGAGAACATTGTATAAAATATGCTTACTTCATCCTTCTTACATTTACTACTATATATAGAAATCAAATAATGCCCTATTGCGGTCAACATGTTATTTATTAAATGGTGTTTTCATTCATATTATATGAAACATAATCGGAACACGAGTACAAGCCACTTAACTGATTTGAAATTAAGAGCTCTAGTGATCTCAGAGCTTCTACCTAACACAGCCATTAGACATTTTATATTAGAGTATTGCCATTTCAACCCACAAGGAGAAGTGAATATTGAAAATAAATGATTAAGGAATGAATTAGAGAAATCGGAATATTAGAAAAAATATGATATCTGAAAAATATTTCTCGGCTTGATTTATTTTATTAATTATTAAATATTTATTACAAATGATATCCACTCATTTTTTATTATATCCCTACTATTTAATTCAGTTTCTCTACCTCATACGAATTTATACTATTAAATAAAAGGACAAGACATTTTTCATTTATGATCACTAACCACGAAAACCCCTAAACTAATCTGTACCACATTTTAACAACATCATCTATATAGTCCCAAGAAGGTTTATAAATAATAAAATCTGCTGATTTCAATTGTGAAGTTTGAAAATCGACCGATATGTGGTCAGCGCCATTCATTGCAAGTTTAAAATGGTAAAACTACTGACCATTTTAGCCACATCATTTTCATGGTTGTAGGTTGGCTTAGCAATAATAAAAATCTAAATATACATTTTTGAGTAGCAGAATATACTTTTGGTTATATACATACTGTTTTTTATTTTACAGAGTTAAACAATCTGCCTATCTTTATTAACAACTCATACATTAAAATTAAAACTTGGATGTCTAATTACGCTTTTACTTAATCTTCAAACACCATCAGTGAAATTTTAACCAGGTTAAAAATTACTGCTATGAGTGAAAATATCATTAAAGAATTAAAGAATTGCATACTTCAAAAGAAGATTTTTATCGATAAACAAATAAAACTTCAGTTATTAGTTAAAGTTGTATAAGTTCTGTCTTTATTTATGAGAGCGAGCAAAGCCGCGACAGGTAATGCTTGTGATACATAAAATCATACCTAATCTCTTTATTTTTATTTTTAATTATAAACATACTATTATAAACATAAATATACGGCTAATTTTTGTAGCCCAGACGAATGTTTACGACGAAAGCCGAATCATCGGTTAAATACATTGATTTCTTTTTAGTGTTTTTTAATTTACCAAACCCCTACCCCCTCAGTGATCTTTTATTCTAGTTAATTACGGTCAACCTATCTACACTACTACAAATGTTTTTATAAAGAAATTTACACCATGGAATTGTACCAAAATTATGAATATCATTAATTGTTGTTATATAGAGTGCTGCTATCTTTAATTAGACAGATTGGTATGCTGTTTAGGTAGCAACCCAATAAAGTTGGGTAGCAGTATATTTTTAGTATTAATGAAGCATATATCTCCCTCTCAATCTGTATAGCCGAAATACTCTCCGCTGATGTGAAATTTATAAAAAACAACAAAATAAATTGATTGCTTATATGTTTCTATTGAATTATGAATCTTTTCCATGTTTCTGGTATGATTCCAAATAGTATTTTCGGTCAAAAGCCTTGAAGGAGATCTGTGAGAGTTTTTTTAATCATGCTAGGTACCTTTGTTGCTCAAGTTCAAAAAATCTTATCTTAACAATATTTTATCTACGCCTAGATAATCGGTGTATAAACTCATGTATCTATATTCCTTATGTAATATATTAATAAACCAAAAACACTGAGAAACTTTAAATAATCTTCTTCACATCCCAGCATTACACCAACTGACCTGCTAAAGAATATATTTACTTAATTTTAGTTTCGTCAAGTGAAAAATGCGTTAAATTAATTATTTGCTTAAGATTGCATAAATAACAGGAAGCTCTATGTTCCGAGATAAGAGTTATGTTGCCTTTGGTTACTGTGCGAAACATGATGAGGCAATGTATGATAATGGTCTTGGATCGTTTGCCGTAACCTTGTCAGTTACTACACATTCGATACATTAAAATCGTTACCTAAATCTTCATTACGCTTTCTAGTTTTGGTGATTGCATGATTAATGGTAGACATATTTCAATAATGATAGTGCACACATTTCATTAATCAACATATTAAAGCTTGTGAGGTATCTGTTTAATGTTACTACGCTCTGTCAGAACTTTGGTAACCAACTTCAAATCTCCATTTCTTTTCATCCGAGCATTAACATGGGAATAGGCAGTCCAAGTGTAGTTGGTAATACAAGTATTACCTTAAATAGTATACAAGTATATTCACATACTTACAAATTTTTCGCCAATAAAAATGATTGAAGGTGAAAAGATGATAAGAGCACCCTAGAAGAAGCTGAAAAGTCCATTAGTCCCCTTCCTGTTGTAGATTACCTAAACCTCGAAGCAGCCTTCTCTGCTTTACTGTTAATGCGAATCCTTCATTTTCTTTACGTAAATCGATCCCTCCCGAAGTACACAACTTTTAGCTTTCAGAAGATATTCTTATGATACTGCTAACCAACCCGCAGTGCAACTAAGTAATAGTGAGAATGTACCAAAATCATTAACCACTAGCTATTAATAACAATGTATAATGTATACTATACAACTATAATAATAGTTAACGTAATATTTGTGGTATTAACGGTAGTAATATTAATAGTAATAATGCCATAAAATGTAATCCAAAAATGTTATATAACTGTAATAATGAAGTAATAGTATTATAATAAATTATACTAATAGTAATTCTTGTTTTCCACATTGCAGTAACCCTTCAATGGGTACATATATTTCTACGCGTCCAATCTCTCGACATAACGCGTATTATCATAAATATTTGTACAAAAATGTTTAGTTATACATAATATGAAATATTTTAAAATGATATAGGGATTAACTTTGGGTGAATACTAAATATAAGCAATAATTATTCAATGGAATTATAAGTTAATTAATAAACATTTAAAAAAAAAATTGTTAAGAAAAAAAATGAAGATACAAAAAAAAAAATAATAAAAAAATAAATAAATAAAATAAAAATAAATATAAACAAGTAGAATTAGTATTATACACAAACAGTTCAATAGTTGAGTACTATATAATCAACATAATCTACAAATGCATCAGATTCATCAAAATATTTTTCTATGAGATACTTCTTATTATACTAATAGTAATACCTCTACAGAAAAATACTTTCTTTATTCAGAGTCTGAATCGTTTGTGAATTCGTCAAAATGGAAACTTATATCAAAATTAACGTCTTTTTGATTATCAATGTTATCCTCTATTGTATATTCGTCAATGTCTGAACTAACTTTGGTTTTTACATTTTTTCTCCATGAAGCTCTGGGTCAGATGTCAAACGTAGAACTGGTTACGTTAGTACGTTTCAGGTAATTTTTTTGGATATATGCGAATATTGTTATGCCTACACTCTAATGCTTCTTCTTACATTTGACCTACGGAAATTATGAATCATGAAATCACGTCTGGAGCACGTGCAACAATTTATGTAATGATAAAGGCATATATTAAGTCTTTATTATTACATTCAATTTAAAGTTTTTTCGGTAAAGTGAACACGCTCCTTCTTTGTTGAAACATTAAATGAAAGTAAATGTCATTCTAATACTGTTCAATATTTCTTCAGGAGCCTCGTGCAGATCAAATTGGCTCAGTATTTGCTCAAAGATTGCTTCTGCTCTCTTTGATTTATCCATATTTTCCCAAATTTGGAGAAACAATTTTTTTTTTTAATAGATCTGAAAATAAAAAAAAAAAAAATCGTAGGAATTGGCAAATTTTGGCAAATTAAATTGACCTTAGATTTAAACTTTATGACCTACAAAGGTGACTTGGGAAGTTTTTTTTGTGATAGTCAATCAAAATTGCGAACTTAAAAAAAATGCTAAAGTA
This sequence comes from Euschistus heros, assembly GCA_003667255.2. Lineage (NCBI taxonomy): Eukaryota > Metazoa > Arthropoda > Insecta > Hemiptera > Pentatomidae > Euschistus > Euschistus heros. The sequence continues at coordinate 1,525,024 of RCWM02000042.1, forward strand.
ATGAAGAATACTATGAAATGAATAATAAGAAAGTAGTTACCAATAATCCATTATTAATAGATAAAAACGGAATAGGTTTTAGTGGAGATGTAATAGATAATCCATAAATATGACATAAAGCGAGAATTACTTAATTTTCTTCAATATTATGGAAGCAAGCAAACGGGGCAGTGTAAAGTATTTTAATATAAGAAGAAGGTATTAGTAAGTTTACTGAAGCACTCAATAAAGCATCGCTAACGTTGATAATCAGTTTCTCTGATGTCAGCAGTCGTAGGATGATGAAGTATGCCACACTACTTAATCAATTGTATGACTCTTAACCATCGAACCTTGATTAATTGAAAGTTTGTCCTTCATGTCTCTTTTGTAATATAAATGTTATGTGAAATACATTTGTCTAGCTTGTCTAGAAAATCTTACTAAATAAAATTAAACTTCGTTATTGTATCTTGTAACGTCACTAATTAAAAGGTCTCCCCATGAGGTCATAAACCCGATCTGATATCTGTGAGATAGCTAATAAAAGTATTCATAAAGTAGTTCTTACACAAAGGAGAATGTTCTGTTGTGTAAAACAGCTAAATAAAAATTTATATTACAAAAAGCCACATCAAATCGGTTATAAATATATCTTTTGTTTCTGTTGGAATAAATTTAATAAGTGATACTTACATTCCAATGAAGTCTATTAACAGCATTGGAATTCAATTGAAAGATTATTTGTAAATTTTTAATAAATTTTTAATGTCTCAAGGGATTCTCTACAATTAAACTCAAAGTTATGTAATATAAATTAAACTTAAGCAACAGCTCATCGATAATGTAATAAAATATTTTATTACAAATTTAAAATATGTAAACTTGCCAGGATATTGTGAAAATAAAACCTGTCCGACAGCATCCCGCTAGTGCACAGTTCTTTCAAAATCAATTTTGCTTATGGAGCAAGCTGTATGGTAATCGGGAATTTTTATATGTTGACAGAAAGATATTTTTAAAATGGAGGTACGTGATTGGAGCTATTTTCGAAGTCGAGATTAAACTTAGACAAATGCCAACTTAACGGCATTACACTTAGACGTCTTATGTTTTTCTAGTATAAATTTTTGACGTTTATTAAAGCTGGTATAAAGATGTAAACTAAAGATTAATTGGATAGTGGCCTTACTCTTGTTCTATTCCAAGGAGCTTCTATCCACTGCAATCATACTTCTCGTCCCTGCTGATGCAGCCTCATTTCTTGAAGGGCTATGCCTCCCATCACTATTATATTCTGTGTGCATTGGGTCGTCCTGAAATCAATTCAGGTTAATAGTTTTATAATATTTTTTTCCTTATCTCCTTTGTGCGTGGAGTAGCCTCACACCATCTGTATTGTTCTCTATTCCAAGCTATTTTCTTAATTTCTGCCCGGGAGCAAGCCCTTTCGCCTCCAAGCCTCTCCTTATAACAATGCCCCGTGGTCGTGCTTCCAATAGCCACCTGGCTCTTCGTTCATCATAAAATATTAAATGTTTTAAAAAAATATAAAAAGTTTTGAAATATAAAAAATAAAATAAATGATCTAAACTATTTTTTTATTTAATAACTCTCAATACATTTCTGCCAACGAGTTAATAACGTTTCTGTGTACTTTGAATAGGAGCTTAAGTCTTTGGCATTAAAAGATTCTAAAAACGCACGTTCTATTGATTTTTTTAGCTCCTAAAAAGTGGTGTTGGTCACCGAGAGGTCTAGAAAGTTAGTTGGATAAGTCTCATAACTCAGATCAAACAATTTTTTTGTGACCATATCTGAGGCCAGTTAATGCATGAAGAACCCAAGTTTCGAGCTTTTTTACCTTTCTGAATTTCAAAATTAGGTGAAAATCATACTTTGAAATTTTAGTATATACTGGATTATATCTAAATAGTCAAATGCTACAGAGGTAAAAAAAAAACATTTCGGTTCGTAAGAAGAGTAATAAATGAAAACATACATAGAATAAATAATATGTCAAACGCAGTCAGTTTATTATTATGAGAGAGACAACCCAATATTTCTGTCTGAAAATTCTAGGGTAAGCTTTTGAACTGCTTCGAGCTTCCATTTCCATGACTACTTTGGATTTATAGAAAATTGAAAATTTATAATATATGTGTATATATATATAAAAAAAATCACATATATTTAACTTATGTTCACCCTGTAGCCGAACTATAGTAACCGAACCAGTTTTCTGAATGATGAATGAATGATGCTCCGCTTCTTGTCTTGTTTTACAATACATGCTTTGCTGACCAAAATTACTCACTTTTTTCCATTAAAAATGAAAAATAAATAAATATAACACAACGAATGGTCAAGAATTGAATTTTGACAGCTAAAAGGGCAAACAGGAGGCAAAGAACCGGATTACATAAGGCTGAATTATGGACTGTGGCAACATTAGCCAGGTATCTTGAACCTGAACCACTCTTAAGCAATGGTTTCACAAATTTCCTTCTTCGAAACAGGCAATTTTAATGCTTATAGGCGATTCAGGGCTTTGTCTAAACATAAATAATAAAAAATCAATTACTTTATTGAATTTTTTTTTTTTTATACTGTTTGTTGTTAGGTAGCTTATTTTTTTCCAATCGTTTCGACAACTTAACTTCATTTGACTTTTAGAACTGACAATCAAGATTTCGATTTGTATTACAACAGCAGAAACTGAAGGAATTAAAATTCTGTATGGTATGGTAGGGTTAACACTAATAAATAATAACATGTTATAAAATTGATCTAGATTGGGCAGATCAATTTGAGGAGAACAAGATAATAAGTCGTTTAAAAAAATACGGTAGTTTTTTCTTCTGAGGAGGTTCATATAAAAAAAAAAAATCTCTTTAAAATATTTCATTTGATTTTAACACGTCGCGACGTTAAACGTCAAACGAGGCGTCGTTTTAAACAACGAACGTAATTAGAGGTTTATAATATCATTTAGTAAGAACATTAGCACAGTAGGTTGAGTTCTTGACAAAAAATAATCAGAATTTTTCTTGAATGGATGTTTAAACGATATTTTGATTGCATATATTGATGTTAATGATAATATCATGTTAATAACGAAAAACCCATGAAATCTTGACCTTCTAACCATAGTAGGTAATCCATAGGATAACCACTACCATAGTCGAGTACATAAAGACTTCAAGCCCCAAATAATAAAAAAAAAAAAAGAATAATATCGGAAAATAATTGTCAATTAATTTTAAATGGGCTTCTATGTAGTATTATGTAGTGACAATTTTAAGGTGATGAGAGCTAGGGCGAGATCATAATTTTTTCAATCATAATTCAGTCTCAGAGGTGATGGCGTTGAAACTATGATGTGATCAATGTACACAGAGATGACTTTTTCCTGCACTAGCTACTTGACAGTTGTTCCTTTTCATTATCTTTCCTATCCTCGTGGCATACAAACATTTCGGCACGCGGAAAAAAATGTCGTCTTCAGCATGAATAAAACATTCGAAGGTTATCTCATCACAGTTAGATAGAAATCTCCACCCACAGACCTAAGGAGGAGGATTTGTTGAATTTCACTTAAATCTGAGGATATACCCAATTGATCAGTATGTTCTAACTGATCACAGGAGTGGGGGACTTCAAAATATTGAAAATGGGTAGTTCTGACTTAAGATTATTTAGTCTTGGCGAGCAAGATGCTGCCATAACTTCAAATTATCTAGGGGATTAAAAACATTGGATTAGTTAATTCGACGAGTGGTTTTTAAGGGACCATAAAGCGAGAGATCCAAATACGGAAAGTTAACGGTAATGACAATTATATGTAATTAAACATCAGATATCAATAGAAAAGTAGAACTTCACTAATCCGACTCCCGCTTGTCCGACCCTATTACGAGGATAGGTGGGTGTACAATATTTTCGCTGAATCCCTAATAGTCCAGTAAACTGTACATTTTTGTATGTTTTGAAATTTGTATATGTTGTTTGTGTAGTGCTGTTACATATTTTGTGCTTTCAACATTCAACAAATATTTGCAACACTGTGTGTTCTAAAGATATGCTTGTTATATTCAAATGTAGGCTAGACTAAATCTAATTTAAATTGAGTGATTACGATACAGGGTTTCAAATATTCAGAATTGTCTCAGAAAGTGGCAGAAATTGTTTTGTTTTTTATACAGTTTTTGCTCTACACGTCCTTAACAACGACGTTAGAGCATACCATATTTTATTTAGAGCATATCATCAAATATTTTAAAAATGAGTTAATTTTCTGAAAACCAAACAAAATACATTACTTATAATGCTATTATGGCCAATGCTTCTATACATAAATAATAGGGCTTATAAAAAGAAATGATCGTTTTATTAAATTCCAGAGTTTAAAAGTCTGTAAATATCTTAATGCTATTTATTATTTATCAATACTTAATAATCCCTTTAGAGCATTCTCTAAGCTGGTTTACTAACACTGGACTTCTTTTAAAAAAGCCTCAGTTCAGTTATTTATTTCAAAGAAGAAACATGACAGTGTCCTATGAAATTCTCGTAATTTTAAGATATAACTGGAAAAAAAAATTTACAGCCGCTGAAGCAACTCGTGAAATTATTAAATATAAAGGGGAAGGTGTCCTTGAAGAGCGCACTGCGCGGCGTTGGTTTGAAAAATTTAGAAGTAGAGATACGACGTTGGAAAGGAAGAAGGGCTCCGGGCGGCCATTAATGGATATTGATGAAGTTCTCAAGGAAGCTGAGCCAAATCCGTCCACAAGAACTCGCGAACTTGCCAGGGAGTGTTGTGTGTCGAAAGAGACTGTTAGTCGCCATCTTCTCTCCATGTGGAAGGTGAAAAAGACCTGCTCGTCCACACACTTCCCGTCGAACCAAAGAAAAGTTTACAGAACTTCATGGGTTTAAACGCTTGCCTCATCCTTCATATAGTCCAGACCTCGCACCTTCGGATTACTACTTGTTTCGATCTATGGCCCATTTTCTTCAAGGGAAACAATTTGATAATTTTGCGGAAGTTGAAAATGCTGTCCAAGAGTTCTTTGGCAGCCATCCCAAGGAATGGTATTAGCGTGGCATCGAGCAATTGGCTAGCAGATGGGTAAGGACGGTAGATAATAATGGACTATACTTTGAGTATTAATTGTATTTTATATAAAGGAAATAATAATACAAATATTTGTTTAAGAAACGGTCATTTTTTTTTTATACACCCCATTAGCTAGTAAAACATTTCTATGCTACCATATTAGTCTATGTACATAAACTATTTTTCAATGTTGACTGTCATTGTGGCGATTTGAGATTTCTTGACTCGAGGGCACTCCGTAACTCCACCTTTTTTTTTTTTTTTTTTATTCAAAAACTAAAAAGTTTTTTTTTTCCATTCATTCATTCATGTATATAAACTACGTTTTTATTTTCACTTTTTTTTTTTTTAATAATTATACAAAAAGTTATTATGATATACTTTTTACTTAGATAAACATGTATTTCATAAAAATCTTAGGTTAATCCGACCTATTAGCGGTTCCGCCTTACCACTTGGCCCCTTAGAGGTAAGATTAGTGAGGTTCTGCTGTAATTAGTTTTGGATAAATACTATAGCATAAAACATAATTTAATAATAATGAAATATCTATATTACTTTATTAGCTAAAATCAAATTCTGCTAAGTTTGAATGCATAAATAGTTTTTCAAAATAAATAAATCATTCATAAGCACATTTATAAAAAATATTTATTGTAAATAGTATTACTGTTATGTTCATTAACTTATGTATTTGTAAAAAAAAAATTAATATAATTTTGAAGCGAAAGTTTGTGAATTTCAAATTATGAAATGAAGTAGTTTTATATCGATTTTCTCTTATTTAATCGTGGGATGGATAACTTATTGTCAATTAAAAGTATAAATCTCTCAATATTAATTACAATTTTAAATAATATAGAAGCAGTTAAGTGTAAACTAAAGCCTTGATACATCGCGAGCCAGTTCACCGACCGAGGCTAAATGACCTAGTGCCGGCCATCACCTGTTACCTAACAGCAAACAGCATTGCCTGGGCTCGCTCCATCATTATCATAACTTGATATGTAAACGACCTTTACTCATAACTAGTCTGCTATTACACTTTATAAAGTAATAAGTAGTTTCTTTATGTTATCAATTATTTATTTTATAATGGGGAGATAGAGATTCTATGTTTTGATAGGTAGACTGATAACACAACACTTTAGATTTCGTGAAATCTACTATCTTAAATCTAAATTACTCTTTTTAGTAACTCCAAAGCATAACTATTGCGAGTTTAAACTATGTGTCCTGATTTTCGATAAGCCTAGATATAAACTGGTTGCGTGTTTTTTTTATGCCCTTTAACTTACATATACTACCTAATGTCAGTTTATACAAAGACGAATAGGTTAGAACAAACTTACAAGGGGAGGACACACTCAGTCTCTCACAGATCTTGTTGGCAATTTTTTTGGAGGTTCTTGGTAAAAAAAGTATTAGACACGCATTTTGCCGTTCCGACTAATGAGCCATAGAGAAAAAAATTAAATTACATTATTTTATATCTTGAGTTTAGAAAATTCTCGACATGATTCTTGCACCAAAATTTTGGTTAAGGTTAATTAATTTCTAAAAAAAAGAAGATCTAAAAAAAATTAGATCTTCAAGCAGACTACTTTTATAGATTTTGACACACACAAAAAAAAAAACGTCGGATTTTAATTCAGCACCCTCAAAAACAATGAAAAACCTTTATTCAATAAAAAAAAACAATACTATTTTTTCACCCTCTTCAAAGGGATGTAATTATTAAACCGATTATGGGTAACTTTTTTTTAAATCGCCATTACTTTGCTACTCGACTTGATTGGTTTCGCTGGAAAAAGGAGAACCTCCGCTTTCTTTTGATGTAATTTGAATTACTTTTTGATTTTTAACGTGAGTTTAAAACCAGACGAAGCCAAAAACATTTCAAGCGTATTACCACCCTATATTTAGGGTTAAAATGTTAAATGGATACGTTTAACAGTCAAACGGTAATTCGAGTGTTTGTAAATTTTGCTGAATTTGTTTTAATTCATTATTTTTTTCGCCTCACAAAGGTTTAGATTTAGTAAAACATGAGTAATTCATTCTTTCGCATTCTGAAAGCGTGTCTACCTTAACCCGTTCAAAGAGAGTAGGGAGGTGGAGAATCATTTGGCAGTTTTACCATGAAATTTATTTCGACTCGTCCTTGCTGGATTAGAACAGGCTCCAGTGAATACTCCAATGACAATCGAACACGCACGTCCTTCGTGCCTCAAAAAACTTTATTATCTTTATTTGAAAGTTTTTCTCTTAATCTAAGTTGACAGTTCTAAAACCCCTGTTATGATATACCAAAGTATACTAAAATATATGAAATAATTCTGCAATGATTAAACACTTATTAAAGATATTAATTAGAAACTAAAATCATAAATTTTATTAAAAAATTAGTTGTTATTAAGATTAATAATCCTAAACTGTTAGACAGTTGATGGATACTGAAGGTATTTAGGAATAGATCAACAATTGTACTACAAGTTTACGTAATGCAATCGGAAATAGTAGCAGACTTTAAAAAAAAAAGATAAAACTGTACTAAAATTTGGATTTTGTTCATTATTTTCATTTTACTTATTTTTAATATTCATTTTCTATGTTATTTCAACGTCGCAATTGGAGTACATCATTATGATTTATATAAAATAACTTCCTCCAGTCCTAGGCCAGCACAATTTAATATTCAGTGAGCTGTGAAGTAACAATGGCACAACAAGCCGTGACATCTTGATCTATCCTGGTCAATGCCATCATGACCTGCTGTTCCAACATGAATATTAAATCATATTGAGCTTTTGTTTCTGATTGATTATGGTTCAAACTATTTCAATTTATTATAGATTTGAAGATTGTCTTATCCTGTTTTGAATCTAAATGTATTGTCAACTGTATGTCTCAGGGCGGCGACTTCTCAACGATGTTTCTGGTCGCTTCATGCCTGGGCAGCTCACGGCAATCCTGGGACCTTCTGGTGCAGGAAAGACGACCCTCCTTAATACGATATCCGGATACAGGTAAAAATATTTATAGATATAAAATGTTCGATATTAATTTTACAATGACATATAAAACATTTATTCATATTTTTGCTTTTTATTTGCTGCTTCCTCAAAACAATTTTATCTAATGCGTCACTTTTATAACGTTCATTCACAGAAATACATTTTTGCAATAAAATAAATAGGACGGCTTTCTGCCATATGTATCGCAAGCCGTACATACCTGTTGCAAGCGTTATTTAGAGACTGGATATCATGGAGCTCTAGAAAACAATTAGTTTTATGTTTAGTTCAACCAACATTTCGATGTTCTTTTTTTAATTCAGCAGTGGGTTAAAATTTGAATGCACTGTCGAAAGTTAAAAAGGGTTTCGCTAAGACATGATCTTGAAAAAAAAGCTAAATCATCGAAGACATTTAGAAGACATAGGCCAACTACTTATTCGTAAGTCAGTTCCTTTAAGCTATCCTACTTCTATTCCTATTTGGGAATTGTGTGCCTTTCGAAAATAATAAAGTTATTCCATAAACCTCTGCGCAGTTTAGTGCATTTGAAAATTGTGGTGGTTTAGTACGTCGTAAATTTTTGTTTTCTTACAATATATTCTTGAGGATGTTTATAAGGTTTTAATAACTTTTGTAATTAAAAAAAAAATATATTAGACATTTATAGATGACTACTTTACGGACTTCAGGAAAGTTTATAATCCACCTGCAATTCGTGGTTTAGAAATAAGCATAAATTTGACAAGAAAAGGACAAGTAATGCAGTATAATATTATGAATGCCTACAGACAGATGGGGATGAGCGGTAAGCTGTCAGTGGGCTGTAGGTCCTGCTACATCGGGCAAGAGGATGTCCTTGCTCCATTGATGTCCACCGGGGAGCTGATGCAGTTCGCGGCCCAGCTCAAGTTGCCTCCAAATTATAATAACAAGCAGAGAGCAGCCGTGGTAAGTAATGATTTATTTTGGCTAAATCATCAAAGAAAAAAAATCTAAGATCTTTAAGAAACGTAATCTAATCTATTTATTACCATTTATCATTGTAAGTAGTAGAGAGGATGTCTTGCCTTCTTCCTTGTTAATATTTTGCAATCTACGTGGTGCGGTGAGAGTCCCGGATATTTTATAAAGCTGATACTCCTGCCGGAAATAAATAAATTTTGTAGCAGTGTGGTTACGTAATTATTACAAATAAATTTCAGGTTCAAGGCGAAAGCACACATCCTACGACTTTCTAATTGACATAAAATTTCTCTTGACATCGAAGGGCGCGTCAGATATACAGTGCCGCAATACAACTATGCTACGTAGTTAAATTGTGCTTCAAGGCTATACCATAAAATGATTTAATAATCACATCAAGACTTATGAATGGTTGTTATTTGCATCCATTCTGATTTGTTTAATGAACAATATATATTTTTTTAACTATACATTGTATACGTTTATACAATAAGTAAATTTGATGAAATTATTAAAATGGCTTGTCAAAAACATGTAAAGAACCACTCACTAGTAGCACTTCATTATAAAATTCTACAGTAGAAGGTCACCATCTTCTTTTCAGACGCCTCGGAGGATTATCAGGAATAAAATGGGAAGTTAAGAGACTAGTGGATTTTTATGGTTATGGAGTTTACTATAGTGTATTGGTATTTTTTTTTCCTGTATTTTGTAAAATAATTATAATTTGTTTATCAGGTGGAAGAACTCTTGCATACACTCAACTTGGAGGACTGCTACGACACAAGGACAGAGAGGCTCTCCGGAGGTCAGAGGAGGAGGTTGTCCATCGCCTTAGAGCTCATCAACAACCCTCCGGTACTCTTCTTGGACGAACCGACAAGGTCAGATACCAAGGAAAATCTTAGTATTTTATTAATACTAAGGTTATTACTATTATTATTAAAATTATTTTTATTTTCAACCTCAATTACGTGATTGTGTAATATGTAAGCAATAGAATTACATTTAAAAACTATATAAACAAAGAATATTATTTAACTTTAAAAATTGAGATATTCAATCAAGTATTCAATTTTTCGTTAGCATGCTCTAATAACTGCCAGCGATTGTTTACAGACGAAAAAAAAACATAGAATAAACTGGGTTTAAATCAGGTCAAGTAAATATAATTCTAAATAACCCATTACAAAGCGTTGACACTTTTTTACTTGTTGAAATTTCTAATAGACCATTTCATATTTCAATTTCATATTTCATATTTTCATATTTGAAATTGATAGTGCGATTTATGGTATCTGTATCGACGAGGCACTCCACCCCATTACGCGCCCAGAATACCGTTTTATCGATTTAAACCTTGTTCCGATTTTTTTTCGATATTTTATTCACTTATTTACGCACAGATTCTAAATCCGTCTTCAAACTAATATCAACTTCTGTTATACCTTCTCATATTAAAATGGGAAATAAAAAAATAATTATATGGAAATAAGAAAATTTAAAGCACTAAATCAATGTTGAATTGATATTATAGTAAATCAGGATTAATTTGATACTAAATCGCAAATAATGTAAACTTCTGATAACCTTTCTCACGTTAGGGAAGTAAAAAAAAAACTAATTATAAATACATAAACCAAAATTCATGTTGAAAGTTATGTTGTTAATTTATGCTACATTTTCTCACATTAGGAAAGTAGAAATAAAAAAATATGATATATGCGTTACGCTTTAGTAGGAAATATCAAAAAACAAAATATATATATATATATATATATATAATATATAATATATAATATAATATAAACCACTAAATCAATGTTGAAACTCGTGTTGTTAAATTTTGTTTCACCTTTTTCATTTAAGAACACTAAATATCAGTATAACACACTAAACAACACAATCCATATTGATACAGTAGAAGTGGATGTTTACATGTGAGGTTATTGGAAAGAGTTATCGATAAATGTGAAACTCGAAGTGAAGCATGGGAATCGATCTCGTAGTGCATTGCAGACCGGGCCTATTTGTTTGGAGCGTCTCGTCGATACAGATACCCAATTTATTAATGTATGTTCTAAGCTGCCTATTGAGTCAGCAATGCAATTTTCCAATTATTTTTATTATATATATTTACCATTTATCGAAATGTCTTTAAAGTAGTATTGGCAGCGTAAATATTTTGTTGAGTTGGATAAACGAACCATATGTTCCTTCCTGTTTCCCTACCAAACTTTGGTCCATACATCTTTCCGAGTTAGTCTCCGAAACTGGTTTGCAGTCTACAACCGGTTGTGAAAATATAATGTCGGAGAGTGAAAGTGATCATTTTTTTTGTTTAATACCTACCTTCAGTTCCAATACTGTTAAGCTTTAACCAGTCTCTACTACCTTTAACCAATATCTCATTAAAAATGATTTTAAATTATTACTGTAGATGAATGGTGATTGAAATATGCCTTGCGCTGCAAAGTAAATAAAACCAAGTCAAACATAAGAATGCACCTTAGTACGTTCTTTTTCATTAACCTATTTACTAATTTAATTAATATTACAGTTTCTTTATTTATATTAAAATGAAATAGGGTTACGTTTCCATAATCCAATTCATATTAGTGCAATCAGCTAGAAAAAAATATGGTTCGTTCTAGAAATCCCAAATCAGTTAGTGTTACAGGGATATTTTCTTCAGAACGAAGGAGCCCCTTTAACATACTAAAATATGCAGACTTGCAAAAAATCGCAACAAAAGATTCATATTTAATTAGGTGTTAACGTCCCCATATTCTTAAACCAGAGTATATTAAAGTATTAGGGTTACTAAAAACATTAAATAAATAAAAGCAAGCAGTATTTAAAAAAACAAAACAAAAAAGAAATACGATGGGGGAGTATCAAGATTTTTTTTTTAAATCACCAGACCTAACATGATAGAATGCAAGACGAAGTGAATGCAACGATGTAAACCTTATATAATTAAAATTTCGTAAATTTTAAATTGCTTTGTATTTTTTTTTCTTTTTTTAAATACGGTTCACTTTTATTTAATTATTTTTTTAATAAACCTAATAGGTTTCATATGCCCTAGTTATAAAGTATGTAGGGACTTGAACCCCCCAAAATTAATGAAGTTATAGCCAAAAAAAAACTAAAAAATCAATAGGGTGGAATTTTTTCCTCTCAATGCATATTAAACAACTAGGTTGGAATAATTAATTAATAAATAATAATATTTATTAGACCCAACCATCCTAACAAAAGCTTTCAATCATTTGTACTATTAACTAGCATATAGACTTTCATGCAATTTAATTTGCTGAAAAACATTTAGGTAATATTTTGAATAGTTTTGGATTATAGTACACATATTTATACAATTGCTAAGTCATCAGAAGTTTCAATTCATTATGAATGAAATGCTTCCATTATGATTGACATGAAATCATTAGCAAATATCGGTCCTAACAAATAATTTCGAGTTTTGAGAGAGCAAAATCTCTAGTGTGTTTGTTGTCCTTGCAATAATATCTTTATGAGAATGAACAACTAAACAGCTCCAACCTGCTATTTCGCTTTGGATATAGATAATAACAAGTACATACAAATTACATTCACAATTAAAGGTTCTAGATTTACCTATGTATATATGTACGTCATATACCTGACGATAACATTCTAGATAATGATCTAAACGGCATTCCCTTTTTTAATTACAATATCTTATATTCTTATAATTACAATATCTTATATTCTTATAATTACAATATATTATATATTTGGGGAAAAAACCTGGCGGTTGAGCGAGGATTCCGGCCAAAATTCCTTCATTCACAATCGTTGGCTCAGAAACAGTACAGTCTTGTCTAAGTACTGAATACAAGACACTTAATGGGTTGTAAGTGGTACAGGTTATTCAGAGGTATCAAATAAGGATTAGATTTACAAGTAACTAATGCAACTTAATTTTTTTGTGTTAACGGTTGTTGTAAAACACTCTGAATATAACAAATTTTATTACTCGCAGACTGTAACTCGCAAATAAATAAAACACACAGAGGAAGAATGAAAAAAATGTTGATGATCGATTTCATCATGTTTTCCTGAGATATTCTTATTGTCAAATCAGATTTTCACTAGTGAGAATAAAGAAATAAAATAAAAATAAAACAAAAAACATACATCATTTGCTCCAACATGGACCTTCCCAACCTTACAATCGAAATGATATCTGAGTCACTGCGCTGTAATCGCCCCAACCACATCCGCTTGATCATTTCTGGGCAAAGCTCTTATTATATGATATTTAAAAAAAAAACAAAATAAAACTCCAACCTTAATAGATTCTTGGAGCTATTCACCCAATTAGGAAACTTTTCCAATGAAACTTTTGGAACAACTAAACTTCATAACTCTGTGTTCACGTTCTTCAAAGATGAGCAGAGAGAAAATAAAAATAAAATTTTCAGCAAGAAGAATTTCGATTTTATTCATAGAATCCGTGTTTTAAAGAGAGATTCGAAAACAATTATGTGCATAGCCATAGCTATAATGTTGTTTCTGACAATTTGTTGTTCAGAATTTCCTAAATTATTGCGAAAATTACATTTTTTTTTTTGTGTGTTTTTCAAGTTTCGAATCGAGTCATAATTGAAGCTCTCGTCCCAAATATTTTTACTGCATCAAATTCAATTTGAAAACAATTTCAATTAGTGCAGTTCGTTATTATATTTGTTCATCTTAATTATACGGTTATCAGTAAAAAAACCAATCCCAATATTCAAGTCGAGAGTTGATGAAATTATTGAAGAGTTGTCCCTAATATTCTCTTCAATTGTTATCAATCAAACCTTTGATACTCTTGCAAAGTTACGAATAATGAAAAGTTACTATACCACACTAATATATATATATTAATATTTGATCTGTTCAAATATTTCAGACAAAAATATATGAAAATATTAGGCGAGCAATCAATGATTGAGGTGCCACAGATATTATTAATATATAAAGGCAGAATCAATAAGAATTTATTTAACATAACTCCTATTTCTTTAACATTTGTAGCTACATGTTTCGGAGAAAATAGTGATCACACTGTCCATTCTTCATGTTATAAGGAATTATATAATTTCCATGTTTAGCCTTGTACAATGTGTCTCACATATGGATGACAAAAAATGTCCTTGTACATTAGATAAGAGGAAATAAATATTAAACATTAAAGAAGACTAAATATCAATATAACACACTAAACAACACTAAGTTGAAAACTAACTAAAGAATTATATAACTTTCCAACTTATCGTTCGATTATTAAACAGTGGATTGGACTAAGAAGATGATGTAGTTTAGATTTGGTAAAGATTGGTTCAGTATTTTTTGCGGTTAGTTTTTTTTTTTAAAGGAAATTCTATGAGTAAAAATTTAATTATTCAATTTATTCATGGTTAAACTCTTAACAAATATTACTAATTAAATGTTATTTTAATAACATACCTACATATAAACCTGAAACATCAAAATGAATTTGAAATTGTTTTACGGAATTTTATTCTTCTTAAAACCTTCCTAAAAAACGGGAACCCCATTAAACAATTACCAATAAAAATATGTTTACAAAAATATCTCTCCTTAGTTTTTTAGGAAGGTTTTAAGAAGAATAAATTCCGTAAAACGATTTCAAATTCATTTTGATGTTTCAGGTTTATATGTAGGTATGTTATTAAAATAACATTTAATTAGTAATATTTGTTAAGAGTTTAACCATCTCTTTCCTATACCTCACATGTAAGCAAAACCTCTACAGGTTCAACTCTGGATTGTGTTGTTTAAATATTCAATCATGTTTTTCTTAATCTAATGTGTAAAAGTGTTACAAAACTTAGAACATTAATTTGTACATGGATTTGGTGTTTTATATATTTTGATTTGTTGTATCATTTAAAGTGATAAAATTTCAGTATACATATTTTTTTTGAATGGATTCTTTGTCATCCATAATACTTAATGCCCTAAAGTGAGACAGATTGTATAATTAATCAATAAAACATAAAGATCTAAAAATAAATGTGAGAAAGTTTCCATAGGTTCATATTTTTTTATTTTTCCCTTAAAAATAATTGAAATTAAACCTAACTTTCAACATGATTCTGTCTTATAATTATATATAATTCCTTATAACATGGAGAATGGAATGTGAAAATAACATAGATTAAGAGGTGTACTGTTGGTGTAATTTTATAGATTAATGTGATTTTTTTTTTTTAATTTAGAAGCCTGATGATGGAGTATTTTCTCCGAAACATGTAGATATGTCAAACAAATAGGAGTTATGGTAATAATTCTTATTTCCCACCTGTGCATAGTGGGCATACAAGACTTTTATAGGTAAAGTTCTTTAATTATGAGAGCGGGCGAAGTCGCTACGGGGAAAGCTAGTTGTTTAATAACACCTGCACTAAAGTAATATTTATAAAAAATAAATATTATTTTGATATTTTTGGGATATTTCTTGAACCCCAACTCTGATTTAAATAAAAATTTACAAAAACCTTTCCGGGGATATACTTAATAGTCCCAAATTTTCACGGCGATTGGATGTATGGTTTTTGTTTCGAGAACGACAGGATATATTATATATATATATATATATATATATATATATATATATATATATATATACTCGTATATATATATATATCAGGTTCAAATATTTCAGACTTAGGCGAGAAATGATTGATAATAGTGATGTATCTTTTAGCCTTGTACAATAAAATGTCCTTGTAAAATATTAAACCTAAAATAACTAATAACTTTCCCACAGTGGATTGGACAATGTTTCGGCGGGACAGCTCATCAGGCTCTTGAACAAACTGTCGAGAGCGGGGCACACCATTGTCTGTACGATCCATCAACCATCTGCATCGCTCTTCGACCTCTTTGACAGGGTCTACGTGATGGCACAGGGGAAGTGCATCTACCAGGGAGGGCCCGGCGCTCAGCTCCTCTACTATCTCGCGGTGCATGGCTTCGTCTGCCCTACTCATTACAGTATCGCTGATTACGGTAAGTTTAGCTAATCAAGCTGGGTTCTAAAGTCAAACAATTTTGAAAAACTTTGTTAATATAACCTAAAAAAAAAAAAAAAAATGGTTTTAAAAAAAGTTAAAATATTTGTTTCTTTAATATAACATAAAATTAATATTAATAATATAGCCCATTGTGGCACACTGACCTTTCCCATCTTTCTCCCACTTTCATGATCTCATGATATGGAGAAATGGTTGCATTTGGGATGGCTACCAAAAAATTCCTAAACCGTTGTTTCGACTTCTTTAAATATATATATTTTTTTCGTTTCAAAAAGTGTTCTATGGATGGAAACAATGGTGGATGATATGGTGGCTATAGAAGACATTTTCCTTTTCAACTTTTCCTTGGTCTGGAAGTATTGATATGCTGGATCATAACTCAGTTTTATCATAATCAAATGTGGACAAGAATACACTGTATCTGACTTTTATTAATTCTCTTAAAAAGAGGAACAAATTCATGACGGATTGCTCTTTCGTATTTCCAAAAACGGACCTTATTCTTTTTCAAATCCTCAAGGTTACCTTCTCCTGCAGTTTTGTTGATGTCAAGTGCTGGGTCTGCGGCTGAAAAAGATTTCATCTTAAATTACGATAGTGCCGTAATACACTATCAGGATGCTTTTTTAATAAAACTTTAATTGAACTAACACTTTATCGTGCTAGTCCATTGCTGATCATTAAACTTAGATTAGTGTACAAAAGAGAGAATACATTGTAGATAGACAATAAATGGGATACACGTGTTGTTGCTGGTATGTATTTGCCAAATGGTCATTTAATTCTATGAATAAAGGTATGATTAGTAGAGTAATTTAAACCACATGGATTCGAGATGCTATAATCAATTTCAGAATTATAAAAGATGACGTTGTTGATATCATCTGAACAATTCTGTTGGTCAATAATTGCTAATTTCGATTTCATATACGAACTGCTGCTTTTTCGTCTTATTATTAGTTACAATTACGAGAAACTTAAGTGTTTTTGATATAACAATCCGTTGTTGTTTAATCCTAACTCAAGGAAAACCGTTGAACTTTAGAAATGCTTAGAAGTGAACGGCAAAAGTTTCATTCGCTTACTCTTATCTGTAACACGTATTGAGAATTATTAAGTCTCTATAAATTATGTTTTTATTTTACTATTTCGGAGATTCATAGAGAATTGTTAGAGGATTTCGGAATTTTTAATTTAGAACCTTAAAAAAAAATACAAAACAGTATGCTGCGTATTAATGGTGTATTCGATAGTTATGTTTCATTCCTTCACCTGATTGTGATTCGAGTTCTAGCTGAAATTAAAATACATGGAACTAAAAGATCATTGTAGGTATAATATATATTAATTATATAAGCCAGACTATTGAACTATCTTATTACAAATTATTGTTATTGTTAGAGGACAATATGACTATGAATAAAGATTATTCCTTCATTTGATTTCATTATACTGAGTGCATAATAAGCAAATGGTTTTCATCTTGAGCTTTCTAGAAGCATGACCTTTAAACAATCATAAACTAGCAATTAAAAAATTTTTTTGATGGAGAGTTACCGTCTAGGACCATAGGTCTCAGCTTACAGATCTGGACTGCGCTTTATCGCACTCTTTTCTAATGTAAGAGCAGGAAAAAACACAGCTACTCCGGCCCAAATATCTTGCTGATATCATTAAATAATCAATAATCCATCTTTACGTAATAAATATTGATTTACGTAGCGATAAGAAGCAGTAACTTATTTAGTATGTTTTTAGAATTTTATATTTTATTTATGTTTTAAAATCACACATGATTGCGAAACAAAACAAACATCTTATCAGCTGTCAAAACATGTTTACTGAAACAAGTTGTAGTAATGCATGATCTGAATTCCCAAATTATTATCATTTCTGTACATCGCATATTTTTTATAATTTATTATTATATTATTTTTTACGGTCATCCTATGTATATTAAGATAAGTTTGTGAATCATTTAATAATATGTTGCCGTTTGTTAGGGCTCAATGCCCTTCTATACTCCATATATAATCAAGACAGGAAGAGAGGGTTGTTCTACAGGTTACCAATCTATTCTAGCCAGAGTAGAAAGCCCGAGATTCATTTCTTGATGCCGAAATAATTGTCACACGTCCACGGCGGATTGGCACCAATGCTGTAGAAATTACCAGAATTCTAAAGTGAAAAAAATAAACTTAATGATTTTATTTATTGAAAAACTCGAAAATTACTATTAAATTCTTTAAGTTATTATAAGTTTTATGACAAATTATTTTCAATCAATTAATTGTTATTCGTAAAATTATATTTACTAAATAACAAATACATACAAAGAGTATGGCACAATAGTGATTTCCACCTAATATATTCAAACAATAGTTTATATCGACAATATTGAATAAACGTAAATTTTCAAAAATTGAATTAAAGGATGTAAAAGAGTATAATTTCTCCTGCAATCATAAATACATATTATAGATATGTATATTTGTATATGTTTATTAATATGTAATATCAATAACCTGTACATATTATACTTGCTGAATTAGCAGCTCGAATTCGGTGGTTGTCTTGAAGAATTGTATAAGTCATGAAAACGAGTTAAGTGTTAGCCTTGAAAGCGCTATGGAAAATTTATTGAATTGTGCTTCTTAATAAGGCTTTAAAAAATCAATTTTGGCGTACAAAGTATTTTTTAAATTAGAATTATAGGAATGAAAAAAAAAGATCGAAATTTTCTAATATAAAGTGCAAACTTTTGACTAATCCGGTTCTTCACCACACGCCGGGAATCAACTTCGCAACCAATTACTTGATTAGCCATCAAAATTATTGCTTCTTACTGTTCAACGCTTCCAAGTACAAATTCTTTCATATTTAGATCCATCTTGTTGAAGTGAACCTGATATAAAACGTGAATTACAATTGATTCCTGAAACTTTGGGGTAATAAATAAGTCGATAATAGTTTTCTAACAACTAGATCCGCTAGTTGAGACGTCTGAGTTTAACAAATAGATGAAAAACATGAAGAGAGATGAAGAATGATCTTATACCAAACAATTTCTTCCTGAATAGTAAAAACAATAGATCATGAACAAGTATATCTATAATCTACTCCTTTTCTTTATTCGCATTTTAGAATTTAAAAAATAAAATTACTTAAATTAATAATTTAATTAATTAATTAACAATCAATGATTATTCGAAATAAACGAAGCTGAGAGAAGATAGGAGTTTCAAACCTGACTTTTTCATTCTAACCAATATAGCTCCTAAACGGTAGGTCATAGAGACAATTGTTATTGCAAAAATTATTTTCCATTAAATTTATAATATGGAAACTGCCATCGAATTTTCGACCCGAGCAATACTTACAGAGCTAGAGCGATTCAAAATGTTACAAATATGAATGTAAAAAAAGCGTTACACCAAAAAAGTATAAACCCTTAGGCATAAGAAATATCCATATAAAAAAAAAATTAATAATCCAACTTTAGTCGCTGGTATCTATTATTAAACTAATTTGGTTCTTGTATAATGTGTTGTTTGAAGCTCATAGAACTATCACAGAAATTGTTCATACAGCTCTCTAATCTTAACGCGATTATGTTAGTCATTGGTGAACATTGTTACTGTGTCATAACTTGAGACTGATTGGGTCAATTAACTAAATCTCTCTAAAACTTTATGTACCTTATTATGGCCAATCATAAACTATTGTTGCATATTACGAAATAAAAAAAATACAATTATCTGTTGAATTTTTATAGAAAATTATACGTTGGTTCACTTCTAATTAGGTTCTATCCTTCTTGGAAATGTTAATGTTACCAAATAGCGAATTTTCTTCTTGGACAATGGTTGATTATAATAGCCGATTGGATGTAAATGCTTGAGACCTCAGTAAATAAGGAAAGAAAACAAGATACACCACATGGACACACGAAGACATCAGATCTAGTCTCTGGATTGCTTTCTTTAGAAGCATTGAATAATCAACTCAAGGAAAAGGTTAAGATATGCAAAGGTTGAGAGAGATAACTTCAGACAATAGCCGAACATTTCGATTTCTCTTGAGAATAGTAAAGCCCATGTCTAAAGTAATCTAGAATACCATCGTGATTCAACTTCAATGTTATTTGTAAATCTAGGTCTTCCAATATAAAATTTATATGATGAAGAACTTTAAATAGTTGTAGGTATTTATTTAAATGTAACATATATGTAATAAAGCAAACTATGAATTAGAAAGTTTAATAATAGACACTTTCATATGCTTTGACCAGGATTTGAAATCGATAATTATTTTTTCAAAAAATCATATAATAATCATTATTATTTTTGATTTAAAATTTTAAAATCTGGCTAAGAGGCCTCGATGGCTGAGTGAGTTGGAGCGAGGGTGTCAGCGCACTCGGTACTGGGCGGGTTAAAATTTATAACGTGGCGAACCCAAGAATAAATCTTGACGTTCCCACCCTGTCTAGAATACGTTGGTAACCTGTAGGTTAACCCGTCCTGCCTGCCCTAGAAGTACATAAGGACGTTAGGCCCAAATAAACAAACAACAACAAATCATGCTTGATTTATACATAAACAATTAAATCGATCTTTGATGTTTATTGATTGGATTAAAAATAATGATCACTCACTGAGTGATACGGTATTGCATAAATAATAATGATTAAATTGTCAGAAAAAAAAATCATATATTATTAATGTACACATTTATTAATATCTATTTTGTGGCATTCGAAATAATAATGTATTTTAGGAATAAAGATATTTTTTAACTGACTGTTGGTTCTCCACACACTTTCTACTGACTTAAAATATCGTCGGCTAATAAGTGATACCTAGTATATGCAAAACACCGATTTTACAGGAGAATCAAAAAACAGTTTATAAAATGAAATAATAGGCACTTTGAATCAATATTTCTCTTGATTACATTTTTCAACCTCTTTTTGTTGATCTGGTGAATAAGCGGTCTCACTTCATCGATGCGACTATTTTTTGTGAAAATAATGGTTCAAAAACTTTTTTTCGGGATATATATGCGCTTACGAGAAACCACATTTTTTCCCTTATATTCATTTTGACCTCTCGGAAAAGAAAGTGACCGTAGCAAGTTGCCTGACTACTCACTGAGAGAGAATAGGGAAGCTCAGTACCCAGCAGTCTTCTCCATCTTCATTCAGTTACCTTAATTTTATAGATCTTGTATCTCCTTCCTTTTTAGTCTCCTCACTTATGTCAGACATTTCAAATGCGATCTTATCTGTCAGTAGTTTGTTGTTAAATACGGGCAGTGTTTGCGGCAGAGGTAATAGAGTTTATATGGGTTGGTTGATGTTATACACTACGTAGAGTTTTGTTGTTTATGTACCAAGGTTCCCTTTTATTCAGTATTAATTACCTTGGGTTGAAAATATTGCAATTTTCATAAAATAAATCTGTTTTCCTCAAATATGTATCCCTGGGGCGAAATGTGTAGGTAATTAGAATCGATGAATTAATTGCCACTTCAATTGGAATTATTTTATTTGTAAAACCAGATTCTAATGTTAAACATTCATCATCAGTTCTAAAACATACATCATTTTCATATATATATTAATTAAGGAGACAAAACGGACTTATGAAAGTTATCAAGAATAGAGAGTGTGTTGAAAATAGCCAAGTAGGTTAAATCCTTGGGTTTTCCTATGACTAGTTGTTTTTTTCCGTACCTGTTGGAAAAAAGTTTAAAATAGGACTATTAGAAATACTTATTTGGTAATTTAAACAAAAATCTGGATTGTATTGGTTTTGAACGATTTTATTATTTCTAATGATTCATAAATATTTAATTTTTGGCTATTTTCTATTTGATGTATAAGTTTCAACCCGATTCTTTATTAAAGTTATGGTTATTTTCATATAGATGGATGGCGTGGTTGAAATTATGTGTCTTATTATTGTATGCTCTAATATGTTCTAATTGTGTTTCTATGTATAATACTTTATTTTCTTAATTTCTTTTAAGAGGTAGCTTTGTCCTCTTGGGGTGTTAAGCATGTATTATTCATTTTTTTTTTTTTTTTTTTTTTTTTAATATTGCCGATAGTGATTTTACTGTATCCGTTATTGCTGGTTACCTGGAAATGTCTATGTATTGGGTTCCAAACATTTTGAAAAAATAAATTAAATTATTTCATTTTAACAAGAAGAATTCGATTTACGCTTTAATGAAAGTCCAAGGTGATGATCAATATCTACCAAAGAAATTCAGTTCTAGCTGATATTCATTTTAAGCAATTGTCTCGTCTAAGAATAAATGTTATATCTTGAGATTTGTCATGATTGAGTAACGCTTTAAAAAGCATACCAACTCTTAGTAGTAAGTTATTTTGGAAATTTTATATATCCCGATTTTTGAGACCTGCGGAAGTCAGCGTAAGTAGTAATAACCGCAGTAATAAACGATATTTCATAAGTATATACAGCCTATACTAGTAATTATGAAGAGTTCATTAAATCTATTATTATTTTATAATTAATAAACTATTTCATTTCATTAATCCCACCAAGAGGAATCGAAAAGTAAATATGGATGTGTGTCTTTATGTTAAAGGAAAGGTTTGAGCGTTATCCAATTATAAATCAGTATGTAAGTGATAATGATGTGCGAACTGCGAAATCTGAGTTGATGGTCAGTTAGCAAGTCAAGTAAGTAGGTAGTGTTTTGTACATGAATTTTTGAAAAACTTTGATGCATTTCAGAAAAGGCTTATAGTTGGGCTTGGGCAAATGAACTGACCATTGATTCACTCTTTGAAGAAACGGTATTCAATAAATGAGTGTTATTTGTAAATAACTAAAATTTGTTTGCTTTGACATAATTGTGGAGTTTAAACGACTACTTCTAGTACATACTTGTGAACCTTCTTCCGTTTAACTTCAACTAATAAGACATTCAGAACCTATTTTTGTCAGTACATATAGGTATACTTTGCAAGTATTTCAGGAATTAAATAATGTTTTAGTGAGTTTTGGTGATTTACTCTATAATGTTTCAATCCATAGGTTATAATATTATAATATTTCTAGTATCTTTCCCGATGTTATGCAAATCTATCCAGAATATTATCCTTGAGCCTGTGGCCTCCGCCCTCCAGCTTGAGACAACGAAGACATATCGGCTACGGTTGCGAATTCGTTACGACCTCACCTCTTTGGCTGTACAAGTCGATTCATAAATCGATAGCTACATTACAACCGTATCTGAGCTGCTAATCGAGGTCAATGCTACCTATATATAGTCTCCTACTGACATAACATGCTACAATATGATTTCGTAACATCGCGTGTGTTCTAGCAAATTTAATAGAACATAATTTTAAAACACACTTATAATCCTTCCTAACCTTGTTGATCAATAAAATAATTTAAAATCTGAACTAACGTTTTACACATTTGTTTAGACATTTGAATATATTCATAAACACAGTCGTCAATTTTACATAATTTAAATTAATTATATACGTTTAAAAATATATTACAGAAGTTATTAGTTATATTATATATTATTACAGATAAATCCAATTTCCTTAGATTAATGACATTTATTTATTAATTTATATCTAGAAAAAAAATATCTATAATATAAGTGGATAATATAGTTGTTTAATTCAATGAACATCAACGCTGAACAATTATTATTATATAATTAATAAGAAATTTGATTTCATTCGTCAATAAATTAATTAAAAAAATTTATTAAACTTTCAATAAATTCAAAATTAAATAATATTTAGTATCGATACAGGACAATAGGCACCCAAATATTTTTATTATGATGTTGCCTTGGTATAAAGCAAAGTCAAAATAAAGATATAATACTGACGCAGAGTGCAAAGTATGACCGATCGAGCGAAACAAAAGTACAATTAGGTTTCGAGGCTCAATATTTTAAAATTCACCTAAAATGGATCTTTATTTACTGGAAGATAAGATCAAAAATTTATTTTGAACACAGAAAATTCAAAATATAATATAATAAAGAACATAAATATTTATTTATATATGAATAATGATGAGTTGTTTATTATATACAGACATGAATGTCTGAAAATGAATTTCTCCTCCTAACCTAGGTTAACGAAATTAAATTGTTTAATTTTATTATTATATTATAAAAATAAACTTAATGAATAAATTTTAAATAAGACTGTCGCTTATATTATATAAATGTATATACAGTAGAACCCCTCATATCCGTCACCTACTGGACCGGAGCGTGGTCGGATAACAAAAAAGGTCGGATAATCGGAGGAACAACAAAAAATTAATAAAAATACACATAAACGAGTATTTATGTACATGTGTATGTAAATGTACGTGTTTATTGAATACAAAACATATTGGACACAAAAAATACTGAAGCATAAAATACGGAAGTATGCAAGTAGGTACACATACGCATAGCCAACGAATTAATTACACATAAATTCATTTTTAAAAAATCAGTTATATTTTTCTGTATTAATGTACTTAATCTTGCTTTTTTGCCTCTATTTTTCGTTGACCTCGACAGAACACCTGGGGTTGAAGAAATTTATTACATCAATAGACTTTACTTCACAAGGGTAGCCATAGAAAAACCATATTGTAAGCGGGAAATAGTCCAGTGCCACAATTTTCAGGCGTATGGCCACACAGAATGGTATTGCCATCACGTACCATGCTGTGTAAAGTGTGGTGAACCTAGAAGGGAAGAGCCGTCCAAACCAAGACAGCCATCCAAAAAAGTTAACACAGCAGTGAGCTTTACAGAAATGTTAAGAAGCCCAGAACCAACAACGTTCCTCAGGCACTGCAGCAAGCTGAACCCGCATCTTATCAAACCCAAACTCCATATCCTTCCGTTACCCCTCCAAAGCAAAATACCTTTACCACCAACCCAAATTACATCGCATACATCCCTCCTCCTCCAAATTCCTCTGACCTCACCAACATACTCTCGTCTTTCCTCACTGAGTTCAAATCCATAGTTACCCCTCTCATAACCCTACTTTCTACTGCTCTATCACACTTTGTAATTCCACCACCTAGAAATCCCTAAAGGTCATCATTTAAGACCTTTACGATCCTCCTATGGAACGCAAATGGTGTTCGAAACCACACTCAAGAACTAACTACTTTATTACAGGACAGACAGATCGACGTAGCCTTGATTACCAAAACAAGACTAACCAACAAACGACTACTTAACATACCTCAGTACGAAATATATCGGACTGACCACCCAGATGGAAAAGCTCATGCTGGATTCGCTGTCATCATCCACCAATCCCTCACCCACTACCTATTTCCCCTACCAGTTCATGATTTCCTTCAATCCACTGCTGTAAAAATCCAAACACTTTTCTTTCCTATAACTATTGTGTAAGCGTATTCCCCTCCAAACAAACCCATTTCCGTATCCCACTACTCTTCCTTTTTAAATTCCTTAGGACAAAACCTTATTTTAGGAGCAGACCTAAATGCCAAACACCAGCAATGGGGAGCCAGAACAGCCAACTCCCTGGGCGAACACTGCTGTCTGCACTAAATTCTTGTCCTTGCAAAATCCTCTCCCCCGATTCTCCCACATATTGGCCTACCGATCCTAATCGTAATCCCGATCTCCTAGACTTTTTTATCCACAAAGGCCTAGGGTCACTTAATCATTCCTTCACCCGCCTAGACGACTTATCATCAGACCATAGTCCATTAATCTTGAGCCTATCCGTATCACCGCTTCCTAAATCACCCTTCCCTTTATTTATCAGAGGTCCAGTAAATTGGAAGCACTTCCAACAAATCCTAACCGACCAAATTGACCTCAGAGTTTCCTTAAAAACCCCGGAAAACCTGGCTGTTCACTCCTTCACTACAAAAATCCAGCAAGCCGCTTGGACAGCATCTTTACCGAATAATACCCCTAAAACCCCTTAAAAAAAACCCATTACCACAAAATCTTTTAGACCTCCTCCATGCCAAGCGCCATTATAGAGCAATGTGGCAACGCACAAGACATCCATCCGATCGTTGCACGTATTACTATACGATACAACGATATATACGAAGGAGGAACGAGACCTTCAGATCCAAGTCATTCAACACCTAACTCTCGTCCCTTTCCACTCATGATAATTCTCTCTGGAATACAACAAAAAAAATCCTAAAATCCAAGCCCATCTCCCATTCCCTCCGAAGAGGTGATGGCTCATGGGCCGCATCAGACATAGAAAAAGCAGAGCTAGTGGACCTTATCCTAACAATCCAGTTAGTTCTTATCTTCCCCCATCACCTACCTCCCAGTTACCCCCTCTGAACAAATTCCAGATTCGAAAACTAAATCAAAGAAAATCCCCTGGCTAAACTCCTTACTCCTCAAATTCTCCGCCAACTTAAGCAATAATGTTCCTCACCTATCTATAATTGCATCCTACGCACAACCCACTTTCCTGTCCTTGAAACACGCATAATAATAAAACCAGGTAAACCTCCTAACAACACTTCATCATATCCCTACTTCCTATCCATCTAAAATATTCGAAAAAATCCTGCTTAAGCGTCCATACTTGCACTCAACAGTCCAACAAGGCCTCCGCCTTGTTGACCATGTGTCCTCTGCTCTGGAAAGAAAGCAATACTGCTCGGGTGCGTTTCTGGACATTGCTCAAGCTTTTGGCCGGGTCTGGCATACCGGGTTGCTTTTTTAACTTAAGAGCATACTACCACAAACCCTCTACCTCATCCTTCATTCCTACCTTACAAATCGCTCCTTCCGAGTTCGATGTGGCTTTGAATTTTCTGGCTACTATCCTATCAGAGCCGGAGTTCCTCAAGGCAGCGTTTTAGGTCCTGTCCTTTACATCCTCTTCACTGCTGATATTCCTACCACTCCCGACACGTTCCTTGCAACCTTCGCTGACGATACAGCGATACTATCATCCCATAATGATCCCAAAACAGCCTCTTCTAACCTACAACATCACCTCTCAAAAATTGAACTATGGTGCAACAAATGGAGAATAAAAGTTAATGAATCTAAATGCACCCACATGACTTTTGCTCTACGCCGTAGTTCCTGCCCGACTGTCCTATTCAATAAGATCCCATTACCCAGATCTGATACAGTGCGATATCTTGGTTTCACCTTAGACAAAAGACTCACTTGAAACCCACATACTAGACCTAAAAGACAAGAACTTAACAGGAGATTCGGCCAACTATACCCCACACTATGCAAGACTTCAAAACATACAATAGACAACAAGCTTTTAATTTACAAGACTATCCTAAAGCCTATCTAGACCTACGGACTAGAAATTTGGGGATCAGAAAAACACTCGAACATCAAACGTATCCAATCCTTCCAATCCAAATTCCTGAGAACCATAACCAATGCCCCATACTATGTCTCCAACAAAACCTTACATAAAGATCTTAATACACCTTTTGTCCTACAATCCATAACTGTCAAATTTTCAAAATTCCATCAAAAACTTTCCCATCACCCTAATCCACTTGCACGATCCCTATCTAGCTCCACTCACCCCTATAATCCTCCTCGCAGGTTAAAAAGGCAGTGGCCTCGAGATCTATTATAAAATTCGACATGGAGTCCTGGCAATGGCCAGCTCCTCTCTCATGCTTTGAGTGATTGTGCTATAGCGCTCTCGCTCAGCCTACATTGGTATTATCTACACCAGTGACGCAGCTGAGAGAGAAGCACTGGGGTCTCTCAGGACCTGGCTTGTCCCTCCATAAGTGGAGAGACAAGTCTCGTTGGGGGATTCCTCGGATTTGTATATATTGTAAATAAAGTAAAAATGTATTTTTAAGATTTAATTTAATTTAATTTTTTTTTCTTTTTTTCTATTGTATTATGTATTATAAGGAGATTATTTACTTATTTTATTTTATTATATTTTATTTTGTATCTTTTCTTTGGATTTATTTCTTGTAAATATTGTGTGAATGGATCATAAGCCATCCATATTACTTATTGCCCACATCGAGGCAGATTGTAATACTTTCTTTAAATAAATGTTTAAAAAAAAAAATTAAAAAAAAAAGAATCTTGCTTTAGCAGCGGAATCCTTACACTTCTTAATGTACAGAACATCCATCGGTATTGCGTTTGGATGGTGCTCGATGTATTTCATCGCAATGTATTTCGAAAGCCTCTTTAGTTGCCGTGTTACTAATCTCTCCAGGCACTTCTTTTTCGTCGTCCGTTTCATCATCCTCCATTTGTGCATTGAGAACCGCGGCTACAATTTGATTGTCGTCAAGATCCAATTTGGTGACCTCAGCCATGTCTCCTTCCAATAGCCACTCTTCTACATCGGCTGGTTGGATTTAGACTTGGTCCGGATGCATATTGTTATCTTTGTTAATTTATAGATAATTTTTGAACTGACTCACCATTTTCCCAGCGCTGAAGAACTTCTAATTTCTTCTGAAGCGTTCATACAGTACGTTTACGTTTTGGGGTAGCCATAATAGGTAACTATGCGAGGAACTCGGTTGCACTACTGTGATTCACATAATCGAACATTTGACTGGAGGAGGGGAGACGGATATGACGGATAATCCGAGGAGTCGGATATCCCGAGGTCGGATATGAGGTGTTCTACTGTATATAAATTCAAATTTAGATGTTAGACAAGGGGTCCTAATGTACGCTATTTTGTTTAACTGGAGTTGTATTATATTATGCGGTATAAACATATATAATCTGTAAAAAATTCAATTATGATTTTATTTTTCAATTTCCTTTTTTAGACATGACTTTTAGTGTATAAATAATGATTATTTATATGAATTAAATAAAGAAAATTTAATTTTTTTTCAACCAGCCAAGACACATAGAATTAGGAAAAACTGACAAGATAGAAGAAACCTTCAAAAAGAAATACAAAACTTTTTGACCAAGAAATACTGTGAAATTCACATTTTTACTTAATTTACCCAAAACTTAAATTTTTTGGTGAAGGAAGTATGTGGATATCATATTTAAATCTCAAGAAATTATGAAAAACTGGTTAAAAAAATTGCAGCACGTTATATGTTTCCCCTCAATTCCTTAACCCCATTTGATGAAACCCCAAAAAACATAGATTTTTTTTTCGATGTAGAATTACCAAAAACATTTTGATCAAAATAGATGACGAACAGTATGCAGTTGACGGAGGACTGTAATTCACCTGGTTAGTGTTTTTCATAGTGAAAAATATTAGTTCTATGGACTACATTTTCACAAGCTTGAAAAATCCTCAAAACATCATTTCCTTTCCCTGATTTGTGGAATATTCGCGACCAGCAAAGAATTCCTGATAAAGTAGGATGGTTTCCGGCTTGTCCAGCTAGATCAGTCTTATTCCACACTGTACCAAGTTTCATGATACCACTCCCGTCCACATATCTTCGATTACAATTTTAGTAAAAAAGTTAATCAATATTACTTAGTTAATGTTATTTTATAAAAATTTCCTTTAGTTTTTTTACAACTATGAATGTATCAAAAGTAGACACTGTTCCCAGTATTGTGCACTTAGATAATTGAATTGTTACAATAAGGCATTTAGGTTTTAAATCAGTTTAATTAAATGTAAGTTATACCATATAGAGGCAGTTTAGGAAAATTCAGTTCCTTTGTGTAACCTTCTATAAACGAAAATACAAATATATATATATATATATATATATATATATATATATATATATATATATATATATATATATATATATATATAAATTTAGCTTTGATAAACAAAAGTGCTAATAAAAGTTTTTTTTATAATGTTAATACAAAAACATTTAGTTAATCATTCGAAAAGAAAAAACTTTTGCTACCAATTTATTTCTACTATCTGTACACTTGAAAATGACCACTATGAAGTACAGTTCCTAAATTGTCTGAAAGTGTTGTGATCGGAAATTTTTTTCTCTGGTAATCTCAAATATTTTAGGGTTTCCTGTGTCAAATAACATATTTTATTGTATAGTTTTAGTTGTCTCCTAAGTATTCGTAGAAACTTAAAGGTGATGTAATGTCCAGGTCAGAATCGTGAAGAACCGACAAAATTTCCGGGGTCAAAATGTGATCCATTATATAACCACCCGTCGCTCAATTCACAATCGATCTTAAACGACTTTTCTAGTTTTGACCTCTTATAGAAAAAGTGATTTTTATTGAATTAGACTCTAGCTTCAGTTGAAACCTCATATCAAGGTGAAAAATGTTTTGATCTATTTATAAAGGATGTGGAGAAAACGTGGGAGGGAGATCAGCACCTTAAAAACATGGAATATTTTAATCAAACTTGGTTATATATATTTGTAAATAATCATTAAATATTTTTTATGACTTCAAAACTCTAGAACTAGCATATACCTATATTTAAAATCTATTCCTAACATTTCCATACCGTTCCTAAACGTACATTATGACTGTTTTATTTTTTATTTATTTTTTTAATTATTTAAATTATATTTATCCTAATGATGTTGGAATATAGTTTAAAAAGGGAAAGTCAAAAGCGGTTTGACGTTCTTATAATACTATAAGGGAAAATTAAAAGAAATTATTTTATTTTAGAGAAATCCAGAAAGTAAAATTCGAATTTAGATCTGGAATGTTTCTGAATAGTATGCTAAAACTATAATGCGAAAATCAACGGTAAGTTGTTTGTTTCAAATGGTCTGTCGGCAATTCAAGACAAGGAAGTATTGCGTTCGAGATTGAATTCTTGTGGTTGATGATTAAGGGGTAGTGAATAATGGTAACCATTATAACCGTTAAACCAGTAGAGAAAATATTCCTACTCTGAAGGTTATAATAATGTGAAACAGCTGTTTTATTATATATTCCTGGTCATATTATTCATCATATTCTTGCTCTCAACAATATAATATGACGTGAAACAGCTGTTATATAGTCTCTTTTCAACCTCAAGCCCTAATTTAAAAAAAAGTATCAACAAAATATACTAAAATATTTCTTTTTAATTTTGTAGAAAAAACAGCTGATGTTATTGTTAATACATCGCTCATGGCTGCAATAGTGGCAGAACTCAAAAAATTTTTTTAGATAAGTAGGTTTAACGTTTTCATTGCTAAGGAAAATGCATAGGAAATGCTTTAGGTTGCCAACACGAGAGAAGGTATAACTTGAAGGTAATTTCGTTTATGCAAACTAAAGCATTTCCTGTGCATTTCCCTAGCAATGAAAACTTTAAACCCATTTATCTCAAAAAAATGATTTTTTGAGTTTTGCCACTATTGCTGCCCATGAGCGACATGTTTTCATCGTCTCTATTTACAATGTGATTTATTTATATTTTATGTTATTTCTATGAGTGGTGTATAATAAAATAATTTTATTGATTTCATTTGGTTGGGTTTAAATTTATAACCATAAAAGTTTATGACAGTGGGGCAAACCTCGTTTCAGCCACTCAACATTGTACATTTAATTGTTTATTGTGAATTGTATTATTGCTAAACATTCCTAGATTTATGAAGATAATGTTAAAATTTGGCACAGATGGGTTCAGTAATTTTACCATTGTAAACTCTACTACGGTACGGTGCTAACCACTTATCGGTTGGTTTCCGAACTTCTGGAATCCACATGCCGCACCACATATTTATAGCTTTTTTAATAACATTTTAATTGAAAATAAGTAAATTTCTATTACCGATTTCAAGATTATAGCATAATCTTAAGAGCATTGTACCATTGTAACCTCTCATTTAGAATATATTTTATTGTTACAAAATCTTTCTGGAACTAGAAAAATAATGCGGTTGAAATTTGGTACAGATTGGTTCAGAAGTTTTTGCGGTCAGTGATCACAAACAAAAAATGGCTTGTCCATTTATAAAATATTATAGATTTGTTGATTGTTATATTGTATTTTAGGTACAAATAAAAGTTTTAGTGGACATTTTTCTACTGATTCATTGCTTGTTTTTTTAACGATAAACGAAACAATAATAATACAGACTTAAGTCATTATTATTGAGAAAATTAAATTTGGATGATATAAGAGAAAACATGGATATAAACATCTGAGGGAAGATACATCATTTATATTGATCATTAGAAAGTGTGATCCTAAGATCAAATCTAGATAGTAGGCCACTTAACTGATTGTCGGTGATGTCTGGTTGACATGGCAGTTAGCAGAACTAACTTACACTTATAACATTGAAGACTGGTAATTAGTTACTTTACTTTTGTACAACTCATTTAGACTTACAATTAGTATAAATCAAAGTCGGTGTTATTTCTACTATGCCTTCATGTTTGCGAAACATAGTATTTATTCAGAGATGTGTCATTACGCATTAATATCCATCACTGCTCAAAGCAGTCTTTATATTTAAGTGTTCCTAATAGATTTCCAAAATTAATTCTCTATTTGATCTTTGAAAAAACACATAATTATCGGAGCAATTATACAATTTTAAATGCCATTTATCGCGGGCATGTTTTCAGCTATACTCTTTTTAAAATTGTATTTTATAACTGATAGATCAAGTATTTGCTGAGATAGTTCGTTAATTTTCCAAAATTACTAACAAACTTTCCTCTTATTTTTATTCTTTCATAACACACATGTGTCATCAGCGTAAGTGGTGAGAACAGTGGTAGGATGAGTTGGAATGTGCATTCAATTTTAAATATCATTTTCATTGTTCTCCAACTATAGCTTCGTACAGGAAAATGTCCTCAGTCAAGGTAGGACGAAATATTTTAATGGGAAATTCCTCCTTGGTGTAAATAAGCCAAGAGGAACTGATGGTTATTTATAATCGCATCTTTGTTCGCTATAGGTACTTTTAACATTTATTTGCACTGCCCTGAATTTTCACAGTTTTTTTTACATGTTTTACAGTGATCGAGCTGACAGAGGACGACAAGAACATCGATATACTATGTGAAGCAGCAAGAAACGGAAAGACGGTCTGGTACAGGAAGGATCTTGATCAAAGCAAGTCAGCAAGTAATTATGTATTGAGTTTATTAGGCATTTTAAATATTTTACAGTAACATTTAGGCTAATTAAAAGCAAATGTATCGCAAAGTTGATAATTCGTCTTTGGGTAAGTTAAATACCTGGCTTAGTTCTAGAAAAGTCTCTGTAGGTATAATTCATTGATATTTTTAGTAGTCATAGGGCTGACAAAATGTCTGAAATAATAAGATGCAATGATTTGTTTGAGTAATATCATTGTCTTTATTTCTTCCTAACCGCTGCAAAAAGACATAGAAGTTCTGTTTTAAGCTTAGAACTAGAGATGGACTGACTAGTCGGCTGCTTTTTATTTGGCGATCGGGCAAAAAGCACCGACTAGACCGCCATTCCATTCATTTATATTCCTAAGCTTAAAAATAGGTTGATTGAAATTAAAAATGGCCTTTATTGAATATAATATTTATTTTAGACTCATATTTGCAGTTTGTCATTTATCCCAAAAATAAGAACTTTTTTTTTTTTTTGTAATCATTTATCATTTGTTATAATTTAAAAAAAATTCGTTAACTTCTACAATACTAAATAAAGAACTTACGTATCCTACTATTTTTTTTTCAAACATTTTGGTTTTGCGCCGTAATTAAAAAAGTATTAATTCATCAATGAAAAGTAATATAAAGATTGGAACACAAAAAAGGAAACTTATATTTTAACAATTTACATATGTGTTTATTTACAATTATATGTAAGATATTTTTGTTTTATAAATGTAAGTCCATAAACATAATATCTTTTCCGCCACGATTGAATTCCAAATTTAAAAAAAAAAAAACAATCCGTTACAAACTGGCCCGATTGCAAAAAACAGAAGAAAAAAAGGGTCTTTTGCACTTGTTCCCCGCATTTCATTTTGAGTTTATTATCATATGTTTAGGTTACGAGTAACCCAAATGTAATAACATGTCAATGAGAGATCGTTTGATTGTTTCTATTATTAAATAATTAAATAAAAAATTACAAAAACAAAATAAAATATTTAATTATTTATTTAATTATTTTATTAAGCGCTATTCGATGTAAAATACCTTTTTCCTGAAGAGATTCTATCGCTTTTTCTTTAGTATGTATTCGACGAATTAAATCGAACAAAGACATGTCACGTATAGTAATAAAAAAAAAATTTTGTTGTCATTTTTTTGTTTTATATTTAATTATTAAATAATAGGAACAATTCAAACGATCTCTCATTGACCCGTTACTACGTTTGAGAAGGTTAGTCGTAGCCTAAACGTATGATAACAAGCTCAAAATGAAATGCGGGGAACAAGTGCAAAAGATAAAAAAAAAACCTGTAGTTGCGTGTACCGATGGCTATAAATCTATGACCGAAGCGCCTCGAACATTGCCGATGTCACCCGAATTCCAACGGAAGCAATGGTCGGCTTGGCGGACTAGTTGGACGACTAATCGGCCTTTTTCCCAGCCGATTAGTCGGGCAAACTATTAGACGGCTCATATGTACTTTATACCTCTTGTTCATTCTGAAATGACTTCCTTTATTTGTAACCAGTGTTCCTTGTTATAGTATTGGTAAGATATAATATCTTTATATTTATAATAGATATAGTATTGGTAAGTGTACACTCACTTCATATTAATCACTATATGAATATCTTCAGCAACTCCTAATTTTATAATTGTTAAATAGACTGATTTCCATGCCGTTTCTAATTTTCTTGAATCAATAAACGAAATTTAGTATTGTTTCCTTTTACAATTTATTCACCGATGCAGAAATTTTTAAAAAAAGAATTTGAATCACTTGAGGTACGCGTATAGAAGGATCAATCCTAAAGAATTTGAAATTTTTCCGAAGGCCGCATTGAAGATTTAAATTTCCTTTAATATTTATCTGATGAATAAATGAATATAAAATATGAATAGACTTCGCTATAGATGATAATCGATCTTTTCTTGATTACTTGAAGAAAGTGTAAAAATCAAGCTTTATATTTTAAACTTCTTTTTTTTTTTTTTTAATTTCTCAATATTTGTGTAACAGTTACACTCTTTTCGTGATAACTTCCAAGTGCTTTTATGCTCTTTTATCATTTTCATATGAAAATCATTCTTTTTGTTTGTAGTTTTAAACCATTTATTTAGAACAACAAGGTCAGCAGCAACAGCTACTTCAACCGAGAAGTAAAGCTAACAAAAAAAACAAAAAACATTTTGGCCACTTTCCACTAAAGATTCAATTGATTACCTGTTTCTGTTCTATCATAGTTATTGTTGTGTTAAACTAAAGTTTTGTGTGCTTTCGGGACGCATTTTTCCTTTAAAAATAAGCAATAGCAATAGGGTCTTCCAAACCACTGCATCAACATTAGACATAACAAAAAGGGACAGGAAAGTTACTATTGTTTTCAAAGCTAAAACGATAGAAACAAAATTATATTTAACTTATTTTTAAAAAATACTAATAAATTACTAGAAATAGTATTGTTATTCTTAAATAAAAACATTCTTAGTATAGAATTGAGAAAACTTCTTTTAACTCAGTAATGTTTATAAAATTTTGTATTCAGAACTAGATTATAAACTATGTTATGAACATTACAGTATTATGAAGACATAAGTGAAGTAAATCAGTTTTAATTATCATATAAAAATAGTACGTACTTATGATATTTTTATCATATTTGAAATGTACAGTTTATTTATGCTACCCCTATACTAATTTTTGGAAGCTGGTGCGGATGTAGGTTTACGTAATTTCTATTTCCATTGTTAAAACAAAGTTCTTCTATTTGGGTGAAATTAAAATGATATCTTATTTCTCAAAATGCCAAAATTTTCTATAAGTTGAAACCATTTTCAAGGAAACAAATTAAAGCCCATTTCCCAGTTCCTTGATCAGGGACACTCATAATGATATTTGTTATAAAACTCATATTATCGAACTTACTGCATATTTAATTTCAAACTTATGCAGCTCATCATGAGACCGAAACTTCCTCTCCACTTTCATTAATTTCCAAACACGAATCTCTTTCTTTTTTTTTACTAGAATATGTATAAAGTAAATTTAAAATTAATGCTTAATTTACAAGGATTAAAAATATTCATGAGACACAATTATTTATGTTTACATACCTAGTGCTGAAAGATTGGAAGAATAAAAGAATAATTTGGTTATATTTTAACATGTAAATTGAGAAATGGAAAATAGAAAAAAGGTTATTTTATTTAGATTCTAGACCCTAAAAAATAAAAAAATACCGTCCTCTTTTTCAGGCCCAACCCCTAATTCCCTTGCTCTGACGAACGGTAACAAAGGAGAACCTGTAATCGAGTGCGACAGAATGGACTGCGAAGATCTCCTCGGTGTGAAGGTGTGTGCATCCTTCTGGCTCCAGTTCACTGCCATCTTGTCCAGGATTCTGCTCCAAGCAAGCAGGAACAAGGTATCATTAATCAGTTAATAGATAGTATATTGTTATAATCAGGTAATTTTCGATATTGGTCGCTGCTAAAAAATGATTTACTTGATGAGTTTAGGTACTAAAAAAATTATATATATGTACTTTTTTTTGTGCACATCAGAACAATTGCATAGTATAGTGCAATTGATAAGCATAAATACGAAAAACCTGGCATCAGGAATTTTTTTTTACGTTTGAACTCCTCAAAAAACCAGATTTCACCATGGGTAATATAAAAAATAAATAAATAAACTTATCAGTAATCAATAACAGCTCCCTCTATCACTTGCTACTGAGAATGTCTGAAGATATCTAAAAGTGTAACAGGACTTTTCCGAAACTCAAAAAAAGGGAAATCTGGCTGAAAAAGGTACCAATCACTTGTTGAATTGGTACGACAACAAAGATTTCATTGGAAGCATCGTATTTGCTAGTTTAGCTTTTTCAACGGCACAAAGTTGTATTGTTGTTTGGTATATTAAAAATGTATATCTATAATAAACTGTTGGTTCATTTATTACAGGTGGGTCTTCAAATCCAGTTCTATCATCATTTAGGATGTGGACTAGCAATGGGCGTCATGTTCCACGGCAAAGCAGTGGACGGAACGGAATTTTTTAACCAGATGAAGTTTTGTATGGGCGTTATCCTCTTCATTACATACACCCAGCTCATGGTGCCAATTCTATACTGTGAGTATTTCCACAATATAATTAAAGTTAAATTAATATTCATCAACTAAAAATGTTATTATTTTACTAAGAAAAGTAATATGAATTTATTAATTGATTGTATTAATATTGCAGATCCATTCGAGATGAAGTTGCTGAAGCGGGAACACTTCAATCAGTGGTACAAGCTGTTTCCATACTACGCTGCCTTTACAGTGGCTAAATTACCTTATATGGTTAGTCTAAATCAATTTTATTAACCTAATGTTTAGAACCAGTTTGAAAGACGTTGATTTATTAATATCAAGCTAAACATCTTGGGAGAGCATCAAAGAACCAAGACTGTAATTGATACCCTACCCAGTAATTAGGGCCGAATATTTTTTAAAATCAATAGCAATTTTTATTAGTCAGGTTTTTCGTAATCACATTAAAAATCATATTAAACTGTTTAAGTTGGACATTTTCCTTGATCCAAATTATCACTTTTTAAAATATCAATTAGAAATGACTTCATCTGAACTAGCAGCTGACAAGGAATTATGAATAAAAATAAAATAGTCCCCCTCAAATCACTAATAAAATTCGCCGTAAACTAACAAAAGCCTTTCCTATAATATATTTTAATAATATCCCGCTTGTCTTTTTTGAAAGGACATGTAACCCAGGACTTGAACTAAATTAATGACTGACGTGGATTTAAAGGCTGAATCTACTCAACATACATGAAACTGTTCATTGTTTCTCACCACTTCAACACTAACAATTAAAAAAAAAAAAACTCCAATCTTCCTGCTTACCACAAAAAATTCTTACACGAAACACATTAATGTATCTAAATTTTTATGTTGTCCTCTCTGTGCCGATAAAAAATTTATTTAGAATGATCTGAACTTCTCTTAACAGATTAGAAAATATAAACACTACCTATGTAAAAGATTTTCCTAACAGAATTGGACTATCGATAACTATGCAGGGTGTAGCACGATTGCCAAGTCATCGGCTTAAATCGATTTTTGACAAAAGAACGTGATTGGCAGCTCTGCATTCTAATGGCTCCAGCTCCACTAAGCTGTCTGTGAAAAGCCTTTGGTCGCGTTAAAGCCTTCAGATTATCCCATTACAATGGCTATTTCCTTATCAACTTCCTAGTAATAAACATATATAGCGACCAATTGGGTAACAGAATGTATCGGTAAATCCTCTGTTTCTGTTGAAGTTACAAGCAGATTAAACCAAAAAATCATTTATATGAAATATAGAGAAATATACCAAAGAAATATAGTGATATGATTTTTATTATATCCGACCAATCGTTTTTTAAAGTATCCCTTCCTGGAACCTATCGGAATAGTCCAAGGGCGACATCTTGGCAAAGAAGTTCAACTGAATAGTCATGTAACGCATGAAATGTAGGAAATTCCACGAAGATTCTACTTTACATAAAAGATAACATAAACAAAAGAATCTCCCAAACATGACTTTTTTTTCCAAATATACGAAAATTGAATCCAAATTATTTAATACACTTGAAAGCTACTAAACTGTTTTTAAATAATAAAAAAAGGAAAGTATTCATTACGATCACCACCGACAAACCAAGTGTCTGTAAAGTGGGTAGCTTCAAAATGCTTTAGAAAGAACAAAAAAAGGTAGAGGAAAACTTTAAGTTTTTTCATGTAATTTATAAATAAAATATAATTGATAAAGAGCTTTTGAGACTAAATATCCATGGCTGAAGTGAAGAAGTCGATAAGTCGAAATTGTGCAGTTAAATACAGCAAATATTTGTTTCACGAAATCCTGCAAATACTCTAAAAATACCATTTGCTCTAAAAAAGAAACTTTAAAGCCTTATCAAGGAGCATATTTTTTTTTCACAAAAATTTGCATCTTCTTCCTTCGCAATGCCCCTTGAGCGCCTCTCAGCTGAGCTTAGGGGAGCGTTCAGCCAGGACTGCCGTTCTTCTCTGTTTCTTGCCAGTATGTTTATGCTGTATCTGGCGTAGATTTGTTCCCCTCTTCCTGCAAAACTTTCCTATATAATCAAGGTAACATATTCTCAGTTAAAGGATTACGTAAAAATGTAAATATTTAAAATAGAGCATTGAAGGAACATAATTCGTTTTTAAGATAGTTGGATTTGTTGACTTCTTCACGAAAGTCACCGATATAATATGAAAAAAAATCCATCTAACGAAGAGTTTTGGATTTGGTATATGTCAAGAAAGTATTTGTACGGGTATTTGTGAGTTTTGTATTGGTATTTGTCAATCGCAAAATTCAATATCTAATATCAATTCAGGAATCCATGGTTTTATCCTATCAGGTACTTCACTCCTCTAGGAACCATTTCTAATCAATAATATCAAAATAAAATCTAAATTTAAGTTTCTTAATATTTTGTGGCTTCTTGATTTATTTCCTTAAGCTGTTACGTGAAGTTTTACCAATGCTCGACCAAGTTATTTAAGCAAACATTCTTTCTTTAGCGATATTATTAGCTGTAAAAGATTTTATTAGTTTTGCGAAACTCTTTCCATGTTGGCGTTGTCACCGATGGCACAATCCTTGTACAGACGATTAATATTCCACTGCAGACCCCGTACGGCGTCCTCTGACCGACATCGAGGTTGCTACGATATTGCACAATCGGTACATCTCACAATCAAACGAACCTTTGTTTGCCAATATACCATGAAACTTTATTTATTGAGTATCATGTGATCGATGATAATTTTTTTAATAGCTTTTTATGGATAACTTTTAATAATGTCAATTGTACATAAAGTTTGTACGTTTTTGAAACACTATATTAAATATATAAAATAATATAATATTATAATATATTCTATAAATGTATAATTTATTAAATTTTCAATAAGGGCAACAATGATGGACTATCCTATGACGGTTGAAAATCGTTAAATCCTGGAATATTTCAAAATAGTATAGTTAAAGACGAAAAAAAATTATTTGTTGGGAAGAAGAGTGGCCAAGGATGTCCTTCAGTCACTCTCCTTCTAGACAAATAATTAGTTTTCGTCCAAAAGGATACTTTTTTTTTTTTGTAATCTTCCAGGATTTAACAATTTAATTACTTTTCGTCCTTAAGGATACTATTTTAATATGGCGGAAGGACATCCGTGGCCACATATATATTAGTTTTTATCCTTAAGATACTATTTTGAGATCAGCCAGGATTTAGCAGTTTGCTATATAGCCGAAGGATATTCTGCCATTATTGTCCTTTTATTTTTTGTTCTTGAGGATACAATTATGAAATATTCCAGGATTTAACGATTTTAAGATGGCGGAAGGGTATTTCACCTTTATCCTTTTGAAAATTCGCCATTAAAGTCCTTTTTCAAAATTAATTAAATTATTACG
The DNA here is from genome assembly GCA_003667255.2 of Euschistus heros. Lineage (NCBI taxonomy): Eukaryota > Metazoa > Arthropoda > Insecta > Hemiptera > Pentatomidae > Euschistus > Euschistus heros. The sequence continues at coordinate 1,565,777 of RCWM02000042.1, forward strand.
TATTTTACAAAGTACACACTCCCTTACCGTTTAATTCTTAAATTTTCGTCCTTTTGGTGCTGTCATTGCGCCCAAAATGATACTGGTTTCAAATCTCACCATCCTTGGCCACTCTCCTTCGCAAATAATTAGTTTTCGCCCTTATGGATCTCTCTATCTCTCTCTCCCTCTCACTCTCTCTCTCTCTCTCTCTCTCTCTCTCTCTCTCTCTATATATATATATATATATATATATATATATATATATATATATATATATATATATATATATATGATTGTTTACTTGGTTTTAAAAGTACAGGCCCTGACGCTGTATTAGATGGAATCATCTCTCACTGGTGTAAAACATAAGGAATTAGAAAATAAAAGAAACAAAATACATTAAAATGTATAAATTTATCCTGGGCAAATCCCATTTTAGGACAATTTAAAATACAGATAGAAACAGTTTGGCCATAGTCTTAGCATTACTGGTAAAAATAATGGTGAGATAGCTCTGGAAAAGAATATCGGGTACATGATAATATTATCTGCCAGAGTAAAAGAATAGTTATCCATTTAAATTTATTTTAGCTAGTCAAAATTAATGAATCAATATAAAATTTGATGATTCTTTTTATAATTCTGTTTGGCTAACAACTTATGCTAAATAGATGTATTCTATTGCAGGCAATTCTTAACATTCTCTACCTTTCACTGATGTACTCCTTCTCAGGATTGCCCTGGGAGATTGGAAGATACTCACTGTTCTGTTTAATAGGCATAATGACATCCTTAGTTGCTGAAGCAATGGGTCTCACCATAGGAGCTATATTCTCTGTTACGGTAACAGTTTATTCTTTCTATCTTATAGTAGTTAATTTCTTTAAATAATTATATTTTTATTCAAGTAAACAATTTTCAGTTTTCCTTATGATACTAAGTGAACCAGGTTTTATTCAAGTTTAGTATAGTTCCTCTTTCATAGAACTTATAATGCTCTTTCCTCACAAGGAAAATTATGTGACTTTTTTAGTCCATTGGTATCAAATCCTGGACTGAAAATAAGATGATTTAAAAACAATTCTTTTTGTTCAACTGTTAAAAATCTTTCTTAATGCCAGATGATTCAAGAGTTAACTAATAAACATGTATTTATACATCCCCTTTAAAACCTGATTTTATTTCTCAATTTACTATTGCTTAAATTGTATTTCTTTATTTCCAGATTAACTTTCTGCCTGCAGATTTTAGAAACTGGAATAAGTAGCACTTATAATACCTTAGTATGTAGTATTCTTTGTATTGGAAGGTGACAATATATTTGAAAAAAAAAAAAATTAGTGAAATAATTAATTATTAAAAATTAGATGAACTTCGTTATAAATTAGAAGAATTTTGGTTGGCATACAAAGATGCAATGCAAATAATAGTCAAATTTTATTGCTAATGGTTTCGCCAGTCTTCTCCTTAGGCTGCAGCAGCCCTCCTGTTATGGATTTTCAAGATGGATCTTAAGATCACCACATCTTCAGGTTCATTATTGTATGTATATGAGCCGTTACATTTCCCTCATGATCAGTTCTTTAAACCAGAGGAAAATTGAATCATGTGATCTTAATAGTGATCAATATTTTGAACCATACGTTAGAGAATTATATCCTAGGAGGTAGCGCAGCATATAAGATGTTTTTGATGGGCAAAATATAATTGATTGAAACTTAATCTCTGAACTTCTCTCCATAAGTTGTTCATAATTCACCTGAAACACAAGGTAAATGAACTACCTGAACCACTCAAAGTAGTTATTCTTTAACTCATTTTGCTGAAATTCTGGACAGTTTTTTTTAGGAACTGAAGGAATTTATTCAGTTTTGATCTTGCTGAACATTAACTCCATTCTACATGAAGTTTTCTGTATTCCAGGAAATGCATTATTCACAATTAAATGATATAATTAATATGTCTGATTGTACTGATTGGTGTTAATATGTTAATAGAATGGAGCCGCTGTTGGACCAATGACGATGGCACCATTCTTTGGATTAGCACAGTATGGCTTTGACTTCGCCAGAACAATGCCGTCCTTCATGAATCACCTAGTACGGACATCCTTCATGAGAGCAGGAGTGGTCTCTATTGTCTTGACAGTTTTCGGGATGGACCGTGAGCTCCTTAACTGCCAACTAGATTACGACCCATGCCACTTTAGGGATCCAAAGGTCGTTCTCCACTTCTTAGACATTGACAAGGTTCCACTATTCAGGCCACTCTTTGATCTATTCATCAGCCTGTGTTTCTTCAGGTGAGACTTAGACCAAACTTTTTTAAACAATAGAGTTCTATAGTTTTTAACAATATTTGTGCAAGAAAACACATTATTTACATTTAATCTTTATTAAACTTAAAAATAATAATTTTTCAAATAATGATATTTAAAAATAATCTCAAGATATATATTTAAAGTCAAAATAACTTTATGGAAAATATTCTGAAGATTAGTTTAGATAAAAAAAATAAGTTTACGTAATTGTTTAATTTTTACAGGTTGGCTTTCTACCTTGCACTGAAGTGGCGACTTAGGAGATAACAACAATAAATTTAATATTTCATGTGATATAATCATTAGATGTACTATTGTAAATAAGAGAGAATATGAGAATCTAACTGTAGTCATACAGCTCTTAACTTCTTCAAACATCTTATAACTTCTTTTTAGTTCTATATGTACCTGGATGGCATCATTTGCAAATCAGAAAAAGGTTATTTATAAAAATCATTGATGTCCATTTCTAATTAGTGGGAAAATAATTACATTACACAAGTGGGAAAACTTGTTAAGAAGTGATCAAGGATTTTTCAAAATGCATCTTCGCATGATATCCTTAAAAGGAGCTGAATATTTTCCCTGTCATTCAAAGTGTATGAGTGTGTGAATTTGGTATAATTGTTGTTAAGAATGTGTTATGTATCGTTAAGAATGTGTGCATTTAATTTGTTATATCAGTTTTATGAATAGTTTGTTAAGAAAAACTGTCTCCTCTGTGATTAAAAAATGTAAACATTTATGTGAAGTTTCTTAAATTAAAATTATTTAATCAGTTGATTTTTATTTCTGCTGCCTTTATTTATTAAACTATGTGTTCATTATATCTTACACCTGCCAGAGGTGGCCAACTTCTGTTTAACAGAGAGCCAATTTATTATTGCAGGTTATGGCAGGAGCATAAAAAAATAATTCAAATAATACAAACAGGAAAAATATTAATTTAAAATATTTAGATTGACTACTAAATTACAGAAATAACTCTTCTAAATACAACTCAGCTTAATTAGGATTGATCCTTCTATACCATCATGCGTACCTCAAATGACAACTCAGCTTGCTTTGACTAAAAAAAAAACCTATCACCATATTAAATAAAAAAGAATAGACCATTCTTTCAATAGCTCTACAGCCACACAAAAAGATAGAAGACTTGACCATACCCTGGCTATGCAACATGAAACAAATTACAATAAAAAAAAAGAAAAGAAAAGGGGACCAACAATTTTCTAAATTATTCTTTATAAATTATTATTCTGAAAATGTATGTCCAATCTTCACCCAAGTATTTTTTTTTCTTCTGTCCATAATCAAAATCTCACCATCCATCATAATTACAAAACTTTTCTCATTCAATTCATTCACCTGTTTCGCTCCTCAAACTTATTCCAGTCTGCACATACATATAAGATAGCCATCCTCTAAATAGTAAAAACAAGACAACATAGGCTAGGCAATTACGGCAGAACAAAACAGTTCTTGTGAAGAACTGTACAGTCTAAGAGAGAAAAATCAAGCAGAAAAGCTGGCGGCATTAAGATCAATTGACTATATTTTAAGAATAACAGATAACTAAAAAATTATACATACCCAAAATCAAATTGTTGTAGAATAAAAAATACAAGATTTAGTTAAAATATGGATTAGAAACAATTTAGTCAAATTAATAGACAGAGAAATCAGAACACATTTGATTAGGCTATAAGGAAACATTGGTTTTATAGAAAAAGAAAATGCTGACACAATGGCTAAGACCGCTCATTACCCATTGGACACAATTTCAGTTAAATGCCAAAAAATATATATTGCCTAACTTAATTGATGACTAGAATAGATATTCGCAACAATCAATTAAAGGTCATTATACTTATATATCCTAAATATAACTCAACAAAACTACATCTTGCCCAAAAGCACTTGTTACAATCAGATATAGAATGACCAACGAACCATTACCTAAAGCAATTTCACCTACAAAACAAAGACAATCGTAAGTATGATGGACCAGCTTCACAAACTTTCTTACAAATTTTAAGTGTCTGTTACTTATAGGAAGATAAAAGACTAAATATATTATTATATCCTACAAATGAATTTAAGGATTAAATTTATTAAAACAAAATCTGAGAATGAACTAACTTTATTTAGAAACGGATATATATACATAAAAGTATTACAATACATCATAAAAGGCCTTCCATCTCCCGCATGAACTGTGAATAGGCATCATCCTTAGTAGCTCCTGGCTTTGGCTGAAGCTCTGGTTTTGGAAGCTGCTCCTGCTTCCTCAACAAATGTTTATCTTCACCCCTCTTTACCCTAAGAGCGGTAGGTACAAATCTTGTTACATCAGCAGTAAGGTTCCTAAACAAAGAATAAAATTAAGAATTTATCAATACATTCACTAGTCTCTTAATATGTTAAAAATGGACAGTATGAATGGGCCTTAAATGATACTGTTAATATTAATAATAATACTAGCATTTTGGAATAAAAAAAAAAGAATGTTAATGACTAATAAAACAATAAGATAAAAAATAATATACACCCTGGGCACTGCAACCACCAGACTCATATAGTAGTCAGGAGCAGCCAAAGGGTTAAAATGTCCCCAGTTCTAAGACAAATGTAAATATTTATATTATTATAGGGGAATATTTTCCCTTTCACAGTAATCCATACAATATAGTGTTATTTCATTTGCCTTTTCAGAAAAATATTCATTGAAAAATTGGCAATTTGTCAATATCATTGAAAACTAAGTTTTATCAAGTATTCCAGGGTTATTTTTAAAACAATACAAACACATTTAAGTGTTATGATTTTTCTAGTTAATAATGGAAAATATATCTTTAATGAATTTATCTTGTATATCTTTGCTTAAGTTTAAAGTAAATAGGCTACTAACAGTAAAAAAAAAATAAATTATTAATTATTTATTATTAGTGTATCATAAAAAACATAAAATCGTTGTTTTAAAATTTTTTTAGAGGTTCTTACCTATATAAATAAAAATGAATCGCCAAATATGTTGCTAAGCGTAAAACTTGAGAATGGCTCGACCAATTTGAAAGCGCCTAATCACCAAATGCACGATGTATTTAATCAAGAGTTGCAACGTGAAAAACTGTTCGATCTCGATGCTTTAAGGGAATCAGTTCGAATAAAAGTTAGGCCGTTGAACCATCAACAAAAGTATGTCTTTGATACACTTATGAAAGTTGTAAATGTTGGAACTGGAGGGTTTTACTATTTGGATGCTCCTGGTAGTACAGGAAAGACATTTTTAATTTCATTGATTTTAGCAACAATTCGCTTACAGAATGGAATTGCACTCGCACTTGCTTTCTTAAGTATTGCAGCTACATTGTTGGAAGGTGGTTGAACAGCACATTCAGCGCTAAAATTACCATTGAATATTTAAAGCAACGAAACTCCGACATGCAACATTTCGAAGAACTCTGCAATGGCAAAGGTTTTACAGCAATGCAAGTTGATAGTGTGAGATGAATGCATGATAGCACATAAAAAGTATTTGGAGGCATTAGACAGAACACTGAAAGATATGCGTAGTAACCAAAACCGATTTGGTGGAGCGATGATTTTGTTAGCAGGAAATTTTCGTCAAACACTACCAGTTATTCCACGGTCTACACCAGTGGATGAACTGAATGCATATTGGAAGTCCTCCATTTTGTGGAAACAAATTAAGATACTAAATTTGAGCAAGAATATGCATGTCAAATTGCAAAATGATCGATCTGGAGAAATATTTTTAAAACAACTCATTGACATTGGTAATGGTAAAATCACTGTAGATGTTATGACAGGCAGCATTACATTTCCTGTCAATTTTTGTCAGTTTACAGAATCAAAAACTGAGCTTATAGAAAAGGTGTTCCCAAATGAAGTATTGAGGTGAAAGTGATCAGTGAGTGATCGGAAGGGCAAGTGTCAGTCAGGAGTCAGTGACATCCTAGGCAGTATCCATGTGTCAGTGATCAAGTAACGATCAGTCACTGTCAAGTGTCAGTGACAGTTCAGTCAGTGAGTTAGTATCAGTGACAGTTCAGTCAGTGAGTTAGTGTCAGTGAAAGTAGTAACAATCTCTGTGTGTTAGTGTAATAGATCTTTATGTATAATTGTCACACCTAGTATTAAGATATTGAAGATAAGTATTGTATAATATATATATATATATATATATATATATATATATATATATATATATATATATATATATATATATATATATATATATATATATTAGTGTAATTAAATATAAGTTAGGCCTAAATATAATTGTTATTAGATTAAGTAGCTCAAGGACCTATTTGTATTTTTTAAGTTGTTAATAAATTAGTTTTTAGTATTTAATTGTAGTTTGATTAGTCTTACCCCCTTACTTTTGATAGAACAAAGTCTGTCAGAGAGGAACTATTAACATAAAAAATCAATGTTGTGTTGTTTTAGAGAAAATAGGGCAGAACGTCTGCCGGGGCAGCTAGTTGTAATATAATAATGTATTTTTATAAAAGTAATTTGTTTGAAAAAGAGCAAGCCACGTCTCTTTAATGTGACTCTGTATAATAATAATAATTTTTTAAAGATGATTATTTGACATTTATTTTAATCTTAGAGTGGATAACAGCAATTGCCAAAAGATCAATTTATCTGAGAATGACAAACCTGTAAATTGTCAATTTCAAAAATCTTTTTTTTTTTTTTTTTTTTTTTTTTTTACAGTTACAATACATAAACTTTGTACAGCTAAATGAGTAATGTTGAGATAATTTTAATAAGAGTATCAATAAATATCTTAACCAATATGCATAACATGAATGTTTAAATGCAAACCTTATCTGGGCCTTGGCTTCAATGGTAGCACCTTTGGTTATTGACTGGCTACCCTCTTTCCTGATCAGCTGAGGAGCAGCAGTTAAGACGTTTGGAGTAGGGAGGCTTCCTGGCAAGCGGCTAGGCAACAATCGTGGTGGCAGGCCTGGTGGAGGACCAGGTGGTAACCTGATGCCCATCAGACGTGGAGGAAGGCCTGGCGGAGGACCAGGAGGCCTCATACCAACCATCATGTTGCTTAATGGTGGTGCTGCAACAATATTACATCAACTAAAACTATTCTTCAGACATCATTTAACAAAAACATTATGAAAGAACTACTTCTATTTACCAGGAGGTAGACCAAGAGGAATCTGTCCAGAAGGAGCAGGTACTGGAAGTGGTATAGTATCCATAACTTTACCTTTATCTCCTATCTGCAATAATAAAATAAACAGATATTATTATATTACTAAAAATACCACAATTTAAAAAGTATGATGGTGGTCTGAAAAGTTTCCGACCTCAGTTTGAAGATAGCAGCACTCGTGAATAAAAGTCTAGTAGCACTCGTAAATAAAATTCTAGTAAATTCGTTGTTTATCTATTAACAGTAGCTCACCAAAGTTTCAGCCATTTTGGACACACAGTTGTTATTTAACAGATGTTTGATTGATTTGATGTGAGTGTTTTTGTGAAAATGGACAAAATCGAGTACCGAGCTATCATTAAATATTTGTTTTTGAAAGGCAATATGCCTACGCAAATCAAAGATGAGTTGGATTCTGTGTATGGGGACTATGCACCATCATTTACCACTGTGAAATTTTGGGCAGCTGAATTTAAACGTGGCCATAGGAGCTTGGGTGATGATGAATGTTCAGGACATCCAAAAACTGCAACTACTGATGAAAAAATCACCTAAGTTCACCAAATGGTGCTAGACGACTGCCGAATTAAATTGAGAGAGATATCAGAGGTTATGAACATGTCAAAAGAACGTTTTTGTCACATATTAAATCAACATTTAGACATGAGAAAGCGGTCCGCACGTTGGGTGCTCTGTTTGCTCACGTTAGACCAAAAAATCTGAGTTTTGGCACCGATTAATTACTGCAGATGAAACTTGGATATACCATTATATGCCCAAAACAAAAATACAGTCCAGAACAGTGATCTGCAAAGGAGGAACCAGCTCCAAAAAAAAGCAAAAACTGTTTTTTCGGCAGGGAAAGTGATGGCGACTGCTTTTTGGGATAGTCATGGAGTTATTTTAATCGATTATCTTCAAAAAGTAAAAACCATTACAGGAGCATACTACACATCATTACTTGACAAGCTGAAGGCAGAAGTTGTGGGAAAACGGCCACATTTGCAGAAAAAGAAAATCCTGTTTCACCAAGACAACACACCATCTCACACCTCCGTGGTTGTTATGGCGAAAATCCACAAATTACAGTTTGAACTGCTGGACCATCCACCTTACTCACCAGATCTAGCCCCAAGCGACTTCTTTTTGATTCCTCATCTAAAAATTGTGCTCAGAGGAAAGAGATTTTCGTCAAATAAAGAGGCAATGACCTGAGTAATCAATTATTTTGCAGAGAAAAATGCTGAGTACTATTTTGATGGGTTACAGAGATGGGAGCATCGTGTGTAGAGTTACAAGGAGAATGTTGAAAAATGAAAAAAAAAAATTCAGACAAATTTTTTTGTATCTTTGTTAGGTCAGAAACTTTTCAGACCATCCTCGTATAAAGAGATATGAACTAAAAGAAACTGAAAAACCAATCTATGCTAACTTACCCCAGATAATTTTTTGGTTGGGTTGTCATCATCGGAATCTGAGCCTTTGTCAGCAAACCTAATTGTTTTAGTACGCTGTCTCTCTTCACCAGGCGGCACTAAAAATAATTTTACTTAATATACATGTGTAATCGTAAAGAAATATGAATATATATATATATTTACTGGAAATACAAAAACAATTTCCAGAACAAGAAATATTACCATCATCATCATCCTCATCACTGGAAAGTTCAGGAGGTGGGCCTGGAGGAACTCCAGGAGGTACCTTGTTTTTGGGTGGGCTGTAACAAAAACACAAGGTATCCTAAATACCATTTAAAATACAAATAATTAGTTGAAATTTTATTTTATTTTTTCCAATCTAATAATGACCATAATCCAAATACTTAGAATCTTGAAAATATACTTATGATAATATCATAAATCAATAGAGTATACTTCAAACATCCTTAAGATTAAATCCTTGAGTTTACACATATTACAAAAATAAATTTTAATACCCATTACAATATTATCATAATTAAAAAAACTTCAACCTTTCATTCAGAAAATGTTTTCATAATTTGTTTTATTTAAATAAAAATGATTTCAGGGAGGAGGCATCATGTCTGATTATGGAAAACCATCCCAGGAGAGATCATTTAAATAATAAATAAACTAAACCTTTTGAACGAATAGACTTGATTTATGATCTGCTTAACTTTCAATTTCCATTTTCTAAAATCTTAAAAATATTATTTGCACCTTTTTTTACCTAAACACTATAAAATTAACAATGATGACTTATTATTTGAAGAATTTTAATATGTAGATTTTATATGGAAATTAAAATAAAATAAACTCATGCACAAAGACTTATGTAATGACCATAAGATTGTAAATAACTCAAATACAAGGAACAGGATTAAAATCAAATGTTATGTGAATGCAAACATTGAAAAGAAGAATGAACATGCTGATAGCATTATGGTTATAAGAAATAGTGAAGGCATAAATAACAACATAAAGTATATGTTATAAACAAGAACCTGATTTTATACTCAGAAAACAATCAAGTAAGAAGCAGCAACAGTACAAAATTCTTTTAGATCATAATTTATTTTTCAGGATTCCAAACTTTTTAATTCAAGGATTAGCAAAATAGTTCTAATCATACAGTAGAGCGTCGAAAATCCGAACGTCAAAAATCTGAAACATCAAAAATCCAAACGCCTCCTAAGGATATTTTTTAATATTAAATTAGTGCGGAAACAATGGAAGTTTTATAATTTTGCGGTTAGACTGTCGTCAGGGGTATTAAAGTACAGAATTAAAGCTAAACAGATCCTGGAAGATAACAATATTGCAAACTCAGTTCTAGTGTCAGAAAATACAAATGAAGGCAGTGACAGTGAAGAAGAACCAGCAGACAACGACAGTCCTTCACATTCTGAAGCTGTAACAGCATTAGAGACAGTGATGACGCTTCGAAACACAGCCATCAAAAGTCAAGTTCAGCTCTTGCTACTTAAGCAAATGAAGGACTTGGCTAGCAGAAAACGAGTATTTTAGTAAATACAACCAAAAATTAGCGACTTTTTTAATGTAAAATAGATACATATATGTAAATGATTTTGTACTGTTAAATTTAAAGTTTTTTTTTTTTTTTTATACTGTAACTGTATTTTTATGACTACTGTAACTATTCAGTGCTCTGTTTGTTTCCATTTTATGTACTTCACACATTTCTTAAAATACACCAACTACAGTAATGTACATAATATACGTATTCCAGAACTGTATTTTTCATTATGGGTCGAAGTGGCATTTCTAGGTTTTGTTCGCAAATTCAAACCAATTGGTAATCCGAACTACATATGGTCCCAATTGGTTCGGATTTTCGACGCTCTACTGTATATTACTATATATTTCTAAATATATAGTAAATATTTATAAAATTTTATAATTAAAAGTATAAAAACCTATAACTAAGGGAATCTTACCTAAAAAATATGTCATAAGGTTTTCTAGCATCAATGAAAAATATCTTATGTCATTGAGTATTTCTTTCTTCTTCTTTTTTTTGTTTTCTTTTTTAACTAATTGTTAAAACAACAGGTTTTCTCTTAATATTTGCTTGCATTTTGAGAAAATTATAAGAACATTTTGCTTAAAAATATAAGAAATTCTTGATCATTTAAGAATATATTCCTAAACTAACCTGTAAGCAGATCGCTTCCTCAGTATACTAGTAGGAGGAGGAGGAAGTAAGAGTCCCATAGGCATATCTGGTAATGGGATCTGGGATGTAAGGCCTAAAGCAGCCATATTCTCAGGGTTCAATTGAGGAATGGGAAGTGGGATATCATCTACCGATACCTATGCATAAACATAAAAATTAATATTTTACCATAATAATATTAATTAATTAATATTAACAAATTAATATTAACCATAATAACAAAATAAAATATAATTCAGAATGTAATCCAAATTAGATCAGTAATTATGCATTCTTCATTTCAGTTATTTTGAATTCACATAAATACGATCATAAATCAATAAAAATCCACAGTTTAAATGATTTTACCTGCTGGGCATGTCTAACTGCTTCTGAATAAGTTGCCATAGTTACACGGCGTTTTTCATATTCTGCTTCAGCTCTTTTTAACTCTTCCCATTTGTCTGGGTCTTCCTTGATCTATAAATCAACATTGTCACATAAATATGAAAATTAAATAAAGACACATTTTAACCATAGCATATCAATAATTCAGACTAAAACAGCTACTTACATACATCTTCAGAACACGATCCAAAGTTTCTCTTAATTTTCTCCTCTTATCCTTTAAGACTTTCTCATTTAAAGGTGATGGCTGAAGAACATTATATTCTGAAATCATAATCATCTACAACACACTTGTACTAAGCAGTCAATTAACAAGTAATTTACTAAAACAAATATTGTAGAATAAACGAATGACTGTATTTACCCATATTATCAATTTTTTCCATTTCAGCAATTAGTTGAAAAGGATCTTTCCCCTTTAATACTGCAGCTCTAACGAGCTGTCTCTGCCTTTTATTCTTTTTCAACTCTTTCTTACGTGCCTCTTTCCCTAAATAAAATTTTAAAAAATACAACTGTAAATTAAAACATAAATAGCACATTTTAATTTTTAAAGATTGGATACAATGAGGCAGAATATATCCAGAATATTACAGGGAATAGAGCCAAATTTCTGGCTGAAATAAACCAAGTGGAAAACAGAAAGATTGGAAACTTTAGATTAAGGATCTTCTACTGCTATTGGGATTCAAAGAGAAACAAAGAAATATTATGCAAATATAACAACTGGTCAGTGGTATAGTCGATAGTAGATGGTAGATGGTATAGTAGATAGCTACATGGTATAGTAGATAGTAGATAATGGTATAGTAGAACCAAGTAAGATGACCTCTTCGTCATTCTCTACTTAAACTTGTTTAGGGATATAGTAACCTAAGGAATGAAATTCATACAGGACTTTGATGCCAAATGGAAATCTGATTTTTATTTTTTTATTTATATTTATTTTTTTTTTTTTTGTTACATGGATAGTCATATAAATAAGTTTGGTTAGGTTAAGTCAGAGACTACATTAATTTTGTCTGGATATCAAGGCCTTAACTTAATTTTATTAGATTAATTGTGGCGATTGTAAATAAGTTAAAATAGCATCTTTTAAGGGCAAAACTTTTTTAATACTGTTGTATATTTTGAATAAGGTGTAAACTAATGCAACACATTTAATAAACAGGTTATGAGATAAGAACATATATTAATTGATATAAATCACAGGAATATTACAGTATGACTACTATAACACTGCTGGGAGGTTTTTTTACGCAATCAGTGTTACCTAATATCATAACATTCTCCCACACTTAATTTGAAGAAAAGTAAGAGTTTTAATTTCGAACGAAGTCCTTTAAGTATGCAGGCGGCTTTCTCACTCGGGTAGCTCTTGAATAAGGTGGCGAAGGTATTGAAGCAGGAGGATCCTCCTGTTCTGTGGTACTGCACCATAAACCAGGTCCATTAGTAGATCTTGAAGGTGGTGGTGTAGGTCTTGAAGCAGGAAAATCTGTCTGTTCAGTGGTACTGGGTGATAAAGCAGGTCCTTCAGACACTGTAACAAATGGCGGTTGCCGGACATCAGATGTTATGTCACTCCTACCATGTGGTATCTCCACCTCCGATTTTCGTAGTTGATTCGTGTGACGTTTGATGTTGGGTCCCTTGTCAAGCTTGACAAGGTACGTCAGCTTTCCTAGGACCCGTGTGATAGTACCGAACTCCCATGGCTTGCTTCCCATATAACTTTTCGACAACACTCGGTCTCCCACACCAAAATTTCGCTTTGCAGCTTGAGTTGAAGTGCGGATATGTGGAGTGGGTGGTCGGAGTAAGTCTAATTTAATTTTGGGTTGTCTATTTAAATAGTTTTCAGCAGGTGACTTCCCAGACTGGAGCGGGGTCGCCCGAAAACGAGCTAAGATGTCACGCACTAGATGTTTAACTGGAATCTTGCTGTCGCTCATGCATTTTAACTTGTTTTTGAGAATTTGTACATAGCGCTCTGCCAATCCATTTGTAGCGGGATGTCCGGGGGGGGGATAGTTTTTTGATAGATTCCATTTGAAACACAAAAATTGGAGAATTCCGTGCTAGTGAAGATACTCGCGTTGTCTGAAACCAATATGTCTGGCAGACCGTGATAACTGAATATGTCATTCAAAAATTCAATTGTCTTGGAAGAGGTAGGAGCTTCTTTTGTGATTCTAACTTCTGGCCATTTAGATTTTGCATCGACTACTATAAGGTAATAATGGTTTAGAAAAACACCAGCATAGTCAATGTGGATGCGTTGGAAGTTCTTATCTGGCTCTTCCCATGGATGGACAACTTCTTTGGGTGGATTGTTTTTGATCTGGGAACATGCTGCACACGATCTAACATGTCTTTCGATATCCTGGTCAATATTTGGCCAGTAGCAATATCGGCGAGCCAGGGATTTCATTTTAGATATTCCCAAGTGTGTAAAATGTAATTCATTTAGAATCTCTGGTCTTAATGATATGGGAATATAAAAGCGAAGGCCACGGAACACTATTCCAGAGTGTAAGCAGTACATTGGATCCGTGTTTGCACCGGAGTGTAGTGCAGCCCTAAGTTTCGAGAGTTCTGAATCTTTTGAAGTCTCGGTGGCGATGGTTTTGCTATTGATCGTCGTTGATGATATTTGGTTGATGACGTATTCTTGAATGACGTCTTCTTCATCAGGGTGGTTAGGTGTGTTGGCAAGAGGTGCTCGAGAGAAATAGTCAACGTTAAGATGTTTATCTGCCGATCTGTGTATGATATTGTAATCGAACCCACTTAGGTAGGTGGCATATCTAAGCAACCGTGCTGATGTTATGGGGGGAAGTTTTGAAGTTTGATTAAAAATGTGCATGATGGGTTTATTGTCAGTGATTAATGTAAATTTGCGCCCATACAAGTACATAAAAAATTTTTGAAAACTCCAAAATATTGATAAGGCTTCACGGTCTAGTTGGCTGTAATTTTGCTCAGCAGATGTCAACGAACGAGATATAAAGCTGATCGGCTGTTCTACACCGTCTTTAAGATGTGAGAGGACTGCAGCGATACCCACAGGCCCAGCGTCACAGGCGAGCACAAGTGGTAAGGTAGGATCGAAAGGTACGAGTACTCTTTCACTGGCAATTTCATGTTTCAATTGTCGAAATGATGATTCGCAGCTTGGCGTCCAATGAAACTTTTGGTTTTTTTTGTAAGAAGTTCTCTAAGTGGAGCAGTTTTTTTGTTGATAAGTTGGGTATAAATCGGGAGTAATAAGTAATCATACCCAAAAAGCGTCGTACCTCATCAGTATTTTCAGGGCGTGGTGCTCCCATGACTGCCTTAACTTTTTCTGGGGATTTTGAAATCTTGTTTTTACTTATGATGTATCCAAGGTACGATACCTCAGTCTGGAAAAATGTGCATTTAGTTTTATTGACATGTAAGTTGTAGGCCCGGAGGCGATCCAGACAGGCGACAAGGCGCTGTCTACAGAGCTCATAGGAGGGCCCATGAATGACAATATCATCAAAATATGTCGCAACACCATCTAGGCCAGATAAAATGCTCTCGATGATGCGATTAAATTCGCTGGGTGCTGTCTTTATGCCAAAACTAAGACGGTTCATTCTGTAGGTTCCCCTATGCGTTGAAATTGTTTTTATAATTTGGCTCTCTTTGTCGACTGCAACATGCAGGAATGCCTTATATAGATCAATGCAACAAAAATATTCAGAGTTACGGAGGGTGTTTAAAACATCCTCAATTCTTGAGATAACGTAATGAGAACCTTGGAGTTGAGGGTTTACAGCAATTTTGTAATCAACACATAGCCTAACTGTGTTATCGCTTTTTGGTATCACAACCAATGGTGATCCCCAATCTGAACATTCGACTTTGGAAATAACCCCTTGCTTTTCTAGTAAATCAAGCTCTAGGTTAACTTTATCTCGAAGCGCCAGCGGAATGTCCCTTGGTTTCAGGAAAGTAGGTTTAGAATTTTTTCTTAGCTTTAGGGAACAGCAGAAGTTTGGAATACATCCTATCTTGGGTTCGAAAATATCTTTGTATTCAAGCAGTATGCCATCAACAGTAGAATCAATCAGGTTTACAGATTGAATGGTGGCATCATGACTGTCAAGATCTTGAAGAACTATGTTGAGGTGCCTGATCCAGGTTCTACCAATGAGAGGTGTAAAATCATTACTGACAATGAAAATATTTTCACAAAATTGTTTACCTTGGTACTCCACATTCACTTGGGCAGTTCCGATGGGACGAAAAATTGATCCGGTGTATGAGCGGAATTGAATTTCAGTAGGTTTGAGTGCCTGAGGTATACTTAGTCTTTGAAAACATTGCTCAGGTAAGAGGGTATAACCCGCTCCTGAATCAACTTCAAATGTTTGATATTTGTTCTCGATCTTTAATGTCACAAAATACTTTTGAGAGTCCTTTGAATGTGGTGTTCCCCCTAAGTAGATATCAACAACAGAGTTGAAGAAGAAATCATCTTGTGAGATGCAATTGGTTGGGCACTCGTACAGTTCAGTTTCAGGATCGCTGAGATCTGTATGATGGACTGCTTTAGTTCGCTTCTGTTGCATGAGAGTGGTGATGCATACTTTACTTACATGGCCAGGTTTGCTGCAAGCTGAGCAGAATAGTTTTGAATATTCCACTGGGCACTGACTGGCTTTGTGAGATTTACTTGAACAGCGAATGCATAACTTGTCGATTCCTAGGTATTTGTAGTCAAGGCTACTTCTCAGTTTTGGAGGTGACCGAGATTGCAAATCAGATCTATTTTGGTATCCAGGTTTTGGAGAGGCATAATCGTTGTGAGATGATGTAGAACGCACATTTCTATGTGGCATGTATCCTTGTTTAGCAAGTTTATTCACCCCAGTTGTATTAGATTTTAAAATTGCCGAATCAAGTCTGGCAGCTTCCAAGGCTGTGGCCTTTTTTAGAATTTGGGTGAATTGATCTCCATCTGATTGTAGTAGTTGCTCTCTAATCCTGTCATCTTTTAAACCCCGTATGAACTGTGTACGTAAAAATAAATCATTTACTGAGACTATTTTGTTACATTCACATGTAACAGAAAACTGACAGTCTGGAAGATCTCTTTTTAGTGATGCTACATACTCTGCTATAGATTGGTTTTCTTTCTGGTAGGTATTGAAAAAATAGTGCTGAGAGATTACAACGTTACGTGGGGGTGTTAACATTTGAGTGAAATGTTTTTTTAGGTCTTCATATTTTAATTCGTTGATAGGGTTGTCTTGTCCTAAGAATGATGACAAATTATTGTAATGAGCAAGCCCAATTGATACTGACAATAGTTGGGCCTTTTTTGTTTCATCGACGACATTCCGTGCCCCTAGGTAAGTTTCAAACCGTTCGATGTAGTTTTTGAAAATCTCTTGTTTGCTGTCAAAACTTTCAAATAGCGGTATAGAAAAAGGTAAATTTTGACTTACCGACTCTGCTGGCTTGTTCAACTTGGAGATAACTTGTTCAACCAAGTTTTTTTTGGGCCTCGTTAAAGGCATTAAGAAGCGAGCTAAATTGTTTCTGATCCATTTTACGTTTTTACCTCGTCGCCAAAATACTGTTGTATATTTTGAATAAGGTGTAAACTAATGCAACACATTTAATAAACAGGTTATGAGATAAGAACATATATTAATTGATATAAATCACAGGAATATTACAGTATGACTACTATAACACTGCTGGGAGGTTTTTTTACGCAATCAGTGTTACCTAATATCATAACAAATATCAAACCATTCCTTAAATTAAAAATAATTGGTATAGGTCCATTCCCACAAAACAAGCCCTTATCCAGCAAATATAACTTGATTTGTGTCAGGTTTTGAACTGTTGTTTATAATTTTCCATCTTCAGGAAAATTTTTGCCTCTACAAGTACCTCTACTAACTTCTCTAAAAAGGCCCTCCTGTAATCTCTGAAAACTAAGGTTTGCTCAATTCTTGATTGAGTAAGCAGAACTCAACAACTTGCCTGAAGCCTAAAGCAGTAAAATGTCCATTGCATCTATTACACACAAATATTATCTCAAAGTGATAACCTATCCAAGAAATTAATTGTGTGTGTTTAGCTTGGTGTATTATCACCTCTTCAGGTGACAACAGCGTGACTATATGGTGAATATTGGTAGCAGAAGGTCATAGTATACAAACTTCAGCAAACAAAATAAAGAATTGCAAAATATCAATAATAAAGCCAAAGTTCAATACTGATACAAAAATACCCAATCCTCAATTATATTCATGGTGGAAATATATTTAGCATATATTTACTATAAAACTGTTGATAACATAATGACTAAGGTTACAATGTGATAAATATTAACATAAATTTGGCCATAACATAAATAATAATTACAAATATTTCTATAGGATCACAATTGGAAAAAAAGGATATTATT
Source organism: Euschistus heros (assembly GCA_003667255.2). NCBI lineage: Eukaryota > Metazoa > Arthropoda > Insecta > Hemiptera > Pentatomidae > Euschistus > Euschistus heros. Next base: position 1,583,792 of record RCWM02000042.1, read on the forward strand.
CAATAATAATTAGGATTAAAATTAGTTAATTGGGTATTACGTATATTTTTGCTCTGGCTTGGGAAAGTGTTAAAATGTGGATGGTCAGTTTTTTATTCTTAAAAAATATAAAACCTTATGATATAAAAAAAAAAAAAAAAAAAAAAAAAAAAAAACAGTTTAATACACATAATTTGTAACAGTTCTCATGAACATTAATGATATGAATGTTATCAGTAATCATAGTAATGATTGAGTTTACAGTTAACAGTAGGTTTACAAAATTAAAGGTCCCACTTACTTGCTTGATCAGTGGGATTCATATATTTCCCACTCTTAGTGGTGTTTATTGAACGCCTCCCCATGTTTCGGTATTAATAACAATAATCGAAAAAGATTTTAAATAAATTTCTAATACAAAATCTTTGAGAAAGATCTACCAACGCCTGCTAAGGGTTCAACAGAAAACACAATAGGTCACCCATACTTAAAAAACTTCACTATATAAAATTCATTTAGGTACTATCACTGGACTTCAGTTTTTGAAAACACAACAAACATCGGAAGGTTATTCTACATTCGATAACTTGAGCTGACCAGATGCACTCCCTTGAGAAAAATAACACACGTTAATCTAAGAACTTATTATAATTATTAATAAGTAACAGTTAAAAAATACAACTTCAATTTTTTTAATAATTTATTTTTAGTTTTAACTTTACATCTAATCGAAGAATAATGAATGATATTACACGCTATAATATCTAGAAGCTATAGGCGGGAGGAAGTGGGATCTTCAAATTTTTCTATTTAGGAAAGACTAAAACTAGCTTTTCACTTTTTTTTTTTTCATATTTTTCTAAAAATTAAGGTGAAATAATCTTTAAAATGTCTCATGCCGGAATCAAACGCCTAACACTGAATTATTTGACTCCAAGTTCTACTGATTTTTTGATTGTTGGTGTTATAATAGCCAAAAGACAACCAAAAAGCTTTAAGAGTAAAAAAGGTCTTTTCAAGGTTTTTTTAGATGTTTGCTACAATAGTAAAAAAAATAGTTTCATAATTCCACAATATATTTTTAACAATTTTTAGATGGATCTGATCGCGGAGTTATGGGTTTCACTTTAAGAGATTCTCCTGCAGATTACATAAATGTTACTGTGTGGGGAAGTAAGATATTTGTAGATAATTTTAATACCTGTTACAAAGTTGGTGATGTTGGTAAGTCCCTTAATTTCATTTTAATCAATAGGAAGTTGTTTGAAATTTAATCAGGCTTATTATTTGTTTTATCATAATATTCAGTCTATCTGCAATAATCCTATCAATAATTACTATATAATAATAATTCAATAATCTTATATTCTTCAATATAAAAAAATTCAAAAAGTTATTGGCCAGCAATGAATTTCAGTTGCCTATTTTTCTCCTACTTTGTGTCAGTTATTTATTTTGTGACTCAATGAACTTGAGAAGCGTTTGTTAAACCATGAATTTTAAATTGGCATATTCCATGAGTAATCTTCTGAGTAAAAATTTAGTTGATCAAACTATGTTCTATGTATACTAAAAAATATAAAAAATTAAACTTGATAAAATGGATTGCAAAAAGGTCATTTCATTTATTCAAGAATTAAAATCCAACCGCTTTGGTTATTACTTTTTTAATAGTTTTATCAGCTATCGTAGTATTATAATAATTTTTTGGTAATAAGGATTTGAACTTTTTAATGTATGTGATATTCTAAAGTTTAAAGGATTGTATGAAGATACATTTATTTCTTCAGAAAATAAAACAAGTATTGATGACCGTAAGGTTTTATGGTCTAAAACAGGAAAAAAATATTCATAAAATGATATAAATATTTTGAGAAACTGATTGAAATAAAAAAAAAGTTAACTTGGTTTTGAGTGTTGTTGTTTTTTTTACTATTTATTTTTTGTTGACATTGGATAAAAATAAAAATATTAAATTTTGAAACTTATACAGTATTTTTTTAATGAAATGAATATGCAATTTGATAGATATGAAAATCTGAAAAGCTTTATTATTAGAATGTTATTATCTGGAATTGGTAAAATAAAGATGTAGACATATTAAATACATATATTTTTATCTATAGTTATGTTCAATTGTGAATAATTTCATAATTTTGGTTTTAAGTTGATTTGATAAATACTAAAGTCATCATGAGAAAGCCAGAAGATAAAACAGACACCTTTCAACCTCGCGTAACTAGGTATCAGTAATATGTTGATTTTTTTCATCATTAGCATTATGGTTACCATTGGAGATCTCTAGTAACTTAAAAGAAAATTATGTTTTTACAGTTGTATGGAACTAGTATTTAATGAATATCAGTCTGAGATATGTCCTCATGATCTAGAAGATTGCTTGGACTACATTAAAATTCTTCACCTACCAACCAAGCCACCAGGCAACTACTTAAATCTTGCTGACATTAAAGCAAATGGGAAGCTTTTTAATGGCCAATATGTGAACATTTTAGTTGCAGTACAAAGGGTAAATAATTAAAAGAGATTTTGTACAGCCCAATTTTTTAGAGGTATTTTATTTTATAAACTGCTTCACTTTGTTTGATATATTATTTAAAGATGGGAAATAGAAGAGACATGAAGAGTAGAATGGGAAAAGAAATTTCTATTCTAGAAATAGTAGTTATGGATAAAACAAGCTCTGATTTCATGGTGCAAACATGGGAAGAAGATATCATTCAAAGAGGTAACAGCTGGAAACCGAAAGATACAGGTATGATATTTTTCCTAACCCATTTCCTATAACTGCATATTTAATAATTAAGTATCACTGTTTAACAGTGATTTAAATAGTAAAATGTTATCAATATCCAGAAAACGTTGCTTATTATTTTATAGTTATAAAGTCTTTTAGGTGAGATGAATGAAGCTTGGCTATTATTTTTGTATTATTCTATTACCACCTAGTTTTATTTATATCTCATTTAGAGCAAATTTCTTGCTGGAATCATAGAGAATGATATTCCAATTTCTATATAGTAATAAAAAGTTTACTGATTTTTTTTTTTAATAATAAAATTCTGTTTACTAGTAACTAATAACAATAGAGAAATAGATATCATGTAGAGAAGAAGATACAGTGGAATAGTTTCTAGCAGTAACTTAGGCCTGGAAGCATTGGTTTTTATTTCATAGCAGACTCAACCTCACTAGCTGGTATATGTTAGTAATCTGCAGGATAACCATACCTTTCTAGTAGGAATACATGAGGAAGCAAAACACGAATAATGGTATAGAAGAATCAGTAACATTAGGATTGACGAATTAATTGCCACTTCTATTGGAATTATTTTATTTTAAAACTAGTTTCGAATGTTAAACATTCATATCAATTCTAAGGAGGTGAAATGGACTTAAAATAGCCTATTTATTAATCCTCTTGTCAAGCAATATTCTGTATTTCTGTAGACGGACTTCAGAAGTTCGTTTGACCTCTTCAGAACTGATGAATGTTTTACATTCAAAACTAGTTTTCAAATAAAATAATTCCAATAGAAGAAGCAATTAATCCATCAATCCTAAAACACAAATAAACTACCTAGTGAATCAATTACATTATGAGAACAATTATGATAAAGCTATTCAGATTTAGCACTATCAACTGGTTGTTTCAAATAGCCTTCATGCCCCATACATAGACAAAGGAGTTGGATGAGTGATATTAGACAAAAGATAGTTCCAGGCCAAGAAGATAAACAACTCGGTACTATCTCCATCATTCATAACCATGTCTTATTTCATCATTGTGTCTATTTAATAATTGTTTAGTTCATTTTAATGTTGGTATCAGATTATCATAATTTTTTTGCTAGTTTTGGCTTAGTTCCCTATAAAATAAAACAATGCACTTGTCATAATTATACTGTGTCCTAATTTAATTATCTAAATTAGTTGGAAATTAATTTTTAAATAGACCTACAGAGATTCTAATTGTTGAGATCAAAATATAGTATTATAATTGATTTCATCATATATATTTGTTATAACTTAGTTCTGTTCCTGTCTGACATAAGAGTGCAGTGGTCTGAATTTCGTAAAGCGATGGTTGCCACTATTACTAGCCAATCTGTAGTAACTGAGAATCCTTCAACTAGAGAGGCTGCTATACTAGCATCCTTTGCTCTGACAGTTCCTATTCAGACACCGCAACTTGTAGATAGTATAGCTAACACTATGGTAGAACGTAAGTGTACCGATAAGTAATTTACATAGTTTTATGGATTTGAATATGCATAATCATTTATTATTAAAAAGTTAAAATAATGGATCCAGAATCAATGACAATTTTTTATTTAACTTGAGATAGTTGGCTTAGCATCGTAACCTACCTGTTTCGTCTATATCAGTCACACAATTGTAAATCTATTGATATCTTAAATACTTCATTAAAAATAGTCATAATTAGCATAAATATTGCTGGATCAACTTAAATAAATACTGAAACAATTTCCTAAGATTATTACAGGAATCCTTTGGATTAAATGATTATTCTTATAATCTCAGTTTTATAACTGTGACTTAAAATTGCATTAATTGTTTTGTACCTCATTTATTATTATTTCTATTAAATTATTATAGTTTTTTTGTTTATTTCGTTTAACGTCACTTTATGCTGCTATGGCTAATCGGACGATGCTACGGTGGGAGTCCTAAATTTTGCCTATCCAGCTATAATTAGGATAGGGATCTGTAACAAGTACCTGACATCGCACAAGCTCGGGACCCCCCCTTTCACATCCCTTCCGAAGGACGGCATAGCTAAGGATTTTTTACTCCCATTAAAAAATCCTAAGGTCATCTGCCGGGCTGCGAACCCGAGATCTTGGGTTTAGTAGGTTGCTATGCTAACCACTACACCACAGGTGACCCCTAAATTATTATAGTTTAAGTATAGTTGATTATAAAAATTTGAAACTCAAAATAAAATTGTAAAAAAAATTAAAAATTAATTTTAGGGTCTTCTTGATTTGGAGTTGAGATTGAAATAAATAATTGGATAACCAATTGAAAATTCAAATATTTATAAGTACTGCTGAATGAAAGAATAAAGTTATCTCTCTTATACTTTCAAATAAAATTATTGGTAACATTGGTTATTCCTTATTTTAAATGTTTGATGGATGAAGGGGTTGTCACATTTTTTTAATAATACAAGCTAGTTATTTGGATGAAAAATTTATGTGCGGGACTGTTAGGTAGCAAAATATGCATTTTTTAAAATAACTAGAAAAAGAGATAGGAAGAAGATGAAGATGCTGTGTAACATTTCCCTGCTAAAGGAAAAGGTAAAAAAAAAACTTTAAATATAAATTACTCAAAATTGTGTTTTGTTATATAACCCTTCATCCACCAAACTCTGCGTTTATCATATAGCATTTATTTATTTTAAATGAATATTATATGTGGTTATTATAATTTTTTATTTATGATATAAACTTGCTAATTATTTTATTTTTACATAAAAGCTGAAACAATTGTGAATGTGATGTCTTGCTCCACTGTGATCAGTCAGGCTTGGTCTGGAGAGAGCTCTGATAGTTTTACTGCTTTAGTCTTTGCTGTTCTTCAAGCTTTTGATATTGATGGCTTTAAACCTGTTATTGTCAGTAAATGGTAAAGGGATAAATAAATTTGTTTTTTACACTCATACATTGTAATAAATTATTATAAATATTTTTCATTTATAGTATTGTTTTAATTATTATTATTCATCTAGTTTTAAATCTTTTGTTTTCAAATCAAAATGTTTGCTAATTATTTTTAAACATTGTTGTATATATAATTTATTTTATTTTTTTTATGTAGTTCCGTTTGTGGTTGTCCATCAGAAGGTAGTATCTGCCCAAGGTCTGATTGTAGTGAAGGGCAGCCAACACCAGCCTATGATTTGCGAATAAACCTCCTTGACCATACTGGTCGGCTTAGTAACTGCAGATTGACTGGAACCACTGCAGAACAAGTCATCAGTGTGAAGGTAGGAGATAGTAGGCTGAATTGAACTTGCTGCTTATTTGTTATTACAGAACTACCATGGTTCCATATCAGTGAATATTTTAAAATTAACAATTATCAATTGATTATATACATATGTAGAATGTGAACATAATCCTTGACTTCCTGTGCATTATCCACCAGTACATGGTTATTTAGATCATTAAATTTAACACCGAATTTCATAATTCTATAATTTAGGAACTTGTGTTTCTATTGTCACAACATAATAGTTTCAGCATTTTATTTAGTCCTTAAGGTTTATTTAGTTATTTTTTTTATTGACCTAGGAAAATTAATGTAACATTTAAAAGGAAAATTAGGAAAAATAAAAGGAAGATAAAAAGAGGAATAAGAAAAGCAAACTAACAGAATAATAATTAATTTATATTGTTTACTACACGATAGATTATTCTATATGTTTAAACAAATATCAAACAGATTTAAAAGTGTGCTGGGTAGTGTTGCTACTCATTGAATTTGGGCTGTAATTGTGGCCTAGCACTTCAGTATTTATGATGTAAATAGTTGGAATGTGCAGTCATGGGAACACAATCGAAAATATTAATTTATTAAATTATGCTGATGTCTCAGCCTACTATGCAAGCTATCATCTGGGGTAGAAAGAAAATATAAAAAGATGTGACAAAAAAATATCTTCGTCAACTATATCCACTCATCTTTTTTTTTTAATTTCCTTTTTTTTTCTTTATAAAGACAAAATATTTTGTTTATTTAATTCTTGTTTTAACTAAATTTTTTTTTAAATTTTCATACTGTATTTCTTTTCTCATATTTTTTAAAATTATCTTTTATTGTCTTATTTTTGCTTTCTACTCCTGATAAAGGCTTTCGTTGTTCATTCATATTTTTAATTGTGTTTCCATGATGACACTCCTCAACTATCTAAATCATCATTAGTTCCACAGTCCCAAAAAAAAAAAAAAACACATCACTTTATTATTTAATTCAGATTTTACCATATTAGGTTTGCTGTCAAGCCTGTATTATGAGGTAACAACAAAAGATTACTTATTGAATTTTTATATAGTTATTTTCCCATTAGGTTATATGTATAATTAATTTGTTTGATTAATTTCTAAAAGAAATGATTAATGAAAGGGGTCTTAATTCTTGTTATTTACGCAATGATTACTTTAGTAAAAGTACTATAGTTAAAGGTACATAGCCCTCATGAATTGTAAAGTTAATATTAAGGGTGTTAGGCTAAAAGGGAGAATGTCTAAAAAAAAACAAATTGAAATTCAGATTTCATCGCCACCTGTTAACTTGTCCCATGTACTTTCATTTAAGGTGGTTTCACGGAGGCTGGAAAGAGGATTTTCAGTTGTTTTGCAGTTTAAGAACCTGTTCCCAATGAGAAAGAACTTTGTAATTTTCATTTGCGAGATTTACATTTACATTCCCCCTTCTAGCCTAACACCCTTCATATTATTATTATTTTTAATAAATATTAAAACAAGACATTTTTGGTATTTCATCTTTAACCCCACTTTATATGGCTAAATAAATGAAATAAAAAAAAAATTAAATTATACATACTAATATTCTTAAATAATATTAATAGCATACTTCATTGTTACAGCCAGATATGTTTTTAAACTTAAACATTGATGATAAAACTCAACTCAAATGGTGCTGGTTGTTAAAGAAGGTTAGCGCTCGTCTACTTATTATGCCAGTAGGTCCTGGAAGACTAGCTCCTCTTATATCTGTGGTCGAGTTAAAGAGAATCAGCATAGCAGAATATGCCAGTAAGCTGCCAGTGGCTTAGCCTAGTGGATTCATGTTCACTTTTTAGGTATATGTATATATATTATACATTATATATATATATATATATATATATATATATATATATATATATATATATATATATATATATATATATATATATATATTAGTCAATCTTCAATAGTGCTGAAATTTTAATACGTTGTAGGGGTAACAATTTTTGGAGTTTTGCCTGCCTTTAAATGTGTTAATGAGGATTATGAATCAGCAAAATAAACAAATCCAGTAAATTCAAATAAATAAGCATGTTCTTAGTTCATGGATAAAATTACAATTATAGCAAGAAACATTTTAAAATAACAATTTCCACTTCAATTCCTAATCTCATTTTGGTTGTTTATTTCTGTAAACATTTTTTTTAAATACTGAAAAGTGAAACCAACTGCATGATATTATAACATTATATAATATATAAATATTTAGTTCATTTTAAACAGTTAGGTATTGAATTATTTTGTGCCTAAACTATATGGATACTCTTGTTTTGTCATAGTTTAATCTAATAAACAGTTTTTTTCGTTATTTTATGTCATATCATTTCATTATTCTCATTATAGATGTCAAAGTCTCTATTATAGGAACAAATCATTAGTTGCCATTATCCCCATGAACCCTTCTTTACAAATGTATATATAGCATTAAACAATTTATTTTATTTAATATTTTGTAACTGAGATGAAGACAAAAAGGGGCTATGTTGATGGACAAGGGTTTAGGACATATATATCTAATAACCTTTAACAATTTCTATAAAGTAGTGAGCGATTGAAAACTGTCAAATCTTTGATAGGACAAGCATCCAAAACGTTTTTTGGTTGATAATAGCAAGTCCATGATTTCCCTGTAGAATTTAATTTTATTCTAATATTATTGAGATATGTTTATCAAAGAATAGGACTGATGAATTTGAAAGAAAAATCCTATATTTCTGGGATTACAGTTTGAACATAGGGGTTTGAAAGAAAAATCAGCCATTTCTTTCTGAAAATCATTATTTTGCATTTCAAAATAGTGATTCTGAAAGGGAGTTAAGACAGAAGGGAGTTAAAAGAAAGGAGTTTAAGGGAAGGGGAATAAGACGGATGTAAATCTAGGACAAATCAGTCAAGCAGGAACCTTTAGACAACTATCAATGTTGAAAATAATTGAAAATCCAAATGGTCAGCGGGATGAAAAGTTGACTGATTAATATCAAGCTAAAACATTTTACGGAGAATCATAGTACCAAGTCATAAAGAAGACAATTGTTAAAATAACATAAAGTGAGCATGGAATAAATTAATAAAAATCTAAAAAAAAAATTATATTATAATTACTATGAGGCAATATGATAAATTATTATAAACCTTTTTGACTATAAACCTTTGACTGTATAAATCATGGGAGTACTGTGTTTAATTTTTAATTTGCCTATTCTCAAAAAATACAATTTGATAGGTATCTGTATCCAATAAGCATTAAATATCAGTGACCTATTTTAAATGTATTTTAGTTAATTTTTTATAAGTTTAGAGCTGAAGTCAGGATATAAAACAGATTAATAAAGTATGTAAACTTTATTAAAAAATCTCTTCATGGATCCTTAGGGCTTTCATCAGGGCTATATGGCATTTGGTATATTACTTTCTTTTGGTTGGGATTATTCTGTGGAATCCAAGAATAGTTTATGTGTTTGGGTCCAAAGAAATGATTCTTTGCTCGACCTAAGCTTGATACAAATTCTGTAAAGGATATTTTATTAAAAGATTTTAAATGGAAACAAAATATTTTATATTTTATGAATGAATTTTTACATTAAAAAAAAAAAAAAAAAAAATCAAAAATTATATACCATTGAATTGTTTTCCAACCAATCCCCTCCTAGGTAAATTATGCTGATCATTTTCCAATGGGCTTGAAGTTATGAATCTCGACACCTTCATTTCTGCCATTGTTGTAGTTACTTCGCAATGACAACAATCTAGTTTATCTTTTGGACAGCTGTAATCATGAAATAATTTACATCAATAAGATCAATTAATTTGACACCCATTAGAGGTACTGGATTATATTTTGTAACGATAGTTATAAATAATAGTTTAAATCGATTGAAATGTTAAATGTATGATTTCTTAACTTGCTTATTAATAGTAATGTAGATTTATTTGTTTAATATGTTATTTTAATAGGAATATTTTATTATTATTTCTACTCACAGATTTATGTCATTTTAGCCATTGAGAATTGGTGAAGGTTATAAAATAAACATTTGGGCAAACAAAATATAAATTCTTTGAATGGGGATATAAGAACATTTGATGTAATGATTTTTTAAGCTACTATTAAATAAAATATTTATAACAATTATAGAAACATGTATTGATTCATAATTATTTGAATAGTTTGTTCAACTAGCATAGCAACTATTAAATTTTAATTTTGCTGCAATATGACAATTAAAATTAGTTAATTCATGGCATTAAAATATATAGAAAAATAACATGAATGACTAAATATAAATGGATTTTTCAAGGGATGCGTGGACAATTTAAAATATTTTTGATACTTACCAATAACTTCCAGGCCCTAAACAATCAAAGGCAGGAGCATGTCTGAAAGCATGAATTAAAATTTAGATTTATTTTTTAATCAGTGTAGGCAGTATTTCAATCCATATGAAAGGGGTATGACAAAATTGTCATCAGGTTTTCTTTTAATTGGATCTTTTATTGCTGCAAACAGTCTTCAGAAATTTCAGGTTGTATCATTAGACATTTTAACATTTAAAAAAATAATTTAGGGCTTTTATGTATCTCTCCTTGTGTCAAATATTAGTTTTAATTTAAATAGATTTTTTGAGTGATACCTCTTTCATCCTATATCTATATGTATACTAGAAGAGGACTAAAATTTCAGAATCAAATCAATTAATTAAATTATTCAACTTTTATTTTTTTTATTATTTACCCTATAATTTTTTGAATAATCATGACATGCAATAGAGGAGAGATAGTTAATATTTTCCAGTTTTTTAAAAATATCATTATTTCTCTAATAATTCAGTTTTTTAAAAATTAACATTTTTTATTAAAATCTAGCTTTGTGTCTAAAAAAATGTTCATTCGTTGTTTGTACAATTAAATAACGATAGAACAAACACAAAAAGCCAAAAACATAGATGGTTTGATCTTTTAATGTGAGATGTACTAGCTCTATATAGTTAGTCTTATTTGTAAATATGATTGATTGGTTTGAAGTTCTGATGACACTTTAATTTCTCAATATATTGGCTTGTTATATATACTTTAATGTATAAAAATAATGGTTGGTTAGTTATGATAACGAGCTACCAGGAAGGCACAAGCCTCTGTTTAGAATTTTCAACAATAAACTAATTAAAATGTTACTAATTTAACTATATGTACCTCATGTTGGAATGAGAATAAACATATTATTTGCATGTCTCTAATTATTACAAAAAAAAAAAAAAAAAAAAAAAAAAAAAAAAAAAAAAAAAAAAAAAAAAAAAAAAAAAAAAAAGGTCTACATTGTTCAGATATAAACAATGATGATGATAACTCAGCATAATTTAATTAATGTTAATGAATATATCTTAGGTTATAATACAAATGCAAATAAATCATTATATGAATGCATATGTAAATATTCAATAAATGGCTGGAATAAATATGGTTTAATGCAAAACCAAGCAGTCACAATTTTAGAATAATTTGTGTGGTCTCTATCACCAGCATTTGAGCTTCTCAATTTACTTTGGATTCTTTTAAATTTTACCAAGATTATTTATTAGTTTGCTAGCTATAAGTTGTCACAATCACAGAAAAAAGTAAAATAAAAATCAATAGTAGTGAAAGAAGTGTTTTCTAGGAAGGAAAACCCCCTTTCAAATTCAATCAGTTCTCAAGGATTTTAAAATATGAACAAGAGAAGTATCTAAGCAATTTCGTATTATTTCTAAAAAAAAATAGTCATTTCGTTTTGATTAAAGGCAATTTTAAATTCTCTACTAAAATAAAAGTAATACATTCATATCATGCTACTTACGTACTCTCTTCCAGGCAGATGGCCTCATCAACTTGGAGGCCATCGTAGTTGCTGACCGCTGATGTCCAGTCTGACCAGAATGAATTTACTATTGGTGGCTTGGAGGTCAACTCAGATGGGTCCTCACAGAACTTACCTCAAACAGGACAGACCCTATCTATCATTTATTAAAATAAACTTGTACAATTAGATATTATAGCAACGACTTTAATCAAAGCTCATTTTTATTTCATTTTTTTAATAACTAAGAACATCATGGTTGGATGGTTATGGCCACAGCATGATTGTATAAACACAATCCATATGAATTAAATTGTTGCTAGATATATCATAGTTTGGCTCTTGACCTCCTTCCATCTGTTCAGAGGCTCACTAGTTTATCTGCAATAACTTTGTTTTTTGTCAAGTTATGACTAGCCCTCAACATTTGTGTAACATTAAATTTGCAGGATGTTATAAAGGCAACGAGACATGTATAGAAGCTCTTTAATTTTTAGTGCCACCACATATTCTGATGAGAGAATTGTTTTTTCGTTTAAGGTCCTTTTTTTAGAATGACTAACAATGTTATACTCAACTAAAATTTAGTATGTTTTAAAAGTCGTATTTCGAACCAGTAGCATTAGATAACACTTCTAACAAGGAGGTGAAAACATACTTGGTCAATGTATACTTCATTTCGGGTAGGGGCTTGGTACCAGCAAGATTAAGTCCAGTTAAGTCCTATTTAATTTTGATGACACTAAACATTGAATATCTAACTTTTCAGTTTTATAACGATGCGTTCCGATAAATAGCGATTCTTATACCTGCTAATATTGACCATACTGATGCGTTGAAAAATGTAGCCCATTACTGTTAGTACAAATATCTGTAATAAAAAGAATTTCATTAGGAGCCAATGTAAACGAAAAGAATCCTTTAAGAAATTTTATATCAGCGGAGCAGCCTTTTTCCAAGTTTGTATTATAACCATCGCTAACAGAACCTATACAAATATTAACAAATACTTTTAAAACAAATATCTTACAAATTGCGATCGATGAAATATAAAATAAAAAGAGATGATAGATTTAGCAAGAGTAATGTACCTATTGAAGGGGAAATGAAACAGATCTGAACCCATTCGTCTAATTACCCACAGGATCATTAACAGACAAATTGATTTATCATAGATTATAGACAAAGAAAGGCTCATCACAAGACGAGCATTATTTTTTGAGGATGAAAAGAATTTTAAGTTTTAATGTCATACACAGTACTTTTTTTATATTAAAAAAATGCACAGCTACTAAAATGAGGAAACAATTAACGACAGATTTGCTATTTATAAGGAAATGACTATAACTAAATAAATTAATATAATTAAAGTAAATTATAATTGTCACTTGGTGACCCTGCCAAGTGAATGCCGATTTTTAATATTCTTCCATTATTAACTCAATGGGAAGTGACTTTAAAGGCTCGATTGTGAACAAGGCGAGGCAGTGAAAGGCGGAGGGATATGTGTTCAGTAATGCCGATTTGTTAATGGATCGATAATGAGCTTGAGTTGCATATATATTGGCACTTATATACTCGAGGTTGTGATAAAAACTGAGTGGTTGTGATAAAAAAAATGCACTGATCCTGAATGGCTTGGCTTAGTTTGCATAAATATAATATAGTTTGAAGAAAAATCTATTACCATCATTACCAAAGAGAATACATGGTGCAAATGAAAAAAAAAAAATTTTTTTTTTCAATAAAATATAGTAATAAAGTTGATAATCGAGGAAATTGGCTTCCTAGTACACTTAGAACCTTTTTCATTTTTGATTACTTCGGAAATATTTTATGCCAAATTTTCGATTAAATGGCTATAAAAAGGTAGATAAATAAACGGTGCGACATGTGAATTCCTGTGAAGTTTGAAAATCTACCAACATGTCGCTAATAATATAGTAAATATACTCTGCCCATCTGGATTACCAACTCATACAGGAAAACGAAATTCAAAAGCGGATTTGTTTAAGATATACATAATTCAGTACACACGCCGACAATTTTTTTGAGGTCGGTGCCAGCCATGAGCAGGAGCTGGTTAAGTCCACCACTGTGGTGGCTGGCACCGCCCTCAAAAAAATTGTCGGCGTGTGTACCGATTAGGTATACCCTAGACAAATCCGCTTTTGAATCTTGTTTTCATTTTCCGTAATTCCTAAACAATATTAATTTTTTCCTTTTGAGTTCACAGGCTGTTTCTAATTTTATATACCTATCTACCAAGTTGAAGGCGGTTAAATTTTTTTTGAATTACTTGTATTTTAAATATTTAAATTAAAAATAGTTCTGTTATAGTATTATACAACTAAAAGAACAAAAAATGAAAAAAAAAAAAAATTGTCATAGATTCATGAAAAATTAGGTATGGACTTCTACATTGCTGCAAAAGCTTCAGTATTCGATAATTCTGTTTTTCTTACCAGAATGGAATCTCCTTGTTATTATTAAAGCCTTATTCCTAAAAACAGTAGCATTGATTTTAACATATATAACGGATGATTATTTTATAAACGTACCGGTTGTCTATCCTTGCAGTTAGGATCGCACTGTATCAGAGCTAGGCCAAATAATTCCTTAGCTGCGCAACGAGCCACCCCGCACACGCTATGCGTGGAACAGATAGATTTGGGCATTGGAGCTCGATAGCATGTCAGGAAACCTTAGTTAAAAATAATATTGTAAAGCTATGTTCTATTTTTATTAATTTAAAGTGTGTAAGCAGCAATAATAGCTTAAAATATGTGCATATCTTTTAGATTATTAGTAAGTTGTTTGTTATACATTCAGAATGAATGAAACACTAGTCAAAGAGCGCGTTTTAGTTACATCTAATACCAGATTTATTAATATGATTTAAATATTTAAAAGCCATCTAGGTTCTTCATGTCAATAATTTCTGCTAGATTACTAGAGATATTATTTTGAAACGTATGTTTGCCCCAATGACAAAGGTCCTAAATAAAACTACAAATGTAGTTTTGAGTTGTCCCTTTGCCGAATCAAAGAGCAATATATTGATGAAAACATAAAAAAAATTAACATTTAAACCTGACCCTCAGCCTCGAGTCATTTACTGCTACTTCGGAGCCTCATGCTACCTTCTATAAATATTTTAAACCATACTTGTTCCAGCCATATAAAAAGACTCTGACTGTTGTAATTTTCACGAAATCTTCGCAAAATACATTAAATAATTTTAAAACCCAAATTTTCAAATAAATATACACGCGTTTCTGATATCGATTTAACCCAACTTTGTATTGGTTATTGCTAAAGGATTTAACGTTTTTTTCTATCTGTAGATAAGCTTAGAACTAATAAAGATACCTTGCACTGGGTATTGCGTTTGTTGCGCCAGCTGTTTACTACAATCACAAGGCTCGTTGAGGGCAGACATCATGGTGGCGTCGCATAGCCTTCTATGTACACGAGCGCTGCTGTTCACCGTAGGCAATGCCTCTTCAAAGGTACACTCGTAAGGCCTGGCTTTGCGCAATGGAATCGAACACAATTCCCAATTACGCATAGTTGCGCAATCACATGTTCCGAGGTACACCTCTGCCACATTATCTCTTTCTAGGTCACTAGTCGATGGGCATGAACGGAACTCTAGGAACAACTATGTACAACAATATAATATTATAAGTTGCAGGATCGTACATATTTCATTTAGAAAAGATTCCTTAATACAAAAAAAAAAAAAATTAATAAATTGTAAACATTACTACTACCCCTGTAAATATCATAAACCAGCTAAACATTATAGCAATTCTTCTAAAATTCTCCTACAAAAAATAAGCAACTTAAAACTATTGTGAAATGAGATTTAATATTTTTTAGTAAGTTTTTAGTAACTTTCATAAAATCTCTCCTTTGCCTTTTGTTACTAATACTATTATAACAATTCTTCTAAAATTTTACTACAAAAAATAAGCAACTTAAAACTATTGTAAAATGAGATTTAGTATTTTTTATTAAGTTTTTAGTTACTTTCATAAAATCTCTCCTCTGCCTTTTGTTACTAATACTACGCTGCCCTTATAAGTTAAAAGGCTCTAACTCTAAATAAAAAAAAAATCTTTTTTATCAATTTGGAATTGGGCTAAAATATGCGCCTTTTTATAACATTAGGAAGCCCTAAATCCACTTCATATATGAGTTATATTGAATTGTATATTGGCTCTAACTCCATTTTGAGACCGTTTTTGAGTAAAGAAGGCCCTATTAAACAAATTAATACTAAACACCCTTAATATGGAAGGAGGACCTTCGCTCTTAAAATTGAACTTGCAATCAAGAAATTAGGGATTTCCTTCGAAAGGCATTGTTGGGTGAGATCATGGAGTTGGACCTTATTTCATCAAACATGTCAATGAGACAGTCAATGTCTACAAGTAGTTGTTGACATAAACACCGTTGTTTCTCTAGAAAAGTTGTTAATACACTGAACATCGTTTACAAAACTCGGTCATGAAGATGAAGATGAAGATTTCTGTTTACACCTTTGATAGCTTTTACTTAGAACCTGGCCATACGTTTTTGGCTGCCGACTCCTTTCAACATCAAGTTGACCTGGCTATGATGTACAATGAAAAGGTTTATGACTTCCTTTTGTGCAATTTGTTAATTGTGTTCAATAAGCAAACTCAGGAAGATTAGACAACCAAAACTTAGTATTGGTGTATCACTAATGAACTGTTTCGTTAGGTTTATCTTTAGAGTTCCAAAAGTCTCCCACACATCATATCTATATACCGAATTAAAATGGCTTTATCCTTCATTCCGCAGAAATCACTTCCTAGCCTCCTTCCTCTATCAAACCATTTATTCTCGGAATCCCTCCTACATCTATAACATCTTCCAGTTCAGATCCTCGGTCTCCTCCTACACTACAAGATCTCGCTCCTCAGACCTGTATACTTCTTCCCATAAGAGTACATCATTTGACCATTCCTTCAATCCCCGTGCTACTTCCTTATGGAATTCACTATCCTGTTATATCCGTAATGCTCCATCTCTGTCCACATTTAAATACCTGCTCTTTCAATACCTCCTTTCCCTCCAGAATGATACTGACTAGCCTGACTAACCTCACTAAAAAAAAAAACATTCAGTAGATGTACACAGGTTTTTATTTTCTCCTATAATTATTGGATTTTTGTAATTTTTATTTCATCTGTGTATGTTTTTGTTCTTTATTTGTAAAATTGTAAATATTTGACCAGATTGTTAATTTATTTTATTTCATCTTATGAAAGCTAGTGTCATTGTATTTATTTATGTACATTATATTATTCTTAGGGGACATCGTCCCAGAATAAAGTTTATTTTATATTCTATTCTATTAGGGACCTTTTCACATGGAAAGACTGCAGTTCAGAACAAGCTTAAGCTTCAAGGAGACAATTTACCATACCTGACAGATGTTGTTAAATTAACTGGTTAACAAGGAAAGACAAATCTTTTATATTCTACGAAATATGAAGAACCTTGTTCAAAAGTGTCAAATTTCTGCAAGTCAAATACATCAAGTACTTCCCCTTACCGAAGAAAATTGAAAACGCAAGAGGATTCAAGAGCAAAGAAAAAAGTGATAGTTGGAAAATTGCCCCATCTTATGCCACTAACCGCCGTGGATTTTGGTTGATCATCCAAGAGTCAGAAGAAACAGGCTTGCATACTAAATTTTGATGAGTAATGAAATAATGTTAATGAACAAGCTTCATATATGATATGATATGTAAATAAATTTAATTTATATTTAAAAAAAAAACAAATAAAGAATGTGTTCATTTTATCTGATGTTTCGCAGTTTTAAAAGTTGTTTTCTGCAAAGTTATTCTTTAGACTCTTTAAACATGATCATAAATAGTCGCAACTCCTGCACTGGGAGTTAGGGCTTTTCAGTACCGTGTATTAAGGTATCAAATTTTAAAATATAAAGCCCTAAATCCATTTTTTCAAAGAAAAGTTAATAGAAAAACTTTTACACATTAAAAGCCTTTTAAGGTATCAAAACTTTGATACAAGTCAAGAAATTTGTTTTTAGTGACACGAGGGTTATCCCCTCTATCAGTGTTGTCCAGAAACATCACCTTATTTCTTGTAAAATTTTGTTTTACGGAGATAGGGCTTTCTGTGTTATGGGGGCAGTACGATTTAGAATGTTATTGTATATTGGATTGCATTGTAAGCTAAATGTCAAACAGCAGTCATGACTCACTGAACAGAAGCTCTGTCCTATTTCGACGATGGTGCAGAATTGCAAGTTGAGCTGGCCAACGATCTCCTCTACATTGTAGCTGTTCGTGGGTGGGGCAAGTAGATTCTGCTGTGTATCAGCGAACAACACAGCTATCATCAACAAAAGCAACATTCTTAACCATATTATGGTGTTACTGGATGTAATACCGGATTGCTGCTATAGCAACCACTGCCTTCTTGATCCTCAGACCTTCAAAGTTGGTTCAAGGTTAATCGGAAAGCATTGAAATAATGTTGTAGTAGGAAGTATATAGAAAATATTGAGCCAGTTTATTGGGTAAACGAAACAGTATTTATTTAAAAAAATATTTGAAAATTGGCTGTTAATATATTAACTATTGTTATTATACATTAATAAACGGAAACATTCAATCAACAAAATAACAATATCAATATCATTTTTAATTTATTTTGACAGATGGATGAAGAGTATTTAGTTGACGTAAATTGATTCTGTAAACAACTAAATAGGTTTTATATGTAGGAAGCAGTTAATAAATACTTTAGAATTTATTATATACACAATGCTACTTATTCAGAAACTTAGTTCTTATACTGTGGGGATCGAGCTTCCGTAGAGGGATCTCCTTATAAATCCTGCCTTGATGGGTCAACTTTATTTTAAGATGTTTCTGAAGAATAAATGTTGAACTTTCCACTCTGGCTTGAAAAAGTTTGTAGCTTGTAGAATTACTCCTCCTCCTTTACCTTCTTGGATTGCATTAAGAAAAACACCACTAAACTTACAAAATCTACAGCTTACTCGTAGTAGACACTTATAAATTAAAATTACCATTGATATTCGTTTCTTGTTATGACGAATATAATTTAACTTTTTCCTAATATGATGACTAGGCCGTTCCTAGAGATGTTTAAATTATTATTGATTTCCTTCTGATTCAAAATAAGTCATAATTTAAAATTTCGTTTTCAAAAAAATCGATTATTCGTAACTTAAACCTATTTGTAAAAACAAAACATTCATACAACATATCCCTTTAAAACTATTCAACTACAGATGACCTTCTCACCTTTCTTATCTGTGAATGACTTGAGCTATACATGCGAGATTACTAAAACAGATAAAAAAATTGGTGAATGTTCTTTATAAAATTTGATGTTGATCACTTAGAACTTAAAAATAAGAAGTTTTTGGTTTACATTAAGAAAAAGAGACTTAACGTCCTCAAGTGTCGAGAATCATATTTTGGACCGACACGAAATAAATTTCAACCACGCAGGCCGGATTCGAACTGACGATGCATAGGCTTCGTGAAAAAGAAAAGAATTGACTCCACTAAACTTCGTAATATCAGTTGTTGTTTTGTTTTTTTTAAGAGGCTAGCAGTTGGATTGGGCTTCGTTGCGGACTTACCACAGGATCTTCCGAACTATCCGAAGCCGATTATTGTTTAATTTTTTTTTTTTTTTTCAATGATGAAAATGTATAAAATTTGTTTCTTTTCAGGGCCCTAGAAGCTGAGTGGGAGGGAAAATATTTTTTTTAACTTGTGGACAAAAACAAAAGCTTATGGAATAGGTGTTTATTTTATATCTCAAGTTTGAAAAATGATCAGATCAGGGGTGCTAAATCCAAACTTCAAATTTATTGCCTAAGGAGAGGTTGGCTCTACAACGATAATCCCAGATTTTTTACACATATATTGACAATTACATTTTCTAAATATGATGGTTATATGCATCATTCTAAGTAAAATTTCTTACGATATGCGTGTGGTAACCATGACTATGTATAACCAGAAAAGAAGTAACACATGTAAAAACTAGTACAAATTATGATTGTGATATGTTAAAATTAATGTACAAATCTTTAGTGAACTGTCACAAACAGTAAGAAATCCTCGTAATAAAAGGATTTTATTCCCTTAAGATCTGTATATTAATTAAGCATATCACAAACATAATTTTCACTTTCTAGATTTTACATGAGTTACCTCCTTTCTGGTTATAAATAGTAATGGCATGGAGTTATAGTACTATGGAGAGGCCCTTCCCGTATATTGTTCCGTGAGGGGCGAGACCAAAAGACTAACCGGCCACGCCCACTATGCCCAACTGTTGACCTGCATTCCATATGGACTAGGGCAATTGAAAGGGTTTGTAATAAATAAAATAAGTAAATCACTAAAGTAAATAAATCACTAAAATAAAATAACAGCAGTATAAAGCCTAGGAAACCAAAATATGAACTGATAAGAGGTTAATATACTGATAATACGGTGCACTCCAAAATGGCAGCCTGCCATGGCTACTGAGAGGTAAGCTCCTTCCACTTGTCTATAACTCCATGAGTAATGGTTACCACAATGTGCAAGACAAAACGTTGAAAAACATTACATTGAATAGAAAATTGAATATGATATCTGTAAGAAGTTATTTACAAATAACGGTTTAATTTGTTTATTGGGATGCCGAATCCGAATTCTAAGTTAGCTGCTAGGGGTCGGCTTCATAACCAAAAATTTTTTCTCTTATTACAAACAAAAACATTATGCTATTTTAAAATGACGTAACCAAAATATGCCACAAAATGTACCATATGATTTTGATATATGAACACAATTGGCGGTAGTGTAGCTAGGCAAAACAGGTGAACAGTTTTAAAATACAATTTATATTTTTAATCAACCGCTATTTCAAAAAATATCCATTTTAAGATTGATCACAATCAAATAAGGTCCAAAACAAATAACTTGAAGAGAGCAGGTCCTCATCTTCCGATTGCGAACGGAGCACAACAGGCTCAGAGCTCACCTGTTCAATTAGCTACATATTGGATCCGGCCCCCTTCGCGAGTACGGAGAGGGTGAACAAAATACCGAACACATCCTTGCTCTATTCTGAGCAAAGGAAGCTGATCTGGACCTCTCCAACCGATGCGCAGATCAAGCTCCATGGTGACCTGGAGGACCTTAAGAGGACCACTGAATTCCTCATCTTGACCCCCGACCTGGCCATCTAAGGGAAGATCGCAGAAGAAGAAGAAGAAGAACAAAAAACGACCAAATTGTAACAGTTAGTGAAGGGCCGTTCCGACTTGAAGCCGAATGAGATTTTACGGTCAGTTTCAATTTTCGTTCCGTCAGTTTGACTAACCTACTACCTACTTACCATGCAGTTTTATTCCATCCCTTGTTGTGAATTCGGGCTGGTAATCTCCTTCTATTTTATAATTAAGAAATTTATAGATACTATAATATTAGGAAGGTTTAAATAGCTAAGTATAAGGTAGTTATTAAAAAAATTGTATTCTTTCAAAATAGTTTTATTCAATAAAGCTTTCTGCTTTCTGTTTGCCGCCAGAAATTTTTCAATGTGGTAGGAGGGATAGTTTCCTGATTAAAAAATATTTAGACCTCGGTGTTGCACAAAGTACAACAAGCTACCGCTCTCGTTTTTTTTTTTTTTTTTTTTTTTTTTTCCGTACCTTTCTCGGCAACCAGCTGGATTCGATATATTGTAAATAGTATTTTTATCTCGGAATGTTTTGATTTGGTAGAAACCTATAAAATTGGAATATATTCCTCGAATTTTGCAGAACTAGACGAAGAAAAAAAACTGACAAAAGCCAGTGGATATCTACATTTTATTTGTAAAAATCATTCCTCAAAAAACAATTACAATAATTGATCATAAAAACAACCATTTTAGATCTGCAAATAATTATATCTGACCATAATATTGTAAATAAAAATTTATCTAGTTATAAGTTTGTTTTTATTATTTTCATTTACGTTCAAAATATTATTCTCTCAGGTAATATTTTGTACATATACTATCTTTTAAATGTAGAAAGGTCAAAATATTTTATTTAATAGATTTCATACCAAATTTGGACAAAAAAAAAAAACCAGTGTGTTGTACTTTGAACAACGCGCGACCGCTCGTGTTACGGAAATTGGAGCGACCAGTGGAAGGTTAAAGCAGTCAACCTATCCTTTCCAAGACTTTTTGCATGTTCAGCTTGATTCTGATTCTTAAAAACCAAATTTATTTGAATCCCAAAGATGTAGCCGAGCTCTATCGGTAGAACAGAAAATTTCACAGAAAGCGGTTTATTTTCAAGCAGTAAGATCAACGGCTGTAGGGCTCTGAGCGGATGGAAGGGATCAAGTGAGGAAAGGAGAGATCAGTCGGAACGACCTTGGGTGGAACGAAACGGGAGATTCAATCTAGAATCTGGTGTTCTATCTACACCAATCTAACGAAACCGCAGAAATTATGGCGTTGGTTTCGTTCCAGTTAGAACGAAAAACTTAAGTAGTTCGTTTCGTTCCAAACCGGTTCAAGGCTGGAACCAGTTCCAAGTTCCGTTCCACTCAGAACCACCCATCACTAGTAACAGTAAACTATAGTATTTTAAAAACATAAACCCCCCAAATTTAGATTTTCTATTTCTGATATACGAAATGTTATCTGAGTAATGGTGTAACGAAAAGTAAATACTTTGTTGGCAAGGTGAATAGAATATCCTGGAAAAAGTTGAACAAACAAAAATTCAGAATTAAATAGAGAAAAAGTTAGATGAGAGAAGGAGGTGATAGATGGTTATCTAGCGCGAACACACAAAAACAAAAAAATGACTCGAGGTAAATTTTAAAAGAGTGCGAACGAGACCTGACAGAAGAGGAGTTCCAGAAGGCAGAGAAGTACCAGTAGAATGTAATTTTAAGAAAACAATAGATGTAATTATAAGTCAGAGGGGGCAAAGATCAGTATACCACCCCCATCACCCACCTCCTTCCTCTCTCCCTCATCACTAAAATACAATACCTTTGTAAGTTATTTGTAAATAAAATAAAATTAAACAATATTGATTCTAATATTATTATTATTTTGTGATACTATTAATTGAATTACTTAATATTTTTTCTTTATAAGCTTTCAAATTTTGCTGCCCCCTGAAATCTGCCGCCCGAGATAGGTGACCTCCACCCCCCCCTCGCTCCGCCCTAGTATCGGGCCTGCTCGTAAGAAAAGAATCCAATAAATGAGATAGAATAAGCACTAATAGGTGGAGGATATTGCGTCACTAGGAACAAGGTCAAACTAGTTGAGATAAAAAATTTAGAAAATTCCCAAGTGTGTAAAAATATTGTATAAGCATTCTATAGTAAGTCTATTCCACGGCTGGTTCTCATTTAATAGTCTTAAACCCAAAACTACTAGCGAAAAATCCATAATTACTTAAACTTAAGTAGTTAATTTTGGGAGAGTTATTTGATCGTTATTGTTATCTGTTTAAGAGTACTATTTAATAATGCATGGGATAAACAATAAAAAATGCAGTTCACATTTTTTTTTATTTCTGCCAAATGTACAAGTAGACAGCCTTTTATGTACACACGAAAAACTAAATATACATAGCACACAGATAATATAATACATTGAATTCATATCTATCGTATCACAAAACTATATAACTTATTACGAAAAGCCTAAGTGTTAGATTGCTTATAATCACTGAAGGCTTTTGTCAGCCCAGGGTTTAGAGCCAAGCTGTTGATAAATATGATTATTAATAAATAATACATGATTACAGTTAGTAAAGTACAGTCTGCCAGGGTTAGAGACCCCGCCCCAGCCTCTCGATCTCCTGGATGATGTGATCCATGTCTTCCCTGGTCAAGCTGGAGTTCTGCAAGACTAGTCTGAAGAAGTTGGGGTGGTCCTTCAGGGGTTGGTAGGTGATCATCATGGTTCCTTCACGCATCATTCGTTCCTTCATGAGAGGTGCCACCTGTGGAAAGTAATCCAAATGTAAGAAAAAGCTTACAGAACAGTGTCAAAAGTTTTGGATGTCAATTCTTAATTTTAAACACAATAATGGTAGAACTACCTTGTTCAGCTTCTCTTTGAAGTCTGACTGTCCTTCAAGATCTCTCAAAGAAGGTGGTATGTACCAGAAGCTGACGTTGGTACATTGGGGTTTTTCTATGACGAGCCTGAACCCTGGTCGTTCTCTGATCTTTTCCGTGAAATACTCAGCCATGTCGAAAAGTCTGTCTACGTGTTCTTCCAAGCCTGCGGTTCCCTGAAACAGTTGTAATTCATCATTCACACGTCAATCAGCAATTGATACTTCTGTTTACAATATATATGGTATTAACAATAAGCTATGTGTGACATAAGCCATCTGCAGACACCTTGCATTAAACTAACTTATAAGTCTGGAACAAAATAAAAAATTAAGAAATACTTTCTTTTTATTGTTTCAACAGAAGCTACATATTCAAGGAAAAGTGTGATGAGGAAAACTATCCTGAATGATGGTCAAAATATGATTGCTTTTGGCGGAAGATTGAACCTTGATTTCCCTGTTTCGACAGGAGTAACGCTAGGCAACGCCTTGTCTGCTTACCCTCTCGGCCCTTCATAAAGTAATTAAAAAGCTTGATATTTAGCTAGTATTTTGCAGCCATCTACCTAGTATGTCCTTATGGAGATGATATTTGCCTGATATCAAGTAATGATCTATTCGGATAAACGATTGTATAACTAAATTCATGAACATTGGTAGCAGACCAAGGAGTATTGATGATTGCTCATTTGAAACAGTAATATATTGTGTGTAAAAATATGATTCATGGGCCTTTAGTTGCAAGCACTGATAATGCTGTCCATTATCTGCAATATTTTCTTAATAATCTCTGTTCATCTGGATTATCATCTCATATTTTAAAATTAAGAATTTGATGTCCAAACATACTTTCACGAAACCTTCAAACACCTAATCAGTAAAATTTTAACATGTTAAAAATTACTGTTATGCGAAAAATATTATTGAAGATATAATTCTCAACTACACTCTATAATACAAGATTTTTATCAATAAACAATTAAAACTTTAATTCATAGTTAAAATTATTTAAGTTCTTTAAATCAGGAGCGGTCTTTACTTGTAGGAGAGGGTGAAGCTTCGAACGAGGATGCTAGTATAAAACTATAGAAGAAACTATAAATGTTATAAAAATGAGCCGACGACTGTATTCTATAATAGCTGAAAAAGTAATCTACAAGAAACTACTATTATATGTGATAGATAATTATCTATTATTGATGGCTTCATGTTTTGAATTAATTTTTTCTTAATCCCTTCAAAAAATGTCTCGACCCCATAATGCAATACAGGTTTGCTGCATGTTCTTATAGGCAACGCAAGGCCGAGATCTAAGGAAACTTTACCAGGAACAGGGAAGCAAATTCGTTAAGGTTCTTACATAAGTCAAGATTGGTTAAAATTGTAGCGGAAATTACATCAGGGAGTTTTAATAAAAACGAGTTCATTTCCGAACTTGGAGATGAGTTCTAGTCCTCAGGTATCTCTGTAAAATAGTAACAATATTCTATATCTCTGCAAGAGTATATTTTAGCCGATATTGATAGTCTGTGAAAATGTATTATATACTTTTCAATGTTTATGAAGTCTCTTCATATTCTTATACTGCAAAGGAATATTGTTGAATGAATACAAATTTTAATTAGTAGATATTGACTTTATAGTTACATTGAAAAATATTTTCTCTAATTATAGGTTGTTTTTTTGTTTTAACAGGTCAAATTTGAGGGGTAAGATTAAGTGTGTAAAATATATATTAAATAATTAACTAATCTCAAATTACAGCAATATGAGTATAACATTTTAATGATTAGTTTGCTTTGCGGTTCATCCCACATTAATCGTTGCAGACAATTGACAAAAAGAGGCCTTCAAAATCTCCCGCCATGATTCAATTTATCAGTCGATGTTTATCAGACACCTATCGCTAATGAACAACTGTCTCCCCGTTCGTCTGGAAGAATGATACTGCCAATAAGATTACGAATTAAAGTAATATTGATTAGCTAAAAATATTTTAGTTACATCATTGAATTCCGTGCCCTCTGGATAGATGTATTCAATATACAAATTAGAAAGCAATGGCCTACCTACATACATGCCATTGCGACCCTTGCTCTTCCTCCTTCCCCCGCAGCATAAACATCAAGATTTATCAAGAACAAAATAGAGGTTTTGTAAGTAAGGTTATAATCATTTTAACTCATTTGTAACCATTCCCAAATTCAAATATATGTTATCTTGACACGTAACGACTAACAATTGATTTAGGACCATTAACTATTGAAGAAAATAATGAGTAATTAGTGGTTGTATGGGAACTGAGGAGGATGGAGGTCTTCAAGGCGCAATATGAAAAGCGCTCGGCGATGGCAACAGCGGATTACTTCATAAACTTCTATAGGCCTGCTATTGTAAAATACATCAAATAATTTAGATGCAGAATTCCGAAACTAGCCACATCTAATTTCCAGTTTTTTATAGTGTTTTTCTACTACATCCCAAATAGTAGTTCAATCGCATTAAAAACGGCCATACAAAAAAGTAAGACCTCTTCCTAATCCAGACAGATTTATTGACTTTCCCTTTATCGAGGTGCCATAAAAAAAGTTTCAAAAATGGACTTGGCTGGTTCTGGAATTCTGCACTTCAATTAAGACTGTCTAGTCAAATTCATAATCTAAACGGTTAATGATGTTATTATAATTTAAAATTGTTTATCGCAAAGTTAATTTTAAGGCCAATGTTATAGTATAAAAGAATACCTTTTTACTAAATAGTATTTCTTATATTCTTTTATTTATGCGCTCCCTCCCCCACCCCCTTAGAGAGTTTCAGAAGAGTTTTACGCAACTTAAGAAATGTATTTTATCCCAGGAAGTTTTTTGAAATATTTTCTGCTTATCAAGTGTGCATATAAACAGGCATTATTGAAAAATGTACGGCACAGTTGCAAGGCCTGGATTTACGCTTAGGCAGACTGGGTATTTGCCCAAGAATGCACTCTTAGAGCTCTGCAGGATGAACAGTTGAATTCACTGATCATGATGGCACAGAACGAGACAACGCGAAAAGTGAAGTGGTGCATGATTTTTTTTAGAAATTATGAAGGAATTCGTTATGTTAGTGAAATGTTTTGATCTCGGTTTTCATAAATAAAGATTTTTATGTTCGACATGCTGTGTTTTCAATCAACTCTACTTTTTTGTATTAAACTGTAATTGACTCTACCGAAACAAGCAAGAAACTTTCTATAATTTTTTGGGAAAATGGGCCTTCATGAATTTGTTCTTGTGGGAAACTCAATCAATTTTATATATTTTTTGAGTTGTTGGTGGAGAGGAGGGGTTGGCAAACATATATCTGCCCATGGCGGCAGGGACAGATTCCATCTTTACCTTTTTTTTGGTTTAAAATTGTCTACAAGAAACTATTTTTTTTTTTTTAAGGAATAAGACAAAGGAATGGATAGTCGATAATATTTCATAATGGAAAACTAATTAGCTCGATGGCCTCGGGCCGAATAGAGAGGTCGTTGATGCTTGATCGCAGTTATGCAAGGCCGAAGGTTAAAGACGTTGCAGGATTGATCGGTGAAAACAGGGTACGGTGGCCGTCATCTCATCTTGAAGCTGTTCGCAGATGTCTCAATCAGAAAATATATCAAATAACTCATTGTTCTTAACCAAATTTTGGACCGACAAGCAATTGTTACTTAAAAACATAAGCTTGAGAACTATTATCATATAAGGCCATGAGTATCGGCAAAAAAAAACAACAGATACACAATGGCGAAGAATTGCTGAGAAATATTTGATAATAGAATTTAATTTGTTTTTCTTCCCTTCCTTTCGGAAATTAACTTAATTTAATATTTATAACAATATTATTATTGAAATTTTAACTGAATTATTAATCATTTAGTATATTATAAGGTTCTAAACACAAAGGATTTCTTTTTCCTTCCGTTTGGGTTACACAAAATTTATTTTTATTTACATATCATTATTTTTTGGAATTCATGATTTTATTGCGACTTCTGTGTAGATAACATCAGAATATTAAACATTCATCATAAATTCTAAAAAAAATACAAATATTTATTTATTTATTTATTTTACAAGCATCTACCCTAGAGGGCCATTAGCAATACAAATATTTATAACGTCAGTAATTTAAGATACAGGTTATATATCAATTTTAAAAATGTAAAAAAAAAAAAATCAAACTATCATCATTCACCTGAAAAAGCTAAGAAGGATTTTTTGAAGCTATTATTTCTAGTGATTCGTAATTTTCTTAATTTTAGATTATTTTCTATGTAATTCGTTATTTCACTTCTTTGTTAAATCTTAGTTGAATTTATGATTATTTTCATTTAAATGTATTAGGAAGTTGTAATTCTGTCTTGTTATTGTTTGCCCTTACATGTTCGTTTAATTTTTGATTAATTGGTCGTCCACGTTTTCCCGTTTGTTTAGCTTCACATTTATTGTTTAGTTTGTATACTCAGTTTTTTATGGAAAGGGTCTCCTTTGTTTTTAGGTATTAAAGAACATTGCTCGTTATTATTATTGAAATTTTAACAGAATAACTATGATTATTATCATTTTTTTTTTCCTTTAAAACTGAAAAAAAAAAAAATTAAAAAAAGAATTCAGGGATGCTAATATCTATATTCTTCATATCTATCATATCTATATTATGAACTTTTTCTTTTGATGGAGATGTTGAGATATTAGGCGATAAGCATAGATGTTAAAGACATGCAGATCTTTAAATTGAAATTTTGTAGACTGCTTATTGCGCGATTTACACATTAAAATCAAACTGACTCAAAGAGGAAACTAGAGATTTTTCTCCAAAGAGAAACAACAGTTTAAAAATATATATTCAATTACCACATCTTATCGGCTTAAAGTATCAAAATCCATTGATGAAAATTGAAACACAATCTTCTTTTCGAAATAACTCCTTGTTGTTACAATATTTTATAGGAAATAACAGACTGATTTTTTTTTTTTTTTTTTCGCTTTTTATAAATGCGATTCTGAACAGATTTTTAATTATTCCAGGAAACAAATGTATTCACGTAGCTACCAGGAAATGTTTAGCTTTATTTCTACTGCATAATTAACCCGTTCAGCTATGAGGAAATCTCTGAGTCATTCAAACAATGAATTAAATAAGTGAGATATTTCCTTTTTCAAATATTCTTACAACTTGTTGATTCAGTAAAAACTAGTTAGGCCCTGTTATAAAATTCGAATTATTTTATGAAATCAAGAGTAAAGGCTGAATTACGTCTTAACATCTATGATGGTAGATAAATAACCGATACACAAATAAATATTGGACTCACCTTTGATTTCCACATCAACCAAAATTTGAATACATCCACTCTCCTGCCACATTGCAAATGTTTGTCACCGATGTCATACGCTGTATCATAAAACTTGTCTTTCTGGAAGAGATAGGTTGCGCTCGCTGAGTGACATTCTTGAAGTAACTTCGGATGTTTGGTCAGGAAGGTACTGCATTGCTGTGGAGCTGCCAGCATCTTGTGGGGGTTCCAAGTTACGCTATCTGCCCTGTTGTGGGAAAAAGTAAGGATTTAACTTCCACAGAATCATGATTGGTTGAGGTGGTTTTAAAAGCTTGGTGGGATCAAGATTATTTTACCTGTCAACACCGGCGAGTAAATGCCGCCTCCTGTTCGACATCAGTGCACCTCCACCCCAAGCAGCATCTACGTGGAACCAAAGTTTCTCCTCCTTGCACACATCTGCGATATCTTCTAGAGGGTCAAAAGCACCAAGCACCGTCGTACCTGCCGTGGCAGAAACCATGAAAGGAACGGCACCTTCGCTCTTGGCTCTGGCGATCTCCTGCTTTAAATGGCTGACGTCCATCCTTCCTGTGAAGTCGGTCCGCACTTTATATACGTTCTCGCAGCCGATCCCTTCCAGTCCTGCCATCTTTACGACGGAGTAATGGGCTTCCTCCGAAGTGAACATGACCAGTCTGGGTAGGCCGTAAAGTCCTTTCGACTGTAATTTATTGAATTGTACGTTTTTAATAGTACAACTATTACAATCAATAGGTTTATGCTCAGTTATAATAACAGGTAAATTGTATTTGAAAGGTCACATATTATTTCGGACTATAGAATAATTTGAATCATGATGATATCAGCAAAGTTTCTCTCTGAAGAATAAAAGCTATCCGTTAACAGACGGCTCTAATCTTTTTGGTGAAATATAGTAAAATAAATAATGAGCTGAACCTATTTTGTAGTCGTTATTTATGCTTTATCAGAAGCATAATTTATAAAAATTTAAGAATAACACTGATTGGTGCAGAATTCAAATAAATTCTTTTCAAACATTAAGCTTTCTGCTGTAAGCCAAACCGCATATTGTTAAATATATATATTAGTTATTGGAAAATAAAGAAGCAGGAATACAATTTTAAACTACCAAAGTTGAAGTACTATAAGTAAATAAATGCCGCTTGACAACACCAACATTTCATTATACTTTTTTAGAGGGATTTTGCTACCAAAATATTGATTACTTTTATTTCATTACGTGTCGACAATATTTTTTGAGCTCTAATACACTATTGAAGCACATCCGGCGAAATTTCAGTTCATCCCTCTATCTACAGTGTGTTTAGTAAACCTTTTAGTAACATTTGCAATTCTACAAGTAATAAATAAAACCCAGAACTTTTGGAATATTTATTTTCTTAAATATATATATAATATAAAAAAATATATAATATATATATATATATATTTCTGTTGAGAATAATAAATGCTATAGGCTGTTCATTGATTTATTTCGTGAACATTTTTTTTTTTTATTAGAATTGGTTTACTTTTTCAGTTCTCACATGAATTTTTTTTTAAAGCAGTTTATTTCTAAACCATGAAATCGAAACCGAAGATAGATTTTTCGTTTTTAGTTACAGATATTTGTGTTTTTGTGTGTGTGTGTAATTGTTTATATATAATAACTTTTACAAATTTCAGTAAATGTAGCGAAAATTTTAACTACGCACATAAATCTCAAAACTTCAGCTTTTTTAATTTGTGATCCCTTAAATATTTTGTCCTACTTTAATATAACTTTATAAACTTTTGTTGATGGAGTGTAAATTTTCAATAAAACGGCCAATGTTAATTCCCTACTACACCTAATATAATTACTGTATCATATTTATTTACCTTGACCTGAGGGAACTTGTGGAACCTGGCGAGGTTGATAGCGTAACCATTGGCCATGGAGCCTCCAGGTGAAAATATACCATCACCAGTAGTCCAGCCTACAATTTGTCGCATTTTCTCCAAGACCATCTCCTCCATGAGAGTGAATACCGGAGCGACTTCGTAGGTGTACACGCTGGCATTGAGGGTGTCAGTCACCCACTGACCAGCTAGGCCGACTCGATCGACGCTATAATATGGAAATAAGTTGTAATTGGAAAGATAGGAAGTAATTAAGATGTTTAAGAATACCATTGCATACAGGCTTACCTTGAGTAGAGCTGGTTGAGGAAGTAAGGGTGGGCTATGTTGACGCTGTACCGCAAAGTATCAGAAATGCAATCGAGTAACTGTTCCATAGATGCGGGCTGATCGTTAAACTCCATATCCAAGATCTTCTGGAGTCTTTCTGGATCCACCCATCTAGAAACCTTACTTTCCCGCCTCTCCGCCTGGGTAAAACATTAATGGTATTAAAGTGTATTTCCTTAATAATATCAAAAGACACTAAAACGTGTTATAAATAGTAAAGTTTTTTTTTGTTTAAATAACATTACTGATCTATTAAGCCAAACAAATTATGGATAGTATAATAATAATGTCTCTATTATGTAACAATAAGAGGGTAAGATCATTTCTACACTGGGGATGCAACAACCTCTCATCATTGCCATTTAGTTCGGAGTTGGAACTAAGTTCCATCCAATAACACTGGATCAATGTATCAAGTACCTTACATGAACTAAGTGGTAAACCAGCAGCCACTATTATTATTTGATTACATTTGATATACAAAAGTAAAGGTCTCAATTTGATTTAATTTGGTTTTTATATGTGTTAAAGATCGCTACGCAAATTTTTATATTTTATTTATATTGCATGACTATCTTTACTTTTATACAACTTGGTCCAAGAAGTTCATAACTCAAAAAATGAATATTTGAATATTGTTTAGAACTCTAACAAAAAAAAAATAAAATAAAAATAAAATTATTCATTTCATTAACTTATTATGTTTGGGACAAAATAAAATGATGATTTGACACCTATTCAGCATTTTTCTATATTAAATTTTTATCCAGCTAAATAACAAATGGATTGGTCCACTAAAGGTTTTCGATAAATACATTTCCTTCAATTTCTTCCTGTTCATTAATATTTGTTTACAGACTAGATCATGTGTTTGGCTACGCCAACCAGCAATTAAGGCAGTGAGGCCAGTGCCCTGTACAAAATAAAATTAGTTGACCTCGAATGAATGATCGAAAAGGGTGTATTTGACCTTAAGATTTAAAACAAAACCAATATTAGCAACAGTATATAATCTCCATCTAAAAAATAGTAGATCTTTACAAAATAAACTAAGACTTAATCCTAACAGAGTTGTCGGAACTAGTTTTATTAGCCTTCATTCCAAAGCAGAAAAAAATAAGGAAAGATTTAGAAATCATTACGGAACGAAAAATGTTCTTCTAAAACAGGTTTAGGCATTAATTCAACTGTTTGGTATATATATATTATTTATTTACTTGGAATATTGTCACTAAAAATATTGAAAAGAACTGGAAAAATACAAAATCCTAGGTGTCTTTCGAAAAAGGTTAGGAAAAAGGTAAAAATAAAAAAACATGTAATATAGTTACTATTCATTTACTGAATATCGTATATCTGGATACTATAATATTATTATCTTGATAATCATCTAGTTGATAAATTTTCAAAACAGCTTTTTAATAAAGTTAAACTAGAAACAACATTTTCACCCGAACAGGTTCAACACAAAAAATATTAGTTACATAATGTATTTCTTTTAAGAGGTTTAAAATATGGATATTATGCTATATGCGATATTTATGCTTATCGGAATGTTTGATTTAGAGACAATTATTGTTTTGGAATTGAGGATATATTTTGCTAAAAGCATTACAATGATCGTTTTTTCTCAATAACTAATACAACTACAACTATCAACGAACTGATTTTAATAAAAAATCAAAGGATCATATTTAATTGTCCAATCCATTCAAAATTTCTTGATGAGAAAATGAACTTAATAATAATTAACACTCATGAAAAAGAATATAGATAAACATAAAATAGAAATCACACAACTAAGCTTGTTAAATTATTATTTTACACTCAAAATTTCTCGTTCTTCAGAATTATTAGAAATATTTTCATTTCTTTTTTTTATATATTATTTTTTCCTTTTAGCCATTTCACTAAAATAATGCTAACCGTAATTTGATCTAATGCCGGTTTATTTTCCTCATGGTTCTGAAATCAGTTCTAAGTAGGGCTGAGACCCCTCCCTGGGATTTCCATGACGTCTAAGCAACTGCTCCACTCTCGTCAGTGGATGATCGTGGCGAGTTTCTCAGTATAACTTCTGTTATTACCATCACCAGAATATTTAGCATACAAAACTTGTAGAAATTATCATTACATCAGTAAGTAATTAAAAAAAAAAAAAAAAAAAAAAAACGAACTGAATAATAATATGGAAGTAAATGGTGCGCATTAAAAAAAACCAACACAATATAGTTGAAATTATATAAAATAGAAGTAAATTAAAGTAATGTCATTGTAATCGTTTTTTACTTCATTAAACAATCACCTACTCCCTTTTTATTAATATAGTCGACTATATTACACCAATAAAATTATAAGCTATTTAAAAATTAGTGTTTAATATTAGGGAAATGTAGAAGTCTGTAGTCAATATTTGATTGTTATTTGGCACCGCTCAGCCATCGTCGCTCTAGCCACTTCTTCCGCATACTTTATTTTTGATTTTCATCAGGTTTCAATCTGCCGTGAATATTTCCTCATACCTTTTGTCTCTTTTGAGAGTTGTTAATCTCTAGAACTGTCTGTTGTGATTTGTCTAGTTCATTGCATATTTTTTGTATTTTATCACTACAGCGTGGAACTTGGGCTCTCGCACAATTCTGCTCCATTCACCCCTATCCAGAGCCGTAATCCTCCATTTCGTAACTCCAAGTATCCTCATATCCTCCTCAACATCCTTTTCCCAGGACTTCCTAGGGCGTCCTCTCTTTCGTTTTCTTCTCTCTCATAATCTCTAATTCGCTAATTCCTTTTGATTTTATAAACCGCACAATGTTGCATATATTAAAAAAAAAAAAAAGTTAATTGAGAAACTACTGGAATGAAGTAACTGTTCTATAACCTCGAAAACAAGGTCATTGGGACTTCCCTGATTGTTACGGAAAATTTCGGTCTCCACAAATAATTCCGACATAGTTGGTAATATTATGGAAGGTGTAAATATATCTGGATGTTGTGGGAAAGTTCAGAAAGGTCCGGCTGTTGGTTGGAGGGACTATAGCTAAGTGTTATATTCTCTTTGACGTTTTCCTCAGAGACAATTTAGAAACGCTGACCTTCTAATGCATGCACCACTTCCGCTGAGAAAGTCATAAATCGACATAAATGAATTTTGTAATGAAAGGAAACCCTCCTACCCGCTGAGCTGAGGCCAAGGCCTTGTTAACATCAGCCAGACAGCCTGTCTGCCTTATATGCCATTGAATAAATTATTTAAAGTTATTTAATTTGTTTGTCTACAAAAGTTCAAATCAATGAGGTAATAATACAACTATAAAATACAATTTATTCCCTTGTTTTTATTTATGAGTAATCATTTATTAATTCATTATGAAATTCCCTGTATAAATGAAACACTAATGGGTATAAGTCACAAATACTTAATTGGGAAAAAGGTTTCATTTTTTATATTTCTAAGGAATTTTTATTTTTTAACCCATCATTAGCTTTGTTTATAAAGATATTATTTTTTTTTAGGTTTTTTTATTACTAATCTATTTTCATTACAATAGCATGATACTTAAACTAATATTGCTTGATTGCAAACGAAACGGTAGTTTTATAACAGCTCACAACTACCGACACTTGTCAAATAAATACATTTGTCCAATTATTCAAGTTAAATACATGAATTTAATTATTAAGTAAATATTTATATGTATTTATGAATAACTATTTAAATGTATTTTAGATATGGAAAGTTTC
Organism: Euschistus heros; assembly: GCA_003667255.2. Classification (NCBI taxonomy): domain Eukaryota; kingdom Metazoa; phylum Arthropoda; class Insecta; order Hemiptera; family Pentatomidae; genus Euschistus; species Euschistus heros. Next base: position 1,619,176 of record RCWM02000042.1, read on the forward strand.
AATTATTGAAGATTTTTATTTATTTTTTATTGTTAGATCCATTTTTAATTTAATTTCTTATCTGTCAATATAGTACGAATCAAAGTCGAGATATGTTCATAAAATAAATGATTTTAGTACTTTTATTATTGGAATATTTTGATATGTAAAGAATAATATATTTAAAAAAAAACAAAACAAATAATATATAACATAACAGAAATAAATGAGAATGAATAGTCTGGGAAACATAACATTAATACAAATCTATTCGTGAATTTATTGTAATGGTGAAGTTCAATTGAATTACGTATTTGTACTGTCTTACAATAAGTTGTTTACAAAGCACCCAGATATATTTAGTGCCACTTAATAGTTCATCTCAATATATATATTTTTATTTATTTTTTTATTCTTTTATTAATAGAAATTTACAACTGTATTTTAAAAAACACATCTAGTAAATATGCGGTATATATAATACCGCATGACATGAATAAAACTTGTACAGGAACTACCCATTGGTAGTACTCTAATGAATATTTACAAAAGAAGATCACGGGCCTCTTCTTTTCAGACGCCTCGGAGGATTGCCAGGAATGGAAGCAAAGTGGATTTGGATGAGCAGTGAGTTTATTATGAAAGGATTATGGTTCGTGCCAAATCAACAACATATGGGATATTAAGGTCATTGTGGGTAAGTTCATTTGTGAAGAAGTAAGGAGCATCTAGGATTTTTCGAAGGATTTTGGATTGGATCGGGAAATAATTCGATGGTTTGGTGGATCCCCTCAATATATTTAAATAGGTAAGTAAATAAAAATAAAATTGAATAGATATCAAAATCATAAAAATAACATTTTTGTTACATTTTTATTAATGCTAATCGAGAATAAATCTTATAAACAAAATGTTTTATGTCTAATAAACAGATGAAACCTTTATTCTCCGTTTTCAAATTTATATATAATTTAGAAACAATAAAATTAATGAAATAAATTTGGACCAGCCAAGAGGTGACCTTCACCCACCTTCGGCTAACCAACTTCAGTCCTTGTTCTACTCCGCAACTTGTTATTACAATAATGAGTCTTTGTCAACAGAAGCCGTTAGCAATTAGATTTAAAATTATCGTTCTTATTTTCAAGATTGTCTTAATATTTGGCTTCATTTGATAACCCTGTAAATTATTAAATTATCTCAAATATACCTTTGCGGTGATTGATTTTGCTAAGGAAAGTAAGTAGTTCAGTTCATTGGTATAGAATGTTACCGACTGCATAATGCATTAGTATACCATTCCAACAATTAACTAAATTTAAAAAAAAAAAACAGTTCCCAGGACCGTGTAGACTATTCAAGTGGTTGTCATCATATTTTTACATCAGAATTATTCTTTAAATACATTATTCAGTATATATATATATATATATATATATATATATATATATATATATATATATATATATATATATATATATATATATATATATATATATAGTGCACTAGGAGGAAAGAGGAAGAGAGGCACACCCAGGCGCAGATGGATAGATGACCTAGAGGAGGATTTGCGGAGGCTGGGGATACGGAATTGGAGGAGCCTGGCGAGGGACCAAGAGGAGTAGAGAGGGATGGTTGCAGAGGCCCAGGTCCTGCAAGGGCTGTAGCGCCCAAGAACAAACAAACAAACATATATATACTGGGTACATAAAAATTTGCCGTACTGTATTTAAGAATGTTGGTAATAATAATTTTCCAAATAATATAAAATAATAACATAATCTTTAATTGTATCTTTATCTAACAAAACTTGGATAAAAAATGATATAACTTTAATAAAAAATTCCATAAAAAAACATTTAGGAATCACACATAAAACCAACGTGTAACTCAATTATACCTACTTACCTTTGATAAATTAATAGAAACAGAAGTTTTTCACTTAAAAGCTCTTATGCCTGCAATCAAAACAAACTAACCTCTACTAGCAATTTAAATTTCAAATCAAAATTGAATTTTAATTTTTTACCTGTCTTTATTTAATAGACTTTTGTACGAATTATTTTTGGTATAACCAAAAGATATCCACATTTTACGATTGCACGCAAAGTAGCTATTGCACTCCTGAGAATCACTGTAACTCTTGCTTCCATCTTTTTGAACGTGTCTACTTCAGAAAATTTTTAATAAACTATAAAAAACTTACTAGTCCTGTATGTTTAACTGCTGTTAAATCCAATACAATTATATTATTTGAATCCTTTTTAGAGATCTATTTACGAAAAGTATAGTGGTGTGTGCAGCTCACAAGGGTTTATCAGAATAGAAAAATTTAAAAACAAAATGCGACCGAAAGTGGGCATGTTAAGATTAGAGAGATAACTTCTCATGTATATCATCAACTTCGTTATGTCTTCCGACTGCTGTTCAAACCTCAAATTCGATTGGTTAAATAATAGAATTAACATTACGAGATTCGTAATTAAAATTCTTTATTTTCTTTATGCATGAAATTCTATTGCACTCCATCAATTAAATGCCCTCTCTATTTCTACATTCAAATCTTTATTATTTTTTTTTAAAATAAAAACTCACCAAGAATCGCTAAATGCTGCTATCCTAATTCAATGTAAATATTTTTAAATAAATGATAAATACATTTTACTTTATTTCCTTCTTCATATCGTATGGAAAATTCTTTATATTGGTCCTTATAAGGAGAAAAATATTATTATTTGTATGTTTACCCCATTATATCATTACATATAAATTCGTTGATGGATCTCTTCTTCATTTTTTTGTAATTTATATTTGTTTTAATCATTTATACTGCTTTATTTTCCACAGATTATGTAAACGTATTGACATTGATATATCTTTTGGCTGGGATCTATGGCTTTCTTGTGTAACGTTTTTTCATCCTCAAATTATTGGGATGAAATTAAGTGTTGGGGACATTTTGACGAGCTCTAACTCTGTTAGTGTTGCTCTGATCGAAAATTTGCCGACAGATCTTTTCACAGCAAATTTAATGGAGAATAATTTTTGATATATAACATCTATCACTAGAACCTACCGTTTAGGGGCTATATTGGTTTAAATAAAAAAAGTCACGTTTTGCCCTACATTTTTTAAGTGTTGTTATTATTGCTTGGATAGAAAAATTGATGACAGTTTCCTTATCAGAAGCTGTAGTTATAAAATCATTAGACTATAGATGTACATATCTATGATCCATTGTTTTTCCCAGTCAGAGAGAAATTGAGTTTTTATACTTAAACTATACATTTTATGACGATCGTTAATAAGAACTGGTTGTTATGGAGTGCTACCTGACCCCCCTCCCCTCCCCCCAAAAAAAAGATATTTAGTTTTATTATCAATTGCCTGATACTGACCTGTTCGGCATGCTCTAGGACGATCCTCTGAACCCTGGTCAAGAAGCGGACCGAAGTGTCTGCGGGACCACTGGCCACGAAGGACGATAGCTCGGAGGCAGGCATCCTGTTTGAATTGTTAGCCCTCTCTCAACCACTTCAATATATACAGCCACCTCCCTCCTCCCGGTCTCAGGGTCGCACTCCTATCTTCGGGGAAACTTTTAGTCTTGGAGAAAAACCTCATAATGTCCACACCTAGCTGGGTTTCCCAGGAAGAAGTAGTTCACACATTTTGATGAAAAATTAATTGTAGTGTGAGAAAAGCGATTAGGAGAAACCCCAGATTTGTATATTAGTAAACCTCCTTTAAGATTGAAATTAATAAACCTTATTATATTAAATAATACCTATCACTGTCAATATTTTTTTTTCATAGCCCTTTTTTTTTTTTTATCTTTTTATGTTAATCTATACTATTATATATAAGGACAAGCAATTTTTCGTTTGTGATCACTAATCACGCAATCTACTGAACCAATCTATACCAAATTTTAACTAAATTACCTTCATAGATCCAGATATGTTCGACAATAATAAAAGTTACTGATTTTCAAGCAATTCATTATTAAAAAAGCAATAATATGGAGATAACAGTTTGAAAACTGACCATTATATGTACACGAGAGGTTACAAATGTACGGTGCTTATATAGAGCTTGGGATTGATAATGTAATTTTGTTCTATTTAATAAAATGATTTAAAAAAAATTAAATAATGTGTACGAAATGTGGATCCCAGTCAAGTTTGAAAATCGATCGATATGTGGTTGGCACCATTCCGCAATAGTGTTGATGATGGCAAAACTACTGAACCCATCTATACCAAACTTTAAATATATTACGAGTATCTTCATAGTTCTAAGAAGGTTTAGCAATAATAAAATTTTTAATGTATAATACTGAGTGACAGAAACGAGGTTTGCCGCACTGTCATATACTTTTATGGTTAGAAATAAAAATCCAACCATATGAATTCAATAAAATTATTTCTGTCTAATAAAAATTATTACCAAACCAGAACGTCGATTCTTTGCTTTTTGATATGCTGTGTAAAAATGTGATCCATGAGCCTAAAGTAGTAAGCACTGATAATGCAGGCAATTATCTGCAAGAGTTTCTTGTTAGTCTCTGCCCGTCTGGATCACCAACTCATACCTTAAACTTAAAATTGGTTGTACAATTATTATACTTTTAAGTAATCTTCAAACATCTAGTCAGCGCAATAGTTCCAGGTTAAAAATTACTGTTTTTAATCAAAATATCAAATTATTGTAGAAATAATACTCAATTATATTAGGTATCGAAAAATTTTAATGTTTTTTTTTTTACCCAAAAAATCCTTAATTTTTTAAACTTTTAATTCCTCATATATTTTAGTTTTTCTAACCCTTTGTTTTTTAGTGCCTTTAAGAACGGTTTTCGTTATTCAATTTTGGTATGATTATAGTTGGTTATTTATTGTTTTTTCTATGTTTGAAAATAACGGTGCCCCATGGACGGATCACACATTTATATATGATTAATTTTAAAAGTAGAGATAAGTTTGAGGCAAAAATCAAATCAGCTTATTAATACAAATAATAAAACGATTTAATTTAAAAACACATTTATTTATAAACATCTGAATAATGTTCTTGATTATATATCGAGAACCTTAAAGGATAAAGGATAAAGGATAACTTTATTTGATTTTTAATGAAAATAACAAAATTGACAGTTAATCAAGATTATTGTTATAATTTATTATAGTTATTATAATTTAATTATTTATTATAGTTATTATTTATAATTAGCAGTTTTTTTTTTTACATTATTTTCGGTGAAAATAAATATGACAAAGAATTTGATTTGAAAGTAGCATGTTTTTTTTTTTTTTGTCTTAATTTAGTTCACACATTTCAGCTGATTCCACTTCAATGTTCTCATTAGTTTTCTCCTTTTTTTCTGCTAAGATAGTCGTGGAAAATTGTTCATTTGATATTTTTACACCCTTAAACACGATTTTAATGTGTTCCTATGTGTTCATCAACTGTCGATATTTATTTATTGATCCACACCTGTTAAACTACTTATATTAAAATCATATCTTTTCTGAATAGTAATCACAGTAATATGTAAATATGATACTCTTATCTGTTTATATTTCGATACCTATGCTAGATGTTTAGCTACTAAAAACATTTTTCAACTTTTGCTGTTTGTGTTTTATTATAAAATAAAGACTAACTTGTAAGGTATTTTAAAAAAATGTGATGAGTTTAATACAAATTTTTTAAATTAAAATTTTTGTTGAAATTTATATCACTGTTTCAATTTCTTTTGAATTCTCATTAGACTCTTTTTATGGCTCTTAATGTTATATTTATTTAGTTCTATGTTTATTAACATTCAAAAACCTATAAAAAAAATAAGTAATAAAATATTTATATAAACTTTTACGACTAAAAGTAGTAATTAATATTGTTTAATACCTAATTATTTTTTTAAATTACGTTGATACAAACTTCCTTATTACCCGTTCTTATCTCAGTGGTGTAATCTTCAAAGTAAATCATAATCTATCCTATTCATCTCTCTTTACCCAGTTTACCGGTGTTCTTCAAGGTAATATCCTTAGTCCCATCTTCTACACAATGTATACAGCTGACATACCAGCCCGCTCTAGCACCGTTGTCACCACGTAGATTCATCTACGTTATCAGTAAATAATGTTCCGTACCCTGCTCCCCAATTACTTCAATTTCATATAATAATCGTGTTAAAACTGGCATACTGGAATAAATTAAAACAAATTGCACCTAATCACCTTTACCATACATCGAAAACCCAAGACTTCCTGTCCTACAGTTTCCTTTAACGATATAACATTACTTCCTGATGAACTAATCCGCTATCTAGGTCTCCACCTGGAGAAACGTCATACTTGAAATCGGCATACAATACAGTAACGACAATAATCAGCAGGTCGTTTTCGACAACTTCAACGATTTCAAAACAAACACTAAGATGCCTATAAATTACACAAGACTATTCATGACTATCATCATATCTATATATCTCTTTGGACATATAGTCCAGTCAATGAACGATCCTAGGCTACAAATCTAGGACGAGAATTTTTTACTTCAGGAATGTGTTTGGGGTAGTTAGGAGGCAAACATACTAAAAGTCCCCGACCCTAGACCCAGAGCCAAAGTGGTGGGGGGCCAAAAACTGCCGAAATTTCGGACTTTTTTTGTTTTTTTGCCTATAAATTGAAAACTATGCGGCCCACGAAAAAAAATTATTCTTTCCTACAAGAAAGCTGATAAAATTTACTAAAAAGAATCAATTTTTATACCCTTTTTAATTTCATCCTTTTTTGAGTTACAGAATTTTGAAATATGCCAATTTTTTGAACTTGTCTTTTTGTCACTCTTCTGACCAAGTTGGCTTAAAGAGTGTATTATCACAACCTATTTACTTTTACATGATTACATTTCCTGTTATACCACGTAAATTTATTATATATATATATATATATATATATATATATATATATATATATATATAAAATTAAGTTTATAGACTTATTGTATTTATAGATTTATTAATTCGAGAAAGTAAACGATTTTGAACCTTTAATAGTTAGGCCTGCCTACCTTTATCAAAACAATATTTTTTTTGGAAATATTGTCAAGAGGAACCGACCGTCATATATATTTATATAACTTTATATATAATTATATATATATATATATATATATATATATATATATATATATATATATATATATATATATATATATATATATATATATATATATATATATATATATATATATATATATATTACTAAAACGGTTGGTTCCACTTCTCAGTATTACCTATGATACCTGAAACAAAGGGGTAAAAGGGGACTATAATGAGAAGCACAGTGTTCAGAATATGGTTTATTTCTTACTTTAAGAAATATACAGTACTGTACAACCTGTAACGACTCCAATTGAAACAGTTGACAAAAACATATGTTAGCGGTCAGTGACTGATGATTTGAATTAATAAAAGGCATTCGTGAGTTATACTGTGAATCGAGTCTCTATTATTTATCTAGTTTTCATTTTCTAATAATTTTCCTAGTGTAATTGTAGATATCATCCTATACAACCCCTACCTCAACTAATTTGTAGAAGAACTAAATTAAGGAGGAATAAAAGGAATAATTAAATTCGGGATCTATGTCTTCATCCTCGTCATCCTCGTTCATTTGGGTGCCTTTGAGGCATGCTGCTGAGCAGTTAAGGGCAGCTTTTTTGCAGCTACATCTACTATAGTTTTCTGACAACGGCAGAAAATAGTTTGCAGGAGATCGTCGGAGACTGGATTTTGATCTGTGAATGTGGGAGTTAGCTCCTGATTCCTCAATTCCCATCCTGGAATCCCTTCCCCCCACACACCAGTGGGTAGAGAATTCCCCAACCATTGTTGGACTTGTTAAAACGCTCGGTATGAATGGTATTTCACTGTACCTTCAGTTGGTGGGAGGGGAGAGATGTCGGCTTTGATAGTGGCAACCAACTTTAGGAATGACTTTTAACGGAATTCATTTAAAGATTTCTCTTTACATCCTGCTCCGTTCCACTTGAGGATGGCAGTGTTACCAGCTCTTTCAATTTGTGCTGGTGTTGAAAATGGGATGGTGAGTACTGCAGCCACTTCCTGCAACGCCTTGTTCTTCTTATTAGTCTTAGCGACTCAGGAAGTGGGGGATGTGCTTATCTTTTCAAAAAAGCCACAATGCTTTGTGGTCTGGTGTAATCCTGCCAACAAGCGGTGGAATGAGAAGGGTGTCATCTGCCCAAGCAGTGCTCATGCCTTCTCCACTTGACTTACTTGATTTGGTGAGGGATGCTAATCCTTTTTTAGCCATTTTGGAGAAACCTTCACCTGAAATCAATGACAATACTTCGACTAAGGCATTTTTTATGGCTGAAAATGAGGTGTAGTGGAAGAAGGAGATAGTGGATAATTTAATGGGATGAATAATGGCATCACATAGGAAGCTGAGGGGTGCAACTGGAGTTAAATGAATTATCTAGGTATATAATATAAAATCAGAACGTGCAACACATTTGACAAACGAACACATTGGTTTTTTGTAGGCCATGCCCAGTCACAATACTCTATTTATAATAAACTGAAGCTAAACTACTGTACAGTATAGTTGCAAGATGATAAACTGTATTGTTTACCTGGTCCTTTGATGCTCCCATCGCAAAAAACACATTTTGAAGCCGTTTTGTGTCCACAGTTCGTTTAAATCGCAATTCACTGATTCACGGTGAGTTATTTCACATTACCAAGACACAGGACAAGATCTTGACGACAACTGGTATAGCAGGAAATTTAATCCTGTAAAAGTAAATAGGATGTGATAATATACTCTTTAAACAAGGTTTGAGCTGTTTATTAGAAGCCAACTTGGTCAGAAGAGTGACAAAAAGACAAGTTCAAAAAATTGGCATTTTTCAAAATTCTGTAACTCAAAAAAGGATCTAAAAATTTATTGTTTTAGTAAATTTTATCAGCTTTCTTTTAGGAAAGAATAATTTTTTTACGTGGGCCGCACGAATTTTAGCATGAAGATTTGTGTATTTTATATGAATGACTAATACGGGTTTTTTTTTTTTTCTCTGTTTATTTATATATTCAAATAACGCCACATTTTCATTTAGATTGATAAGTATGCTGTGTGAAATGTAGCAGTGTAAGCGACTCATTTGAAATTTACAGTGTCACTTAATGAAATGTTTCTCTCTACGTTTAATGGTTCCATTTCGGTTCCTTGAAGACACTATCCATAAACATTTAGTGAGGTAATGTGTACAACAAAGGATTTAGAATTTTCGTTGATGAAAATTGCTCTGAACAACTTATGACCGTGCGACTGATTCTGTGGGCGTTTTGACAACAGGGAAACCGAACTTGAAGATACATGTCCCCTTCGCTCTGATATTTCCTAAGCAAGGAGCGATGCATGATCATCACAAGAAATTACTATCCTTGATCCTCACCTTCCAGTGATAACACCAAGGGCTACACGAGCAGGCAGAGCAAGGTTACAAGGTGTGTTGCATCATTAGTATCAGGAGTTAACTGATATCTGGAGCAGCATCTGATACTAAATTTTCGACCACTAACCGTACATGCAATGTCTTTGTATAAAACATGCAGCTTTTTTATTTTTTATGATATCCCTTCTTCTACAGTAAAATTGGTAAAAGAAATCTCAAATGGAGGATATATTTTTAAAAACGATTTTATTGAAAAAATATTACTATCTGCGTCAATCAAGGGCATTAAATAGCAGTGATGTCAACAGTTCCCTAATAGAATAAAAAATCTAAATATACAAGATATAAGAGTAAAAAAAAAAAATAATAAAAAAAATTAACAAATTAAAATTAAAAGATAAAAGAAGTAAAATTTTCATATTAAAAAAAAATAGGGTTGAGTATAAAGAAACGGATATCTCGGTGGAGTACGTTACTCATTATGTCACAACATAAAAAATATGTTTTATAATATTCTTCCCTGAAAAATATCTCCAGTATATAAGTGACACAAACTGTTATCGAGATATTGCATATGGAACTTATACATATATACATATAAAACAGATATCTACTTAGTCCATTACCATATGAGTTTGCCATTTATTTAATACAATATATAATTATACAATGTATAATTATATATATATATATATATATATATATATATATATATATATATGTATACAATGTATATATATATATATATATATATATATATATATATATATATATATATATATATATATGGATAAATTTCTTGACTGTTACTATTAAATGTTTAGTAAGGTTCTTGAGGTTCAGTCATAAAATAAAAAAACAACTATTTTTACCATGTTCATATGGTACTCCTCTATATTTTGTAATTATATATATATTTATTATCCTACACATGTTGTTATATACTTGTACTGTAGCTAACATTATGTTTTAAAATAACTTGTATAACTTATATAATTTTATTGTAACCTGTTTTTTCACTGTAGGGCATGATTATGAGAAGAATATAGTCTCGAAACGTCGCCAAAATAGTTGTTTTTTTATTTTATGACTGAACCTCAAGGACCTTAATAAACATATATATATATATATATATATATATATATATATATATATATATATATATATATATATATAAAGATAAAGGATAATTCCTCTTAAATCCTACAACTCAACTGTGAAAAATTCCTTTCAATTCTACCCGTGTTTTAAAAGATATCCATAGGGTGTCAATAACTGATTTTATATTATTATTGTCACTATCCTGTAAAATACATTACAGAAATAAAGTTTCTTTCTTACTTAGTTCAAAGTATATTAATTAAGGAAAAATCACTGCAAATTTCAACTTTGTTGAACGATTTCTTCTATAATTTTAATATGAATATATCCGAATATTTCCTTAAGGGTATCAATAACTGTCTGGTTTACCTTATATATATATGGATATATTTCTTGACTGTTACTGTGAGATGTTTAATATGGTTCTTTATGAAATTCCTTGTACTGATATGTATATGATAAGAAAGTAATCGCCCTGATGTGTCATGTTTTCCCACCAATCCAATGAAATCAGTTCCTGTTCAGTGAAAATTATTTGGTTCTTCACAAACTGATTCAGCAATTTGTTATTTCAGGAACAACAAATGCAGCTGAACATCGCTGCTGGTACTGGTAAAAAGAATAATGTTATTTTCATTTTTAAGGTGCACGTTTTCATAAGTGCTAAGAGAATTCAGGAGGAGAAAGTATAATCAGGAAAAAAAAAAAAAATTACAATTTTGGTTTCCTTGTAATTACTATGTTAAAATAACTGACTTTGAGTTGCCATTTCAATCTCGATAAATTATAAAGATACAAAAAAAAAAAAAAAATTAATTTTAGCAACTACAATTTCTTATGTATGCACATTTTGTCCACAAAATTACTTTAGAAGACAAAAGAAAATTCTTCGGGCAGAATTGTTATTCTTTTATTTTAAATAAAAAATATGGAAGATCTTCAGAAAATAGTATAATTTATCATCCGCGTAAAATAAAGTAAAATTATCAGAATACGTTTTAAGCGAATATGATAAAATTAATAAATATGGTGTTATATTGATCTTAAATTTGTTAATCAAATTTACTTATATCCAATTAAATTATTTAAAAATATATAAATATGTGGTGTGACATGTGTTTGGGATGTTTGAAAATCGACCGATAAGCAACATTCCAAAATTTTACAATGGCAAAACTACTGAACCCCACATTATCTAAGATCTTTATCTATGAAAGTGGGTGAAGCCGCGACGGAGGATGGTGTTGATTACAATTTTATCAATATAAAAATAATAATTTTATTTATTTAAAAAAAAAAAAAAAACCTGTTAAGACGGCTTAAACGGAGTTTCTCGAACATTGCCGATGTCGCCCGAATCCCGACTGAAGAAATGATTGGCTTGGCCAACTAATCGGCCTTTTAAATTGCAAGCGACTAGCCGGCCTACTTCTAATTGTCAACTACACAATCTAACTAGCGGACTACACCTTCAATCATTCTCGCTCGTTCTTATCAGCATTGTCCCATGAAGCCTTATGCTAAAAAGCCTAATTAGTAAAATCTATTTTATCATTTACCATCCATCACCTTAATTTCAGCGTTAATTTCACAATTTTATATTTTTGAAAATTCTTATTAAAAACTTCAAAGATATTTAATGTTTAAAAGTTTTTTATTGATGACGTAGTACTTTTAAGCTCTATTTTAAATATATTTATATAAAAGTCAATAGTTAATTCTAAGACTGTAATTTTCTAATAAGTTTATTTATTAGAGTGAATCTAATTTGGTATGCAAACTTCATAATGTTTAGTGCCAGTTCATGTAGAAGGAAGTTGGTTGGTTTTAATTTAATTTCAGTGGCATTTCTTTATCAGTGACGATTTGAAAAGAATCAGAGAAACAGGTTTTAGAACCCTGAAGATGGGAATAGAATTCCGAAACATGTAGATGAAAAATCAAAATAAATGAGGAGTTATGCCACTGAAATTGATTTCATGTTTGTTTTGTCTTCAGTTTTCAGTTAATTTTTCATCGGATGAATTAAAGATGAATGTATCATTACTCTAATATACGGTACCGTAATTGTGATGAATCCTTAATATGGAAGCGGATTTCATTTAATAATTCAATAATTTTTTTTATACAAATTTAATAATTCAAATTATGCGACATAATTTTAAATCCTCTTTGGTCTGCCAGGGATACAACCAAGTGAATCATGTTCCAAAATATATATATCAGCTTGATCTTAGCAGCTGTGCTCGGAATACAGTACAACAGTAGCGCTACATGAAACGGTAATAACACGTTCAATGTCAATGTCAGAGCGGAATGAGCAGCTTCCACTGGGTAGCAATATCTAGTACTAAGTCGTTTTGGGATTGAATTTCTGTCAGTATCAATCTAATTTAGAACTTTTTACCACTTAACAGAGGCTTTTCTATATATAAAAATACTCTCTCAAAGCGAAGTTATGTCAAAATTTCAAAGTTATTGGTGGAAAAATTTTAAATCTTCGGAGATTTAAAATTTTGAACACACGTACATTTACAATTTATTTATATAAATTGCTAAAAAAGGATAATCTGGTTTATTTTGTAAACATTCCTATATTTGTAAACAAATAATTAAGCCTTTGAAATAAATAATGCAAAAAATAATTGTAAACATCTTTTTTATTAGCATTAACAGCGAGGAGTTTTAAAATATATACAAATGAACTGTACAATTCATGAAGTGTCCTGGGTTCAATAGATAAGGTAGTGCTGTTTAAAGATCAATCGTTATACGAGGAAACTGGTATGGTCAAAATGCACACCAAATCGCCAGGTTTTCCCCATTAATAGTACCCACTTTATTGAGGATTGTTTGCCCTCGGAGGGTCTCCTGAACCCTAAGTTGGTTCACTGCTGAAATAACAGAAACTCTCTACCTGCACGCGGGCTCAAACTCGGAAATAATACAATTATTTTGATCTAAAATAGTTGCTTGATAACAAAGTAATATTAACAAATATTTAGGCAGTGGTGATTATATTACATTATGAGTTTTCAACAAAACGATTTCGCTTTACATTACATTTCTAATAAAATTAGGCAGTTAGTTAGAAAGCCCATTTTGTTAAATTATCCAATCTCCTATGACTCAGGAGCGACGTCAGTAGGCTGGGTTTTACCTACAATCTCGTCCCTCTTCTTTCCTTGTTCTTTGACCTATGATGGAACCTAACATTTTATAAACGGTTCTGTATAATTTCAAAGAACTATATTGTATATTTCATATAGAATAAGCCTTAACCGTTTAAATCCACTACTTGAACAATCAATATTGACAATTAGACAAAAAATAAATATTCACCCTTAGGTACTAAATGTATTATGGATCTATGAATCAAAAATAAACTTGATAGATAAAACGACAGTTTATAAAACTCGGACATTATAGTAAAAAAATCAAGTTCATTACAGAATCATCCTGATCCGTCAGTAACTAAATATAGACTAAATATAAATCCATATAGATTTATACTGATCCAACGGAAATAACCACATCCAGATTTCGTATATGAACATTTATGACAAACTCTAGAGATACACCAACAAGAATATACAAAATATAGTCCCGAGAAACGTGCCAGCCAATATCTAAATCAGACTAAAAAGGAGTTGGTGAAGGGATCTCTTCAAATTTTAGATTTTATAATTGAAGAATGTTTATCTTCCCCAGGTCTGGCATAGTTTGTTGCTACCACACCCCCTTATTGTAAATAATGAAAGTAGTTAAATAAGGTTCTTGCATCCAATAACGGTGGGTACTCAGCTGATCATTAAACAATTTTCGAGCCATCTTCTCCTTTGCAGCAAATGTTTCTTCTAATTGGCATTGTTTTGAGCACAACGCTGCTGTAAAAAAAGATCACTGCCATTATTTTACTTGTTAAACTTAATAACTTTTTTTATTGTAATTAACTTTTGTTATTATTTTATATTACTATATCTTATATTATTTATTATTAGTATATTATAAAATTGTATTATTAGTTATTATTTTGTAAATAACTTGTTTTTTTTGGCATTTCCTGTTTCAAAAAATTGAAATACAGATACTTCTTGAAAAATAAAACGGATTAATCCATTCATTATTTTATTTAGACACTGAAGTAAAGAAAATACAATTTAATATTCAATATTTAATACTTGATGGTGGACGATTTCCCATAATCCAGCACATCTGATAAACCCTATATTTTAAAGGTAATATTAATATTTTGTTATCAATTATAGCAAGAATTCTGTAGAGCTGTTAGAACCTCTCTCATGCCGAGGACAGAAACAAATAAAGAACACATTATAGGGCACTTTATTGTACGATTATTATCCATCCTCGTATTATCCAGCTTGGATCTGTACTTATAGACTGTAAAGATTCCAGGTTCTGTAAACAACTGGGTGAGATAGTAGTTAACCATGTGTCCTTTCCATCCAGAATTAGATTTTAGGAAGAAGTGTGATGCTAGGATGGGTTTCATCCTCATGCCACTATGAATGCGGCCGTTTTACAATTCTTTTTGGGCAACCATATCGTCTGGTGGCAAGGACAAGGAAGCCCATAATATAAATAATTATTTCCCTCATTTCTATTTCTTTCACATCATAAAGGGAAATGAATTATAATAGGAAAAACTGTAAATGAAATAAGATAAAAAATAAATAATTTTTATATATATTTTCACTATTTATATTAATAATATAAGACTCATTATATTAATCTAATGTTAGATTTCAAAAGTTTAAATGTACATTATAAAATTTTGCCATTTTAATGTTTTTCTTTCAAGGTTTATGTTTAAATGTTTAATTTATGGTAACTATATTTTAATCGACTTGTTCATAGCATACTCATTAACAATCCTTTTGTATTATAAACATTTTATTGTTTGAATTGTTAATTTTTTCTGTTTCACTCACACCCTGTCAGTTCCCCTCACTTTCATGATTTCTATCGTGATCACAAATGTGCATATAGACAGCATTCAATGAAGAAATTTTTCGCTAGTACCATTAAGAGACTTTTATAAAGATGTTTATGAAGAAAAACTTCTTCTTTTTTTTTCAAATGGAACCAAAATGTCGAAATTCCAACAAAATGATAGAATGACTCATATTTGTATGTTCCAACTTACGAAATTTTGATCTACACAAGTGAAGAGGGAAGACTCTTCTTCCATATATGCATCATCGTCTTTGATATACTGTTAAATAAAATAAGAATATTGGCCTAGGATCTCTATTTACTTATTTTACACACTTTTATAAACTTTGTTGAATTATTTCATTGACTTTAGTTGTAGCACTGCCATTATGACAGGAATTATACCTTTAATTAAATGTATAGATAGCATACATAGTAATTTGTTATTTTATACTATAAAAAAAACTAATTGATTAATCAAAGTTTTCATATGTATACATTCAGTTGAAACAACAAAAAAAAACAACAAATCACTATGAGAAAAAATTGACCTTGATTTTTTGAGCCAGAAGGTTCGAAAAATGCTCCTTGAAGATAACGTTGGGGGTATAGTTAGATCGATGACCTCTTTGAAAATTCGGAAACAAGATGAGACTTCCTCCACACTTTTAGAAAATGAGTATCTATTTTCTAGGTCTCGAAACTATCTTGTCCAGGGCCTAATAGTTCTTCAAGGATATTCCTCTCCTAGGTTCCGAGTAAGAGTCGGTTATTAGGAGATCATGAGTTTAAAATAAGACAACCAGTAAAACAATTTAATTTTTTATATACCTATAGCCTTAGGCCGATTCTTACAGATAAAAATATTGAAATCTGCTGAGCTAAAAGTATTACAATACTTTGTATGATGGATCATAATTAAAAAAAAAAAAAAAAAAAAAAAATCTGAAATTGAAAAACTATTTACATTAAGAGGTTTAATCAAATAAATCAATAAAATATTAATGGCGATAAAGGTCTGAAAATTATTTAATAGATAGGAAGTATATCCGTATGGAGACTCGCCAGGAGTGGACAAGCCTTGCGGAAGGATACCAAACTAACTTTCATTGGAAGCTTGTGGAGTTCTGGTGCCTCTGCAGCTTGTACACAACAGAGAGAAATTGATTAATTATTGATTTGTTGATTTTGTTTTTTGTGGCTTAACTTCCTTATTTACTCCAACTAAGACAGGAAGGAAGGGTTATCCTACAGGTTACTAACATATTCTAGCGAGGGTGGTAAGGCCAAGATTTATTCGTGGGTCCGCCACGAAATAAATTTTAACCCGTGAGACCCACACCCCAACTCACTCGCCATCGAGTCCCCTACCATTATTGATTTTTTATTTATTTTGTCAGTATATAAAATCAATATTTCTCTTTAAAATTTTCTTTAATTACGATACGACTATGTTTCACTAAAAGCGACAATCAAATCGACTAACTTGATAAACCTGTATAGAGTAGGTAATATAATATACTATCTCCGTAAGGTTGGTGTTATAACAGAAGTCCATTATCTTTAATAACATTATATTTAATGTATCACATGAATATCTATTATAAATGAGTGATTAAACTTATAAATGTCATCCCTGTATTGAACAGTGGCCATTTACATAATTCCTTTTCGAAATTAGTTTTTCTTGTTTAATTCTGCTGGCAAGGAATCGAGCTAAAGTCAACAACTGTATTATTAAATTAGTAATAATTTCAGTAATTGTTGAATTAATTTTAATTAATTAATTTTTGAAAATGATTATCAATCAATAAGCCTCCAGAATTTCCTATGCTAAACTAAACAAAGTAAGTAAAGGCGCCGAGAACATAATGTAGCAAATATCGGAATATTTCACTCCTTACAACGTGTTATAAAATATTTACACTTTTATTACTATGTTAAAATAGAAAAAAAATTGTCACCTATGATTTGTGGTTAACATGGTACATCCATAGTTCTATGATTTCTGGGATACCACCAGATTATCTCAGTTTAGATCAAGAATCAAAGATGAAAGAAAGGATACATGGTACCTGTTTTTCGAATATTTATATATTTACATTAGTTTGTACAATCACTTTTCGGTTATAGCTGATATAGGTTTATGATAACTAAAGGAAGTAACGTGGTTCTTGGTTACGCAGATGATTTGGAACTGTTGGGTGAGGATGAGGAAACTATCAAATAAAACCACACAACGCTCATAAAAGCCGGAAACAAAATTGGTCTAGCAATTAGTACCAAAAAAACGAAATATAGGGTTAGAAGCAGAAAAGATGATAATTTCGGTGATATAGATATTTCCGGGAATAAATATGCATAGAGATAAATAAACATAGAGCAGTTTAAATATCTAGGATCTACCATATCAAGGAAAACAGAAATGAAGAGGAAATAAAATAAAGATTAAAAGCCAGTAATGCTTGTTATTTCCCGGTAACAAACTACTGCAACAAAACTACTCAGTTTGCGCTAACTCTTCAGAACTTTAAAAATTAGGATATAGAAGGCTGTTATAATACCAATAGTTCTCTATGGATGAGAAACGTGACCACTTACGTCAAGGGAAGAACAAAGCTTGTAATTATTCAAAAATAAAGTACTACGTATAATCAGTTGAGGCACGCATGACGGTATAGAAGGATCAACACAATTAGGATTGATGGATTAATTGCCACCTCTATTGGAATTATTTTATTTGAAAACTAGTTTCGATTAATTTCGAAGGTATCCGTTAGATTTCTTCAGAACTGAAAATGAATGTTTAGAACTCGAAACTAGTTTTAAAATAAAATAATTTCAATAGAAGTGCCAATTAATTCATTAAACCCAATACTACATAGAACATTTGTACCAAAAAAATATGAACATATTTTAGGAGGATATATTATGGGCTTTTACGAAGAAATCAAGACAACACACTAACCTGAAGCAATCATATTGATGATGAAACTTCAGAAATACAAAGGAAAACTACAAGCACATACCTACTAAGATGCAGAGAATGATTATGAAAATTATAGTTTCGTAACGTCAACAAAAGATTTGTTTTGTTTTATTGAATGAATCTCAAGAACCATACTAAATATTTATTAGTAGCAGTCATGAAATTCATCGATATAAACATATCGAGTCAATATTGTAAGAGTTTAGAAGGCTCCACAATGCGGTTCTGCAGGTGTTTTATCCGTAAATATAGTTCAAATAATTACAACACGACTGTTAAAATGGACTTGTAAATTCATTGGGTTTAGGAATGATCGGATTCCAAAAAAGGTAGTCAGTTTTGAGCCGTCGGGTAAACCACCGAAAGGTAGACCGAGACGTAGATGGAAGGATTGCGCAAGAGCTGATCGTATTGGTTTGGGTTTTGATGGGGTGGGTTGGAGGGTATGTGGTCAACGGTTGGTGGTGTCGGCATAGAACTTTAGGGTTCGTAAAGCATTTTCTTTATTTATTTTTAAACTAAAGTACAACTAAAGGTTTTACTACAATTTGAACACACACACATATATATGTATGTATGTATGTGTATGTATATATATATATATATATATATATATATATATATATATATATATTTTGTTTGTTTATACATATATCTTTACAGAAACATTACATGATTCGCTTCCAAGGATATTAAAGCTCTCAAAGGCATCACTACTCTACTACCTGCTTTTAGGAGGCCAAGGAGAGTGGCTGGACTCGACGCTAACTGGTATATTTCAATATCACCTGATCTACTTCCCGAACAAAGAATATAAAAAATGTCTAACGTATGGTTACCAATTAATAACAACCTAAATGAAGTTATAAATTGTCCACCATTAAAGCAACTCCAGTTATTTTGAGATTGCATTAAGTGAAGAAAAAAAGTTTAGATATAAAATAAAATTATACTGTGTAATAAAAATCAAACCCGTATTTTTTCAATAACTTAATGTTGTAAATCGCCATGTTTTGCATACGGCGCACAGTGGGAAAAACACAGAAAAAACCCTAAAAGTGACTTTATTATTTTTGTCTTGTTTGATGGGCCCCTGTATTCATTATTATTTGGTACAAACATTTCCAGTTTGTTTTTTTCAATTTCATTTTTATTTGCGACTCCGAGGCCTTCTAAAGTTGGACAATAATACTACACTCCAAAATGGCCTATTTCTGTTGAGCTACCATTTGGGTCACTGTGGATTTATTTTTATAGATAAACCTATGAAACTTGACATATTTGTAGTTCAAACTCTAAAGAATAATGAAAAAATATTAGATTGGTCCTATGTATGAAATATATTGTCAAAACATATACTAGAGCGAGAGGGAAAAATTAACCAGAATTGTTTAACATGTGTGGTCCTACAAAAAAAGCTCCGCTGAGCTCCGGTTAAAAACTCCATCACTAAAAGCTTACACCACTACTTACCTCTATCAATTTTATTGACAACTGTGCAAAAAAACAACGATTGTTTACAAAGTTGAGATTAGCCTATTCATGGTCCCTATGCTTGTTTATTTACAAACACTAAATACTAAACCTAAGGAAGGGATTCAGACATACAAATGAAGTAATCTAATTCTCAAATGTCAAACAAATATTTAGGGATAGATGGCCAAGTTCATTTTTTGCATTGTCTGAGAAATAGTTATTTCTTATTCCACTTATAGACGGTCATGGAAAAATTCATTTTGGTTTTTTTTTTTTTTCAATATAATAATTTTGTAATAAAATAAAATAAAATTATTATAATAATTATAATAAAAAAAAAAATTGACACTCCAATGTTTTAGGTCTGCTTTCTTCTCAAAAAGTGTTAACATATACATTCACTTTATGAATAAAAATAAAATATTCCGATCTCTGTGAGGTATTTTTTAGTGACTTTCCATTAGAAACTATTGTTCGCGACAAGTATCCTTTGGCATCGGATAAAAAAACCAATTTTTTTGTTATAATATAGTTAAATTAGCATACACTTATGTTAAATTAAATTAAAATTATGTTAAATAAAATAATTTAAAATATCTCTCAGTTTTATTAAAGACAATAATGATATAATTTTTCAATATAGTTGCAATTGTAATGTATTTTTCCTTAATCGAATGAGACTATTTGCAGCTCGATGGGACTAACCGTCTTCTTTTTTTCCGCTTATTGGCTGTTCTGCCCCACTGTGCGGCACACCATTTTGAGATATGAGCGAAAAACCGGAAATCTTTGAAAAAATTGGGACCTTTTGCCCCCTCCCCTTTCCTGTTCGCAGGCCCAAAAACGCCAGGACTTTTAGTATGTTAATTTTCTAACTACCCTGAACATGTTTCCGAAGAAAAACCTTGGATTACAGTAATTGTTTCATTTAAGGAGATTAATATCAATTTGTTATATTAAAAAGGCATAACTCCTCATTTGCTTTATTCAATAACTACATGTTTCGGAGCTTGTCATGTTGCTCCATCTTCAGGTTCTTACACTGTGATAGATGAGATGACCAGTGAGAATATCACAGTGTAAGAACCTGAAGATGGAGCAACATGACAAGCTCCGAAACATGTAGTTATTGAATAAAGCAAATGAGGAGTTATGCCTTTTTAATATAACAATTGGATTACAGAAAACGCACACTACACCCCATTTTCGGCCTTCATTGACTGGACTACTTTCTCCACTTCGCGAATCAGTTTTAGCATTTCGTTAATTGAAAGAATTTACACTTTTCGTGGAGCCATTTTAAAACCTCTCGAGTGAATAACTCATAAGTGACTCGTGTTTCTATGAAATGAAATGGTAAACAATGGCAGAAAACATGAAAACATATTACCCATGAAATTCTTTAAATTTGAGTTCGAGATATAGAGGCGATGACTTCCAATATTTCGATTCATAAAAGCGAAAGTTGACCCCTATTTTTAGTTTGAATTATTTATTCAATTTTTCACGCTTTTTAAGTCTGAAATCGCCTTTTTTGTGGTGAATTTTACGTATAATGTACCTGCGACCGTAGATTATGTTAGGCTTATTTAAGAAGTTTGACACATCGAGAGTGTACTGTATATGTATATTATTTTTGTTTGTAATTTAGATTTAGTCACCAAGAAGAAATATGTTTATAGTGGAAGGTTATATAAGAGTGATTTCTTATTAATTGTTTTTTTTTTTTTAAATAAGCGCTGAGCTGATTTCAATACACATTTTATGGGACCACCTCTGAAGTATGACCTACCAGAATAGTATGAAATATAACCGATCGAAAAAATAATCATTAAAATCGATTCGTGATTGATGGAGTAATCGCGTAACAAACATACAAAAAAAAAAAAAAAAAAAAAAAAAATATATATACACACGAATTAAGAACATCCACCTTTTTGAAGTCGGTTGAAACATGCTTATTTTTTTTATTTCGGCCGAATTCGCTATTTGCAAATTTCTACAGATGAATAATCAAAAAATAATATCAGTTTTTGGTTTAAAAAAAATCGGTTGAACACAGCAAATGTTATGGCCACTAAAAGTTGTTGATATAATTTCAAAAATGTTAACGTCCTTAAAAGGGGTAAATTTGGATAAAATATTTCATGTAAGGGTGTTTTGGTATGTTGAATCGATATCTGAGGTCAGTTTTCCATGAAAAAAATTTCCCACTGATTTTCAGCGACTTTCATTGCAATTTTGTCATTTTGTTTTTGAGCACCCTGAAGCCGGGACGTGTTTTGAGCATAACGAAACTATTTTTATTTCAAATAGCATACAAATTATAATTTGACGTGAAAGAATCATTTCTCTATCATGACTGAGAGTTGAGAAAGAAAATAAAACGAGATTTTCTTATTTTATTTTTTTTCTCGACTCCCAATGTTCACAGGCGGCTATGGCACTAGTTTTGCACTATTATAGGTCCCAAAAATCGGCATTCAAATCTGTGAGTTACAAGTCAAAACGTCCCCTTGTCAGACCAAGACCGCTACTGAGCACTTGTGACATTCCGCTATTTTTCAACTTATCATTACCACATAGGAGAAGACAGTCACAGAACAGTTGTTTGTATGTTCGTTTGTTAAGTTTTGTGGCGTACAACTACACCGGTTATCAACGCCAATTTTTCCTTTTTATTTTGTTTTTGTACCGAAATATTCCGTTATTTGATTTAATTTCCATATTTTATTTAGACTTTTGTTCTATAACATACTTAAAAATTGTGCTAAATTTCTGTAAATAAATCGTTTAATTTTAAGAATTTGAATATTAATTTTGTTGATTCACTGTCATCTCCCAAGACTGTTTGAAGGTCAGTACTCAGTCCCAAGCTATTGAAGCGCGACGAGAAAAAAGGGCATTCTTGAAATATATGTGTTACTGTCAGTATATTATTGCAGTATAGGCACTTCGGCGGAGCTTCTTTAGTGAATAGGTAGGAGTGTGTCAGTCTGGTGGGGCCTATTCTGAGTCTCGTCAGGACCATCTCCTCCCTACGACATTGGCGGCTGGATGTATTCCAGGGTTTGACATTCTTTTTTATTGTTCTCAGTTTATTCGGTGGGCTTTCATTCCACATAGACTGCCATCCATCATCCATCCCATTATATGGGATCCATATAAACTTTACTGCTTTGCCTAAACTTTGTAGTGTGGATAAGTAGGAGTGTATAACTGGGATTTTGGGATGTTTTGGATACATACAATCTAGGCCTTTTAGAGAACTCAACGAATCAGTGACTATCACTATACTATTGTGAGTAAGGGTCAGGCAAAAGTGGAGAGCTGCTGCTATTGCGTTAAGTTCGGCGGTGTAAATATTAGATAATTTATGAAGCTTTATTTTGTGAGTGGAATCTTTTGTAACGAAAGAGGAAGATGCTGATTGATCAGGTTTTGAACCATCTGTGTAAATTATAAATGATTCTGGTATGCTATTAAGAAGGCGGGAAAAGAGGTCTTTGAATTTAGATCGTTCGGTATTATTTTTTGAGTATTTTTGAGTAGTGGTGATAGTCCGGATTCGGAACACAAGCTAAGTATTGGACTTGTTCGAAATGCCCCTGTAGCGATTCGAATTCCGGGGTGGTGAACGGTATCGAGTTTGGAAAGAATGCGGAAAGAAGTCCATTTTGAAACAAATTAATGCTTGATATATTCTGAGTAGGCTCACTCTATCGGCACCCCATTTTGTATTGCTCAGAACACGAATAATATTTAGTTTTTTTATTGCAATTATTTTTTAGGGAGGATATATGATATTCCCAATTTAGTCTTTTGTCGAAATTAAGACCCAAAAATCTGTGATGATTAGTATATGTTTTCGGATAGTTTCCTAAAAACTGTTCTGGTGAGGGAGGTGTATTGCGTTTTCGGCTGAAATGGAGACATTTTGTTTATCTGAATTGGATACCTACAGTAGTCGACCAGTGATGGATTCGGTTCAGTGCCTCTTGCAATTTTAGCTGAATATCCTTAATGCTTTCTGATCGGTAAAATATTGCGAAGTCGTCGGCGAATAGAAGAGGCTTAACTCCTCTAGGAAGGTTGAGCACTAAATCATTAACAGCCAGTGAAAAAAGTGTTGGGCACCCTTGAGGAACTCCTTTGTTCTGTCTGTGATCTTGTGAATATTGGCATCCGATCCGTACCCTAAAATGTCGATTTCTTAGAAATTGTATAATAAATGAATACATTTGTCCCCAGATTCCTATCGATGATAATTTTTGAAGTATGACAGCATGATTTATGTAGTCGAACGCCTTTAGTATATCGAAGAAGACAGCAATCATTTGTTGACCCTTCACAAATGCATATTGTGCTTCCGTATCTAAAATCAATACTTGATCAATTGTTGATCGGCCTTTTCGGAAACCTGATTGAAACGATTGGATAAAATTATTCTTTTCCAGGATCCACCTCAATCTTTTATTTACCATTCGTTCCACTACTTTGCAGAGGCAACTTGTCAGGAATATTGGACAGTAACTGGATGGAATGAGCTTGTCTTTTCCAGTTTTGAGGATTGGGATAATTATGGAGTCTCACCAGGTATTTGGTATTATACCGGAATGCCAAATGTGATTATAATAGTCTAGTAACCAGTGTTTAGTATTGTTCGAAAGTTTAATTATCATCTCATAATGGATATTATCGGAACCCGGGTGAGCAGCCTTTTACAGTATTTAATGTATAATTTAGTTCCCACATCGTAAATGGGGTGTTGTAGTAAGTTGAATGTGATGTACTATTTTCATGTTCTATTTCTTCAAAGTCCACATTAATAGAGTAACTATTATTTCTGAAATTGAATGTTTCCGAGTAGTGATCAGCAAAGGCATTTGAAACTTTTGATGGATCATCGGACAGCTGGTCATTCACTAAAATTGTGAAGCGAGGTAAAGAGTTTTTGAAGTTAATTTTTCGGATATTGTTCCAGACGGTGCTAGTACTAGTAGAAGTATTTATGCTATTTATAAATTTTTTCCAAGACTCAGTTTTATGTTGATTAAAGGTAATACTGCAAATGACTTTTTGTTTTTTGTATTCTATTAAATTATCAGATGTCATGCGTCTGAGGAATCTTTTGTAGGCCCTACGGCGGTTTTTGAGGGCTTGCTTACAGGCGTCATTAAACCAAGGAACGGCTGGTCTTTTTGAGTCACCGGACGACATCGGTATCGCTGCTTGTGCTGCTTGGATGATAGTGCTAGTTATTGCTAGGCATCCCTCTTCGATACTCAGATCACATTGAGAGTTTTGTGGTAAAGTAGTTAAAGAAGTAAATTGAGGCCAGTCAGCTTTGTCTAGAATATATCTGGGTTTAACTTGGTATATTGGATTTAATGCGAGGAATTTTATCAGAATTGGGAAGTGGTCACTGCTATGTAAATCGGGAAGTACAGTCCAGTCTAAATTATTGTAGAGTCTAGGGCTGCAAAGAGATAGGTCGAGAGCAGAAAATGTCCCGTAACTGGAACTGAGGTAGGTAGGTTGTGTTGTATTTCGTAGAAGTAAGTCAGAAAATTCAATAAAATTTTCTTTTATTTTTGCACGCATGTTTAAATCTCGGGATCCCCATAACGGACTATGACCATTGAGATCTCCGACAAAGAGCACAGGACGTGGAAGTTGGTTAAAAATATCAAGTAAATGCTGGGTTTCTATAGTACGATCCTGTGGTAGGTACATATTACAAACGGAGAATGTGAAATTTAAGTGAATTTTGGCAGCTACGTCTTGGAGGTGAGTATTTATTGAAATCGGTTCTGAATATACTAATTCCTCAACAGCAAGAAGAACGCCATGGTGGCCATGATTCGGATTAGAGCTATCTTTTCTATAAATTTTAAAATTTTTTAATGTTCTTTTTTCATTATTTAAAAGATTGGTTTCCTGGAGAGCTATACAAAAGGGGTTTACATTACAGAACAGTTGTAAGAAGGTTATATTGCATTTAGTTTAAGGAATCGTATCACATTTTGCATAGTGACCTTGTTTTGTATAATTATATTAGTGAAATGCAGTGACATTTCTTTTTGTCCGCCAGTCTTCACTATCTTCCTAAGCCAGTAGGAAGGGATGCCCATTGTGAAGAACTACTCACTAGTAGCACTTCAAAAAAGTTCTAAACTAAAAGGTCTCTTGGCCATCTTCTTTTCAGACGCCTCGGTGGGTTATCAAGTATCGAATGAGAAGCAAGTTGAGAGACTAATGTATTTGTGTGGGAGTGCAGTTTACTATGAAAGGATTGGTATCTGGTTTGGGCTAAATCAGCAAATATGGAACATTGAGGTCTTTATGGATAAGTTTATTCGTGACAAAGTAAGGAGCTTTAAGGATCTTTCGAAGGATTTTGGATTGTAAGGATTGGATTCGAGAAGAATTGGATGGTTTAATGGAGCCGCAAAGCTCAACTCCGTATGGCCATATAGGTCTAATAACTGTCATGTAAATGAGTCTCTTGTAATTTATTGGAAGCTTTGATCGTTTGTCTAGTATATGTTGGAGTAGTCTATAATGACGGGCCGTTTCTTGTAGTTTTAGTCTTGTATGTGGATTCCAAGTAAGTCGTTTGTCCAAATGGAGTCCTAGGTAGAGGAACTGTTCAACAGGGATTAGAGGAATATTATTAAAGGATACCGTAGGACAGGATGTCGTAGGTATACGACAGAGGGTAAAGGTTATTTGATGGGATTTATTTTAATTCTCCATTTTTGACACCATTCTTGAAGGTTTATGATGTGGGATTGGAGTACCTGGGATGCAATGAAGGGATCATTATTTACTGATAACAAAAATGTGTCTTCAGCGTAAGTGGTTAGGACAGTGCTAGGATGGGTCGGGATGTCAGCTGTATAAACTGTGTAGAGGATGGGAGCTGGGATACTTCCTTGAGGAACTCCGGCAGGCTGAGTAAAGAGGGATGAATGGGCGGAATTGTGACTTACTCTGAATGTTCTGTCATTGAGGATTGTATAATAAGGAAGTATGTAGGAGAAAGGAATTTACGGAGTTTTTAAAGCAGTCCCTCGTGCCGGATTCGGTCAAAGGCTTGTTCTACGTCGAGAAAGGCTCCAGTGCAGTACATCCCGCGCTCCAATACGGACGAGACAACGTCCACCACACGATGGCATTGCTGGATAGTGGAGTGTGACGTTCGGAAACCAAACTGGTGATCAGGGATAATGTGATAGGATTCAAGCGTTTCAGAATGAGTTTTTCCAGGATTTTGCCCATAATGGGCAGGAGTGATATTGGACGATATGAGGATGGGAGTTCAGGTGTTTTTTTTTTTTGGCTTAGGTATCATCTTTACTATGGATAGTTTCCAAGGATTGGAAAGTATGTGGTGCGGAGAACAGCATTACAAATATAGGTTAGGAATAGGATCGCTTTCTGAGGAAGGAGTTTTAGGTTTTGGGCTGTAATTAGATCATGTCCAGGGGCTTTGTTAGAGGGTAATTTGTGGATTATTTTAGATACCTCTGAAGGATGGATTGCTTCAGGAGGAGGAGACATTTGGAGTGGAATGTTCAGTTCTTCTTCAACACATTGAAAGTGATAAGGATTGAATGTATCAGGATGGGGGTTGAATGATTTAAAGAGGTGCTAACCGAAAATGTGGGATTTTTCTGCGTCTGATCTTGTCCAGGTTTAGGAATCTGTAAGGAGAGGATGATTAAAGTTTTTGTACTTAAGACGTTTTTTCGTAGTTATCCGTCATAGTCTACACGTCCTGTAATCAGTCTAGGAAGAGAGGGTTAGGAACGGGATTTGAATGCAGGAGAAGCAGAACAGGGCTATGATCTGATGATAGGTCATCAAGGGATTTGATGATGGTTTGAGAGGATGAAATATGAGAAGATATAAATATATAGAGAATATCAGGACGTTTTTTGAGGAATGTGGCCAGTAAGTAGGGTTCAAGGGTGTGAGGAAAGAATTAAAATACGGGATAAAATGCTGGAGTTAGTTGATCGACAACTAACATCATCTAAAAACATCAACTAAAACATCATCGCTGGTGTTTGGCATTGTAGTCTCCTCCAGCATTGAAGCGCGGTCCGAATGATAAGAATAAAGAATCAAGTAGGTTCTGAGAAAGGGAATTACCAGGAGGAATGTATACAGCTGAAAATGTTATATGGAAAGGGCGAGTTAAAATGGATACTGAGGTGGATTGAATGGCCTCAATTGAAGTAGAAGGGATAACAGAATGAGGTATTGATTTATGGGAAATCAGATCTGTAAGTGATGTAGTCACGTATGTAAAAATATGACAGTTGAGTAAAGTGAGTTTCAGTCAACAGGGCAATGTCTATTTGATTGTCATGGAGAAAAATGACAAGTTCGTCTCGGTGATTTTGTAGTCCGTTAGCATTCCACAAAATGACAGCTAGAGGCTTAGCGCTCATCTAGCTACATTGAATTGAATTTTCGAAAGGACTCTGGTAAGAAGGATGATGAGGGGCTTTGGTATTTGGGGTGAAGGGTTGCTCTGTAAAGGTGGATGGATCGGAGGAGGATATTGCTTCTGAGGCGGGAGTTTGACTTTTAACGGTTAATTATGGTGTTTCTGGTTTGGGGGTTGAAGTTGAGTTTGGGAGGCCTGAGGATGTGATTAGGTGATTCGAGGCGCCTGACGTTGAGGCTGATACCTGATTTTATCACAGTACGAAGCTTCTTGTCGTGGTTGCTGATCCAGTGCTGAAGTTGATTGCTGTTCTGTTCTCTGGAAATGGGCTTCTTGAGTTCTATTATATTTTTGTGAACTGTTGATTTCAGGTTCTTGAGTTCTTTGTTTTAAGGTTGATTAGGAATTTCTCAGGCTGTGCACACTTTTGTATACTAAACAGCCTCTGTAGCTTGTTGGATGGTCTTGTCCACACAGCGCGCATACTGCAGGTGTATCCTTCGATTTTTGGCATGTTTCAGTTGAATTTGGGGCAGCAAATTTCACACACCTGGCTTGTGATGGCAGTAAATCTTTGGCTGGTGTGCCCGAGACTTTGGCATCGAGTGCACTGGACTATAGTTGCCCTTCTCCTTTGTTCTTCAAATCTCACGACTGAATTTACCAGTCTGATTACGTCGAATATTTCATCGTTGTTGCCAGCTGGCTCCAAGTCGACGAAGAATCATCAATCATCTTTATTTGATGTTTTGATTTTAATATCTTTAACCCGAGAGAAGCAGTTGAAATTAGTCTCTCCGATCAGAGCTGATATTTCACGGCAAAATGAGATGAAATTTTCAGTTTTGGATACAAAGATTGATGCGGTGTGATGCGGATCAGATGGGTGATGCGGATTTGAGTTATTATTGTTGGTTGATGATGTAGACGGATTAGATGTATTCGGCATGGTGGTTGGGTGTGATTTTTTGGCTGCAGTAGTTTTACTGCGGGTTTGAAGATTATTATTATTATTATTATTTGATATATTATTAGTGTTGCTGGTTGTCTTTTTTGATTTATTGGTTTTCTTTTTCTTTTTATTTGGTGAATTGTCCGCTGAACCTGGGGTAGCGTTTCTAAAGAGTACTTCTAGACTGGTACTCAGTTTCGTTAAATTCAGAATAAGAAGGGGCCTCTGTCTCTGAGTCATCACCAGATGTAACAACCTCCATTATGTTATAATAATAAACAATACAAATAATAATGCTAATAAAAAAAATATAATAATAATTGTGATGCTATTGAGTGAAGTAACGTAAATATTTTAGAACTGAAATATTCACATTATCTACAATATTTATACAATGAGTACACTACACAGTAACAGTGTACACTAGTGTACTGTTTTTGGCATGGTTGTTTGAAAAAAATCAATCATGTCAATGAGTTTTTGCAAAGAAAAGATATTACAGTAGATTTGGCTGCCCGGAACCTTCAAGATCTTTTAAAGTTGTTGAAGTCCTGTAGAGAGTTTGCTCCATCTAAGGCCATTACTGAGGGTAAATTCTTAGCAAGTATGAATGATCTACCCTCTGAGTTTTCAGAAAAAGTACAAAGGAAAAAGAAAAAAATGCCTGATGAGCTGAGTGGTGATGAAGCTCCAACAAGTGCTCAGAATGTGTGTCAAGTAGCTATGTTAGAGGTTATTGACCGGATGATTATGGAACTTAATGACAGGTTTAAGGCTTTAGACAATATAAACAGCAAGTTTGGATTTTTAAATGGAGTTCGAATTAGAGAATTACAAGTAAAAGATTTAAAAATTAAAGCAGAAGAATTGGCAAACATCTACACTGCGGATCTCAACAAGGAGGAATTTAAATTTGAAATGGAAAGTTTCAAACACCACGCTTTGTCAGTTGACGAGAAATTAAAAGAAGCCACATCAAGAGAAATGTTAAGTCTCATTTATAAAAATAAACTGGAGGAAGGCTACCCGAACATCACTACCGCACTAAGAATGTTTCTCACGCTACCAGTCACAGTGTCATCTGGAGAACGAAGTTTTAGCAAACTGAAACTCATCAAGAACTACATGAGAAGTACAATGGGACAGGAGAGGCTCTCTAATCTAACCATTATATCAATTGAACACCAACGAGCTTCCCTCATCAACTTTGACGACATCATCAGTACATTTGCAGCTAAAAAGGCTAGAAGAATTCAAGTTTAGGTACAATATAAAACAAACTTTTTTTTTTAATTCTTAACTATATCTAAATCATTTGTTTGTTTTGTTACTGTTAGTTTCTCACGCTACCAGTTACAGTGTTATCTGGAGAACGATGTTTTAGCAAACTGAAGCTCATAAAAAACTACATGAGAAGTACAATGGGAAACGAGAGGCTCTCTAATCTAAGCATAATATCAATTGAAAATCAACGAGCTTCCGTCATCTACTTTGACGACATCATCGGTACATTTGCAGCTAAGAAGCCTAGAAGAATTCAAGTTAAGGTACAATAAAAAACGAACATGTTTTTTTTTTTTTTTTAATTCTTAACTATATCTAAATCATTTTTTGTTTGTTTTGTTACTGTTAGTTAATTTTAATTAACAATACGGAGGTGTTGTATTTTAATAGTGGGGGGGGTGCAAACTGATCTTTGCCCCCCCTGACAAATCTCCTAGTTCCGGCCCTGTCTAAAGAACAGCTTGATCTTCACCTTATTTGGGGAAGTCACAATGTCGTATTTACTTCAACGCTCACCGTTTTTCGAAAAAACTATCCACAAAACGTCAAATTTTACAAAAACTTGCAAATTTAATTAGCTTTTGAATGATATGTTAAACGTAATAATTTTGCTTCAATTTTATGGAGAAATTTACTTTTGAAATAAAACGTGGTGTTCTCATTTGGCATACAAATCAGTTATAGCCGGCCTCAAAAAAAAACAAACTAAAAGTTCAATTTCAAAGTTAAAGTTACTTTCAAAAGTTTTTAAATGAGTCTTGCAATATTTTATACGAAGTTAAAGTTAAAGAGGAAAGTGACAAGCTTAACAAGAAACTGAGTACTGGGGTCGCGAATGAAGATGAATTATCTCGTCCAGACTCTTCAACTGGTCGCTAAGACTCGTCTGAGTTTTCTTTTGATTTTAGGGATCTTGGTTCATGGCCATCGAGTTTTTTCCATTTCAGAAAGGTGTTACATAAAAAAAAATGAGAGTCGAAAATATGATTGAGCCAAATTTAAGAAATAGCAGGACGTCACGTAACCAAAGATTATGTTATAAAGAACTCAAAAATGGATCAAAAGTAAAGAGATCATGACTTATTCTACAGTGAAACTAATAAAGTACTATATTGTGTTCCCTTCAGGCTGTTATCACACTTAGCGTCACATCGTTTCTTTCTTAGCTAAATAAAAAGTTAGCTAAATAAAAACAATACTAATTGGAAAAAAATAAGTAAAAAATTGCCGGAACATGAAAATTTATCCAACCACTTTACTTTTGTTCGTGGGAAACTTTAGAATCTTGTTTACTAAAGGGAGGTATTGATGCAGAATTTCGAAATCAGATCCATCTAGAAGAGTCTCACTGGAAAGCAGTGTTGCGCTGCATCGTTGATGCTATTCTATTCCTGGCAAAGCAAGGGAGTCCATTCCGAGGAACAAAAGAAGACTGTGATTTCAGCGACCCATCCAGTGGAAAATTCTTTAACACGATTGAACTTGTATCGCATTACAGTGTCCCTCTTCAACAACATATTGAGCGGCATAACAAAGGGCAAATCTCGTACTTTTCACATAAAATACAAGATGTTTCTTTAAATTATTGCCAATAACATAAGTAAAAGATAATTCTGGAAATCATGAATTTGAAATATTTTTCCTTAATATTTGACTGTACTCCGGATATCATCCACAGTGAACAAATGACTGAACTAGTTCGCTACGTCAAAGCAAATACATCAGAGGTAGAAGAAAGTTTTATTGATTTTTTCCCAGTTAGTGACAAAGCAGGTGAAGGTATCCAAGAAATCCTAAAAAAAATTAGTCCAAGATGGACTTAATATAGAGGAATGTAGAGGCCAAAACTACAACGAGGCAAATGTGGCGGGGAAATATTAAGGTGTTCAGTCCCACCTACTTCAAGAATCTTTGTTTTGTAATTGTTAGTTAATTTTAATTATCAATACGGAGATGTTGTATTTTAATGGTGAGGCACTGAGGAGGTGAGGGGGAGTGGGGGGGGGAGCGTCAAACTGATTTTTGCCCCCTGACAAATTTTCTAGTTCCGGCCCTGTATGTAAGCTTGAGAGGAAAGGATTTTTGGGGTCAGATTCCCCCTTAGAATCAGATTTCTCTTAATGTTTATAATGTTGATTCAATAAATTTTTAATGTTAATTTATTTTTCTAAAACTATTCACCTTGTTTATTTTTTCGTTGTAAAATATATATTATTTTGACAATAACAAAATGTAAATTTTTTGAAACAATAAAAAAAATAAATGCTTATAACTTTAATTTACTAACCTGATTGTTACTGCCACATCTGAATAGGCTGGAAACATTTTCTATACGGTGTGTTGCGACGCACAGTGAGGCAGACACGGAAAAAAATCTGAAGATGGTTTTTAAGAAGAGTTTTTGAAGTGGTTATACAAAAAAAGCTTCGCTGAACTCCGTTAAAAATTATTATTTTCATAAAGCATATACTATTACTTAATATTCCTATAAATTTCATTGACAACTGATTACAACTGTACTTACATAAAAAAACAGGATTGTTTACAAAGTCCGGATTAGTGCGTTCATGGTCTATATGTTTATTTAAATAGTTATCAGTATGCTTTCTTCTCAAAGAGTATGAACATGGATATTCTTATTAAAGAGACTATTAAAATGAAATGATCCGATGTATGTGAGGAAGGTTCTAGACGGACCATTATAAACCTTAGTTTCTGTTTTCAGGAAGTATATTTTGGTATCGGAGGCTAACTTCAATGAGCGGTACAAATAATAATTTTCTTTTCTCTTTACAAACAAAAATTAAAATTGGTTTTAATTTAATATGGATAAGTTTACTTAAGTTTCGCAAAGAAGAAGCAGTTAGGTAGGGAATTTTTCCAAGTCATGCTAGAATTAAATTTATGGAATATATTCTTCATCCAGGCTATCAAAACTAATATCCCAATAAAAGAATCCGCAAACGAACGAATACAAAAAACGGTCTATCATTAAGGATAAAAGTTGATTTTGTAAAGCATCATTCTTTCCATTATATAGGTAAATAATGTATTCTTTTGTGCCATTCTGAACCAGCTTATTCTAAAGCAATCGACATAAAAATGTGAAAATCGAAACAACATTTTATTGAAATAAAGTTAGAATATAATTACATACAATTAAATTTTACAAAATAATTAAAAATATCTGCACTTGCGTTGTCAATATTATTACAGAATAAAATAATATAATTTCCACTAGTTACAATTCTCGTATATTTTTTCAAGCTAAATCGAATAAGACTATTTGCATCTCGACTAACCATTCTCGAAAAAAAAATTGTTTTTTTCCGGTTTTTAGCCGTTTTGCCCGGTAATTTTTGGTTTTTACATGTAGATCACTAACAGTTTTTACTCATCCTGAAATAGTTAAAAAACTTGATATATCATTTCTTAAGATAAAGTTTCCATCATTTCAAAAAATTTTAAAAGTAAAAATAACGCCCCAACCTTGTCTCTTCTACACGTAATATTGATTGGATGAACCCAGTGCATCCTGTTTTCTCCTTTTACTCAAACGCCTGTACAAGATCATCATTGATACAAGCTTATTGCGATCTATCACTCAATATGAGCCTGTACCGAACGTTCTGATATCGGTTGCTCGATAACCGGGTAAATGTGAAAATATCAAACTTCTGTTTCGGTGTCGGCTATATGTCGGTTGTATGTCGTTTGAACGACAGTCGGGTAGATGTGAAACGAGCTTAACTCATATCGGCTATGTATATGTAAATACCGTAAACCGGTTGTGGTCAGTTCAAAATTGTTATAAGGAGCTTGTTTTGAAGCATGAATTCAAATGAAAAGTTACATAACTCGATAACATAAAATTAATGAAGCGATTCCACAATAATTCCTTAAGAATCCAAAGTTTTAAAAACAATTATACTTTATAAAATGGGTATTAATTAAGGGGATACTATTCCAGGTAAACACAAATAAATGGAGTATTTCCTCATTAGTTGAATATTTGTTTAGCCTGACCATAGATAGATAGATAGATAGAAAATACTTTTATTAATAATATTTACAGAATTTTGTATTTACAAAAGTGTTCAAAGTAATGTTACTGACATAGCTACGGCTGTCTGTCAGGAGCGCTTTTAGTTTAAAAATGATTTTATATCATTATTGTTTATTTATTTTTAAATATGTAAATATTTATTGATTTATTAAATAATCTATTCACAAACAATACAATCCAAAAAAATACAATACAATCTAATTACATATTATATAATCAATTATTTATCATTAATTATATCTTAAACAACAATATCATAATTATCATATATCCTATAACAATATCTCCATTATATCTCAAATAATAATATATATCCACCCATTATTATACAATTCAATAATATCTAATTATTATCATTTTTATTTATAACATATACTATCAATCAATGACATCCAAAGAATTATCAGGTTATTAATAATTAAAATTTTGAACAAGAAAGGAACGGTAGAAATAGGCTTCTTTCAAGTAACTCACTAGAGCTGCCCAGTCTTCACCATTTAGGTATTTGACCATATCAATTTAAGTCATAGTAACTACACCGAAATATTTTTTCCTCATTCCCCCTAAGACTTTACAACGTCCTAAATAATGGAATACATCTTCATTTTCTCCCATATTACACATAGAACAAATGTAATTTTGTCCCTGGATGAATGGTCTGTAGTTCAAGTTGAGAAGTTCGCCTCTAATTTTAATTATGACGCCTATATCAGATATTGGTAAATTTGAATTAATATAATCAATGTCAAAAGATAGTTGTTTATAGATTTGGTGATATTGGCATTTTAAAGCTCTTTCCCTATAACACGTTTCATAATAGATAATTAGGCTAGATTTCAAAACTTTCAAATCTTTCCCCAAATGTTCTGCAGTATTGAAGGATGTGTTAAAGTTGCTTTTGACTTTCTCGGACCAATTTATCCATTCCTTAAACCATAATAGTTTTCTTTTGATCACTTCTTCTGCAACCAATTTCGTTAAACGACCTCCATCTAGATCTAGGGTCTTTAATATGTATTTATATTGTAATTGAAAGGTAAAAACATGAATTGGTGAAATTTTGGCTTCTAAGTATATCATGTAATTTGGAGTATTTTTTGGCAATTTAAATATTTTTTTAACAAAGGTCCTCTGGACACCTTCTATTTATCAGCATATCGATAGCCCCAAACCTGACTCCCATATGTAAGAATTGATCTGGTTACAGACTTAAAAACTTCATTTTTTGTTGAAAGAGGAATATGTTTTGTCAGAAATAAATTATTCCAAACACTATTAAGACCAAGCAAAGCATGGCGAGCCGTTTGATTTAAGTGATCAGTGAGTGTCAAACTTGGAGACAATGTAATCCCTAAATACTTATATCGGTTGACTACCTTGACTGGTTGATTATTAAATATCCAAGAGTCACGCTCACTAAGCTTTCCTCCGCTTTTCCTAAAAACCATGATATTTGACTTGGATAAATTCACTAACAAATTCCACTCTTTAACATACTGTTCAAGCTCTTTTATCATGGTTTAGCCTGACCATTACTTCTTAGTTCGGTAACCATAACTAGTGATAATATTCATTAAACTATTAGTATTAGGGGATTTTACAAAAATCAGTATTAATAATACAACTGATTATTATTCATGTAATGTAATGTTTTCGTATTCCGATTATTCGTATTTCCGGGTAATTTATATAAATCCCCGTGGTATGTTATGTGGTTTAAAATAATTAATTTCAGACCCCTTCTTAATTCGCATTATCTTTATGCTCGAGATCGCTTAAAACACTATATAATATATTATTTCCGACTTAATACCTCATTAATTCGTATTGTTTTCAAGAAGTCAAACAAATTGACGTACCCAAGCGTTTTTACATCATATTCGCACAATCATAAAATCTACAAAAATCAATTCATTTTTACACGACTATGTCTTTTGGCTGGGCATCTATACTTTTTGGGTGTAACGTTTTTTTCACCCTCAAAATATTCAGTGTTGCTCGGATCAAAAACTTTACGAAAGTTTTATTGTCTAAATTTAATACATAATCTTTTTGATATAAAAAATTTGTCGCTAGGATCTACTGTTTAGGAGCAATATTTCACGTTGTAAAGTATTTTTCACTTTTTTTTTTTTTCACACTCAAAAATGTAACATTTTGACATGCTCTAGCTCTGTTGACATTGCTCGGATCGAATAATTACCAACAGTTTCATGATCAGAAATCCAGTGAAGAATAATTTTTCATATAAAATTTGTTACTAGGTAGGACCTACCGTTTCGGAGACCCTTAATTTGGATTGCAAAGAAAGCACGCTTTTACCACAAGATTTAATGTCATAAACCGGTATCCTTCATAGACCTGGAACAATTCTTCATCAGTAACTTAAAAACAAGAAAATAAAGTAGTCATTTTCATCAATTATATTTTGACATTACTAACCAGTAAGGCCTCGTAAAATTCTTTTACCGATAATTATATGAATAATTAATTACAATAGTCAAGTAATTATTCCTAAATTGTATGTTATTAACAATGTAAACTAACTAAATATACGAAAACGCTTTTATTACTTCGCTTATCCAGTGACTAGGCATTTCCCTTCTAATAGTACGGCACACAGTGGGGCAAACTCGGAAAAAACTTTGAAAATGACTTTATTATTTTTTTCGAGTTTGATGGGCAATTGTATTCATTACTAATTGGTGCAAACATTTTCAGTTGGTTTTTTTCAATTTAATTTTTATTTGCGACTCTGGGGCCTTCTAAAGTTGGACAATATTACTCCACCCCAAAATGACCTTTTTCTATTGAGCTACAATTTAGGTCACTGTGGATTTATTTTTAAAGATAAACCTATGAAACGACAGATTTGTAGTTCAGGTACAAAAGAATAATGGAAAAAATTAGATTGGTCCACTGTATGAAGTACATTATCAAAAAACATTCTAGAGCGAGTGTGAGAAAGTAACCAGATTTTTTCAATAAAAAAAAAGCTCCGCTTAGCTCCGGTGAAAAATTACCATTTTCATAAAGCTTATGCTATTACTTAATATCTCTATAAATTTCATTGGCAACTGATAACAACTGTATATAAAAACAAAGATTGTTTGCAATGTTGGGATTAGTACGTTCGTTGTCTCTATTTATATTCTCATTGCAGAAACTATTAAAACAAAATATTCCGATGTATGTGATGTAGTTTCTAGTAACGGATCATTATAAACTTTAGTTTCTATTTTCGGGAAGTACTCTTTGGTATCGGATGCTTTGGTAACTTCAATGAATGGTTCAATTAATAAATGTTTTTTTTTTCTTATTACAAGAAAAATTAAAATTGGTTTTACTTTAATAAGGGATAAGTTTACATATCAAGACATGAACCTAAGTTTCGCAAAAGAAGAAGCAGTTAGTTAAGTTGGGAATTTTTCCACTTAATGCTAAAATTAAATGTAAAGGAATATATTCTTCACCTAGGCTTTATCCTTGAATTCCAGCGTTTGAAAACTATCAAAACTATTATCCCAATAAAAGAAGCCGCAAAGGGACGAATGCAAAAACGGTCTATCATTAACACGTTGAATGCCCAGCTACGAGATAACTCGTAGATTGGTTTCTTTCTAGAACGTCAACTACGAGTTATTTCGCCCTGTGTTTACTTGCCATTTTTGTGCAGCTACGATTGAACTCGAAATATAAAAAATCAATGCTGGCTTGCATAAACAGAGCATTTATTAAAAAACTAACAAAAGATATAATTTAACATTTTTAATATAATAATACATTATTTATGCTTTTTGATGATAACTATGCTCTCGAATTGGAGTTTTTAATAATATAATGTTATTAAATCAAATTGTCATTTTAGGCCAGATTTCTGAAAATTGCCGTGGCAGTCAACGTGTTAAGGATATATGTTGATTTCTTAATGCAGGGATACGGTTCCAGTAACGCCGGAAATACATCAAGAAATGTTTTTCTTTAACTGCCTAAATAACTCAAGTTAGCTATGAATTAGTTATGAACAAATACCTTAAGTACTATGGTCTATATATACTTTACTGGGAAATGTTCTCGTGCTAACAAGCATGTGTTTTATAAGCTGCTAAAATCCTCAGATCCCTACAAAACATACACGAGGCCTGAACCTAAAAAATAAACACCTTAACATCAGTTACAAGATGATATGTTGTAAATTGGTTTTAATTTAATATGGATAAGTTTACTTAAGTTTTGCAAAGAAGAAGCAGTTAGGTAGGGAATTTTTCCAATTCATGCTAGAATTACATTAATGGAATATATTCTTCATCCAGGCTATCAAAAATAATATCCCAATAAAAGAAGCCGCAAACGAACGAATACAAAAAACGGTCTATCATTAAGGATAAAAGTTGATTTTGTAAAGCATCATACTTTCCATTATATAGGTAAATAATGAATTCTTTTGTGCCATTCTGAACCAGCTTATTCGAAAGCAATCGACATAAAAATGCGAAAATCGCAAAATGGAGCCAACATTTTATTGAAATGAAGTTACATTAGTATAAAGTTATGTTAAATTAAATTTTACAAAATAATTTAATCGTTAAAATCGTTAAATATTTTGAAAGAGTATCCTGGAGAACAACAATAACCTTCCATAGAATGGGTTAACAAAGTCGGAATATCTTTCCGCCATCTTAAAAACAGTTAAATCGTCAAATATTTCAAAAAAGTGTCTTTTTAAGGACAATGGCGGTAGTCCTCCATCTTAAAATCGTCAAATATTTTAAAACAGTATCCTGGAGGACAACAATGGCGGAAGTTGTGCTTCGGATAACTTAAAAAACCGTTAAAAACATAATATCCTTAAGGACAAAAACTAATATCTAATTGTGAAAGGAGAGAGTGGCTAAGGATGTCCTTCGGCCTCAAAAAATCCTCAGATCCTGGCAGATCTGTAAAACAGTGTCCTTATAGCTTTTTTTCATTCGATGCAGAAGCCGTTCCATAATTGTTTTATTTTTTGAGCCCAAGACTTACATTGAAGTCTTATACTGGCCTGGGTGGAAGGTCAAGATTCATTTCGTGGGTCCGCCACAAAATAAATTTTAACCCGCTCAGTTGAGATTCGAACCCACGACCTTCTGGTTACAAACGCGCTGAGACCCTCTCCCCAACTCGCTCGGC
This sequence comes from Euschistus heros, assembly GCA_003667255.2. Classification (NCBI taxonomy): domain Eukaryota; kingdom Metazoa; phylum Arthropoda; class Insecta; order Hemiptera; family Pentatomidae; genus Euschistus; species Euschistus heros. The sequence goes on from RCWM02000042.1 coordinate 1,659,101, forward strand.
CATCGATTCCCCCCCCCCCCCCGTTCCATCATTCTTTCCATTATATAGATAAATAATGAATTATTTCGAACCATTTTGAACCAGCTTATTCGAAAGCAACTAGAAAAAAATGATGTTAATTTAAATTTTACAAAAAATAAAAATAAAAAAAGATAAAAATATTCACACTTGCGTTGTCAATATTATTAATGAATAAAGTGACTTATTTTCAAATAAGTTACAATTCTAATGCATTTTTACATTCTGAATTGAATGAAAAAATACATTAGAATTGTAGCTCATTTGAATAATTATTTCATTTTATTTTTTAATAATATGGACAACGCAAATGCAGGTATCTTAAATTATTTTTTAAAATTTAATTTAACATAACTTTATTCTAATAATGAATACAGTAGCCCATCAAATTGGACAAAAATAATAGAATCATTTTTTAGAGTTTTTTCCTAGTTCACAGTTGCGGCATAGGTCTCAGTATTGCCTGATACTTCTTTAGAAGAATAATTTTTTCGTTCCATAAAAATAAACTCTTCTTTTTCTTCCTTATATACACGACAGACTAGGTGGTCCTTGGCCTGTTCCTTCAGGATTTTATTAGTTGTGTAGAAAAGGGATTTAAGAAATTAATGGTATTTGTTTTTAGAGGTTCCAGTCCAGCTGTAAAAAAGAAATGTTAAGTTTATTTACATTTATTTATTTCTATATAACAAGAAATTCACAGAGATTTTGCTACATTTTTGATCTAGTTTAACCCAATGTTTTTTTATACACTAAGAGATACTCACCCTGTATATTTGATAAACACACAAAGTTTTACCTCTGACATATGTTTGGGTTTCTATTGATGACAATCCTCAATACAGATCGAGTAGCCGTTCCTACGACCTATTGTTGTTTGTGATGGATTATGTACTCATCAGAACATTGCCAAAGTGTGATTACAGACAGTTATTGAGTGGGCCAATGAAGTAATTATGAAATTTTTAAAACATTACTATAAATAACTTGTCTGGAACCCGAGACATGAATTAAAAGTAATCACAATAACCATAAAATTGTGATTATAGTTTCGGTTGCAACAAATTATTAAATTATTACAACTTTCCCAGTCCTCCATCATTCTTTAAAAATGCTCAACAGAATTGGACAACAACCAATCTTTACCGATATTCATAATAATTTATAAGATCCTTCTTATGTAATGTACTTGCCAATAGGTTCATTCAAAAGTAAGAAAATACCTCCCCCATCCATAACTAAAATTAATATTGATTCGTTTTAATCCTATAAAAGCATTATTCTACTTTTTTAGCTTTTGCCTGTACTATTTTTAGTGTATATGGCTGAAACTGTTGGAGCGAAATACAAAAAAGCGACTGTGGCAGTTTACGCCGATAGTTTATTAAACGCCACGAGGTCTCAACTGCAGGCGTTTGCAAGACAGAATGCGATCAAATTACAATAAAATTGGAAACATTGAATACAATTAACCAAGATAATCGACTGCATAATTTTTTCGTTCCATAAAAATAAACTCTTCTTCTTCTTCTTCTTCTTCTTCTACTACTTTATAGGCACGACAGACTAGGCAGTCAGTCCTTGGCCTGCTCACTCTTGCCCAGTTTCGTCTGTCTGCAGCAATTCTTAAAGACACTTTAAAACTTCGGAGGTCCTCCAAGATGTTATTCTTCCATCCTTCCATTACCTTCTGGGTAACTTTGATAATGCCCTTTATAGCTCTGCTATCATCCATTCTCATGAGGTGTCCCAACCACTTCAGACGTTGAATTTGCATAGTCAGACAAATTCAGGTCTCCATTCAGCGCATTTAATGCATTATTCTTTCTAAGGATATATGCCCCATTCTTTTTTATAGGTCCTAGAATAGGCCTTAACACATTGCGCTCGAAGATATCTATCTTAGCAGCTACTGATTTTTTAAAAGCCCGTGCCTCACATGTGTTTGTAGAATTCTTCCTATACAGCTTTAACTTGGTTGTGGCACTTTTCATATGGTGAGCAATGGAGAAAAATGCTTCATTAGCGGAGACAATGCGTGCCTGGATGTCTTCCTCTTCTAATTCATTAACTAGTTTAACTAACTTTGCGTGTAGTTACTTAAAACTAACAACATATTGGAATATGTAATTTCTAAATGTTTAACACTTATGGGGACACACAGGTTTCTTTTTCTCAAGAAAAATAGATAAATGCTAACTCACTAAAACCTAGACGGCAGATAGAAATACGAATAGGCCGGCGGGCAGAATAGTGTACGATCGACATCTCACACTATCAAGCCCCTGCCATCGTAAGCCCAACAAAGTCTTACAGAATAAACAACCTATTGAGGTCACCGAACCTATCACTCAAATTTGTAATTAGCCAGCCATAGGGGCTTAAAAAAATAAAAATAAATAAATTAAAAAAAAGTAAAATAAATAAACATTCACTCTTTCAAATCATTTTCATACTACTAAACATGGATGAAGAAAAATTCAATTATCTCTTCATTTATTTTTAACGAGAATCGGCATTTTCCTTGTCAGAAAAAAAAAAACTAATAAAATACTTTAATTTCTACAAATGAATTTATACTATTTATAATGCCAGCGTGTTTATAAAGATATATAATTATATATTCTGCTGAATGTAATTGGGAACCAAAAAAGTTCCTTCCAACTGCAGTTATTTATATTTAAATAAAATGCTTGGAAAATTATGAAATGATTCAGGAATGTTCTAATTGCTTCATCATGAAACTGTATAGTTAGAATCATACGATAATTTTACAGTTTAATTATATTAATTAATCAAATCAGGTACGGTGGAACATTAACGATATTTCGAATTAAGAAAGATTACTGGCAAAGCGAATCTGTTAAGAATAATAAACGATAATAAATTAAAATGCATTTGTTTTAATTTGTTTTTATTATTTTAACAATTCTACAAGATTGCTGAATACTTCTTCATCTTTACCTTTCTTCTCCTGCCCCCAGAGTGAAGGTGTCTCAGGTCAGGAAGGTCTTCCAGAAGCTAGACACAAGTTCTAGCTTCCAAGAACTTCTGTGTATTTGGCAAAGGTGGAGAAACCATTTCAGTTGCCACTTTTCAACCATTTCATTTACAGTTACAATTCCCAGATCCTCCGATATCCGTTGATTTCAGACCAGATCCCTCATCGTTCGGCCAGCCACTATCTACAGTATCTCATTTGAAATTAATGTAAATTTAATTCTCTATAACTTTGTTTTTGACAATATTTCTGTGAAACGATCCTGGAAGGCACTAGAAGCAAGTGTTAATCCGAAGCTGTGCTTCTTCTTCACCGCGCTTTATGCAATATAACAAAGGTATATGCAAAAATTCAGCTTCATTGGTTCATTTCCGAGCTTTGCTGTATAAAACTCCTAATTTGACTGGGCTATGAGGAAAGAAACAGATGAGTCAGGTAAAAAATACAATTATTTCTCAAAGAACATGTTATGCGAACATGGGAACCTTTCGACAAAACTGTTACAGGTAGCGTAATTATAATTGTATTGTTAACGGTTCTGTTGATTTTTATGAATTGACTGTCTTGAGTTAGTTTTCTGAAATAATCAGAAAATATGTATAGATATAATGAAGATTTCTCATATTAGCAATTTAGAAATAACAAAATATAAATATAAAAAACACTAAATTCATGTTGTTAACTACTTGTAAACTTTCTCACATTAGGTAAGAGAAAATAAGAAAATATCAAACTTCTGATAAACTTTCTTATTTTTTTTAGATAGAAGTGTTTTATTGAATTAATATTACAATCTACTCCCCTTAGGGTAGTAATTAATATATATGACAAAGAATCCATTTACACAATATGAACAATGAATATTTCTCACACTAGGGAAGTGGAGATAACAAAATATAAGTATATAAAACATTATTGCACAGTAGAAGTGGTTGTTTACTAGTGAAGTTCGAGGAAAGAGCAATCGATAAATGTGAAACTCTTAGTGAAACGTCGGAATCTAGCTGCAAGAGTGATGCGGGTTTGACAAATTTGATAAGGCAGTGATACCTAAAAGTATCATTGTAACATGATAGAAATATTTAAAATAGTATATAATTAGAAAAAAAAGAAAAATAATTATAATAATTAATAATTCAGAAAAAGAATTACCATATATTGGTATATCGATATTTTTGGTCACCGATATATCCTGTATCGATATTCAGAGCTCAAAAGATAGTCGATATGGAATGTCGTTATTTTTGTCACGATAGCATTCGTGTAGCCTAGTAACAAGAAGGGATCTCATGTCCATCATAGTAATGTCTATCGTCCATTTCGATAACATGAAAGATTGGTTGGTGCTAAGAAGCGCACCGAATATATGCTGATAAAACAATGACATCCGCCAATAAGCTCCTGTTAGTATTTTGTATAGGCTGAAAAGGGATACGAAGAAAAGAATGTGTATGCGAGATCTACATTCGTTATACTTTTAGATAATAAATGCTCAAAAAAATTTCCTCTATTCTAATAAATTTGCCTGTATTTTATTAATCAAAAGACCTTGGGCCACTCATTCTCCCAATGAATTATTGTAGAAAAAGCTAGAGATCGAGAAAAGAAATGGATGTTGCCGTCTTCGATCTGAAGGTAGCCTTTAATGTTACCCCTTGTAAAGAGATTTGGGATGCAATGCGCATAAAGGAGATTCCTTCTAATGTGATCTACAAGAAAAGAAGTCGTCGGATATTGAAACCTTATTCCTATTTAAGCATAATCATTTATATTAACTGATGATACAGTGCTAATTGCTGTTTCTTTAGAAAATTACAGAAAAGCTAAGTTGGGCAAAATTAAATCATACCTATAATTTAATAAAAATTTAATCATAGCTATTTGACAACTAATATCCTGAATTTAATCAGCTAATTTAATAATGATTAATTTTTTCAGTCAAATATTATTAGTTTACTAAAAAATAGACTGAAAGATATAATTATTATTAAATTAGGTAATTGATCCGAGAAAATTAGTTGTCAAATAGCTATGATTAAATTTTTTCCCTCTCTGCAGAAAGGTATTGTTGAGCATACAAGAATGCTTAGTTTTTTCTAATTTTATTTTATATATTACATAATAAAATAAGATAAGACACTTTAGTTATAAACGAAAAACTTAAAAATAGAGCATTTTGACTGGACTATGAGTTTTATTAGCATTTTTGTTTTTAAAAGATGGTTACTAACAAAGTTAATAATATTCCCAATAGAATTTTAAGCAAAAATTTACATAAAAATTATAATGACCAAAAGTCTGTTAGCATTTTGCAAATTTACACGGTATTGATAAAAAAGTAAAAAAGTAAAATAGAAATGATAAAAAGTTATGATAAATTTAAATATTTACTAGGTCGTGAAATAAATATTAAAAAGTCAACACTTTAAATTAGCATAAATTTTTAATGAAATATATAATTACAGTTTGGTGATTGTAATTAAAAAGATAAGACGAAGTGTGCAATAGCCGTAACATATCGGTCATAACGTAGATAATATCAATTACATGGATAGCATAACTAACAACTCGATAGCTACCGTCACCTTCAACTTTCGATTAATTTATAATTCACGATACACCCATTTATATTGCTAATTATATCTTTTCAATTTTGCCGTCATCCATTTTATTAAATTCTTTCAAATGTTTTTTTCATTTTTTTTAAATAACACTTATTCAAATAACACATTAATGTTCTAAAAGAAGAAATGGCTGCTTGCTATAATGTTTTTTTTTTTTTTTTTTTTCAATCAACTAAATGCGTTTTTATGCAAACGATTTGGTTGTTAATACAGGATAATTAATTACAGCATATTAATTGAAATGAAAATTTAAGTTCTTTTGATGAAAAAAAATTCCTACAATTAAATTAAAAACTAGAGTTGCAGGACTGATTCGTGACAAGATGAGGCAAAAATACATTATTGCTAAGAACTGGGGCACTATTATACCAGCAGACCAGTCTTGTTAAACTTGGTTACTTGAAAACGATATTAAAAAATCTATTATCTTTCTAAAGAATGAATCATTTTTGGAGCCTTGTTTACCACTTTTACATTTATGGAGCCAAATATGAAATTGAAATAATTATTGATCATAATATGTGTTTTAATTAATTTTTCATCAACAGACCTCAGAAAGAGGAAAACATTCGATGGCAGTACACTGCCCCACCAATCCTACTTCGTTGACCAAGGACTCACTTGAAAATCGATTGCTGTCATTATTAACTTAGATTATGTTGCCGTTCGGTGATGTGTCCTTGTAAGATTCGATTTCCTTGCAAAGCGAAACTTGTTTAATTAATTATAATACACCTCTCTATCTATCTATCTCTATCGGCGCTATGGTCCATGAAGAACCTTGGCCTCCTCAACGATTCTTCTCCTCTCCGACCGATTCTCTGCAACTCTTCACCATCCTGCCACTCCTAGGAGCTGAAGGTCAACCTCAAAATCTTACAGCCACCGAAGTGTAAGTCAGCCTCTCTTCCTCAAGACCCATCCAGGCGTCCTTTCATTGCCATCCGTGGAAGTCTTTCCTTTCCACATGTCCCAACCATCATATCCTTCCATTCTTGAAACTCGAGACCAAGTCTGGGTCACTATAAAGATCCCTGAGTTCTCTCATTCACTTCTCACTAGCTGGCTCTACAGGTCGGTGTGCCCCTTGGCCTTCAAAATTATCTCCTTCCGTTTTTCCAGGTCATCCGCAGCGAGTCTCCAGTTCCGATCCCAATCTCGCCTCATCTCTCACCACTTCATCCTTCCAACGGCTTCTCGGTCTACCTCTTCTTCCCTTCTCCAATATTACCATATCTATCATTTTCCTCTGAGTTCTTTCATCCTTCATTCTCTCAACATGGTAGCCCATCGCAGTCTATTTCCTTTTATATAGTTGACTATATCCTTATGTTATAGTATATCTGCGATTTCAGCATTACTTTTTACTCTCCACCTCCCATCAACCCTTATTGCACCATATATTCTAATTATTATTTTTCTTCCAAAAACCTTTAATCGCTGGCAATCCGCCGCAGATAGACACCAGGTTTCTGATCTATAGGTGACCACAGGTCTGATGAGTGAGTGATAGTGTCTAATTTTTGTTCTTCTCGAGAGAATTTTGGATTTGAACAATATGCTGTTCGTATAGTATGCTCTGTTTCCAGCCTATATTCTATTTTGTATTTCTGGGCTAATTTTATTCTCCCTATTTAGAGAGGAACCCAAATACGCGAAATTCTATACACTTTCAAAGGTGGTACCAAGAAGCGATATATATGATTTGATTTTTTTTGCATTTAGCGACACCAACATATATTTAGTTTTATCGTGATTCAGGATAAGACCTACCCTCTTGCCATTGTTTACAATCAATTCGAGAGCTTCCTTCAGAGCGGCTTCACTTCTGGCCATTATTACCAAATCATCTCAGTACGCGCAGATCTGCCAATTTTATTAGCCAGTGTTCCATTTTTTACAGCATCTTTTAAGATTGAACGTAGAGCCAGGTTGAAAAGTCTGTCAAACAATGCACCTCCCTGCCTTATTCCCCTTACCACATCAAACGATTCACCAATCTTTCCATCTATCATTACTTTAGCCGTTGTGGTTTCTATTGTCATCAATATTAAACGAATGAGTTTTGAAGGGATACCATATTCCTTTATTATATTTATCAGTGCTGTTTAAATGCTTGTTTATAATCTATGAAGAGGAGGTGCAATCCATGTTATATATTCATATATAGTGTGTTTATATTCATAGAATAATTCCATGATCCGACGTAAGACATATATTTGATCAATTGTGTCTCTTCCATAGCGGAAATCACACTGATATTCACCAAGAATCTTTTCGATATATAAAGGGTTTTCAAAATTCGAAGGCCACCTCCTTTTTTTCCACAGTTTTGAAATTTTGAAACAAAACTCTCAAGGTTAACTGTGTCAGATAAAGTTTCATTTTAGCTTACAGTCTGCTCTCCAACCTTCTCCAGTTGTTCTATAGCGACCCTAACTCTGGAATTCCCAATGGGATGTGGTATTTTTTATGTCGGATTTCAATAGGAAATCAAATTGAATCGATTTTATACTGGTGAATTTTATTATCCGGGGCACCGTTTCGTAGCAAATCACGAAAAACCAATTTAAGAAAATAAGCAGTCTAAAACTGGGATTGCAAAAATAAAACATACTCTAAACAAAAATATGGAATTATTTATTTTAATACTTATTTAAAGTATTGTAAAATACAATCATTTTACAATTACCTAACATGTCAATGCTCGAAGTGATATTCTTCATCATTAATGCACCGCAAAAGTCGAGGACGGAAGTCCCTTCACGCACATAAAATCTCAGCTACTGGCAATGATTGTACTGCTTCTGCTATTTTGTTTCTTAGGTCGACTATGAGGTTGGTCTGAAAAGGTTCCGACCTAGCAAAGACACAATTGTAAGAGCTCAAAATGGCAACAAATTCATTTCTCATAACTCGGGTCACTGATGAAACCTTTTTTAAACCGAGAGATCAAGCTTATAATATATAAGACTAGTGATGATGTATGGTAGTGAGGCATGGATCATCACAATGCAACAGGGGAGGTACCTGAATGCATGGTAGGGGAAATTCTAAGAAAAATATATGACCCTACCAAAGCAGAAAACGGTTATAGAATAAGGATAAATAGGGAACTCAGGCCCAGAGCGAGCCTCAGCTACTAGATGGGTCACTGGTTGCGGATGGCGAATGCCCACCAGATATGGTGGGTAGCTGCGAATAAGGGTTTACCCAAATAAGTAGTCCTGGACCAAGACGACAGTCATACGAGGGGGTGGGTGATCTTCATCATTTGACGAAAATCTCTGTCCTCCAAGCGCAATTTTTAGATGAGGGAACAAAAAGAAGTCGCTTGGGGCTCTGAGATTATTTGGGGATCTGGTGAGTAAGGCGGAGGGGCAAGCAGTTCAAACCGTAATTCATGGATTTTCGCAATGGCTACCACTGAGGTGTGAGACGGTGCGTTGTCTTTGCGAAACATGATTTTCTTTTTTTGCAAATGTGGCCTTTTTTTCCCGCGATTTCTCCCTTCAGCTTGTCAATTAATGATGCGTAGTATGCTCCTGTAATGGTTTTTCGTTTTTGAAGATGATTAAATTAACTCCACGACTCTCCCAAAAAACAGTCGTCATCACTTTCTCACCCGAACAGTTTTAGCTATTTTTGGAGCTGATTCCCTCTTAGCAGTCAACTGTTTGTACTGTATTTTTGTTTCGGGTGTATAATGGTGTATCCAAGCTTCATCTACAGTAATTAATCGGCGTCCAAACTCGGACGTTGGAAACGTTCATTCGAGCAAACACGGCACTCAACGCGTGGACAGCTTTCTCAAAATATCTGACAAACATATTCTTTTGACATGTTCATAACCTTTGCTATCTCTCTCACTTTATTTCGGCGGTTGTTTAGCACCAGTTGGTGAACCTTGGCGATGTTTTCGTCGGTAGTTGCAGTTTTTAGACGTCCCTAACATTCATCGTTCCCAAGATCTTACGGTAGGGTTACCATACGTCCCGGTACACCGGAACATGTCACCGGTATAGAAATTCCGTTCCGACCATATGTTCCAGTCCGAGAATATACCGTAATTGCGGTATATTTGGTTAAATCCTTCAGCGGCGTATTATTATATCTTCGGTGTAGTTGAAGTGCGTTCATAATTCTTAGAATGATCTTTGATGTTATGCGTCTGCAGCTTCGCGCCGCCAGATCGCAGGGACTGTCTTGTTTCGTAGCGTTAAGTTGGCTCTCTCTTTTTCCCTAATTCTATGTTCCTAACTCCCTTCAGTTTGTCAGTATTCGTTGTAAAGATCATATCAGACTGCGTGGAACACTTTGTACCTACTAATTATATGTAGTTTTGATTTGTGTCCCGGTCAGTACCTAGACTGCTCTATCTTACGGCCACGTTTAAATTCAGCTGCCCGAAATTTGACTTTCAACTTTGCGTATTGACTTTCAAAAACAAATATTTAATGACATATTTTGTCCTTTTTCACAAAGACACTCACATCAACTAACTCAAACGATTGTTACATAACAACTGCGCATTCAGAATGGTTGAAACTTTGGTGAGTAACTGTCTACAGATGAACAAGGAATTCATTAGGCTTTTATTTACGAGTGATGCCATCCTCACGTTGAGGCCGGAAGCTTTTCAGACCACCCTCGTACATTAAGGGGTCTTATATCGTATACAATGTCCTTAGGTCTTCCCCACAAATAGTAGTCCATTACAGTGAGGTCTGGTCATCTCGGCAGCCACACCACATCCATCCCTCGGCCAGGGAACATTTCCCCCATGGTTCCACGAACTGCCCTTGAAAAGTGGGAAGGACATCCATCCAGCTGGAACCACATTGTGTTTCGCTGGTTTAATGGTATATCTTCCAGGATTTCTATTAGTTCATTATTCAAAAACCGATTGAAAGTCTTAACAGTCAATTTTTCTTTTAAAAAAAATGAGGGCCCAATACTCTCCCACGATATATCCCGCACCAAACATTTCCGTGGTTTTTCGTGATTTGCAGCGAAACTGTGCCCCTGATAAAAAAAATTCATCATCTTTCCTAGATCATCTGCTTTCATCACAGCTATAGAGCACGATCTACCCTTGGTTTGTCATCAGAATGTCCTTCTCCTATCCTTTGAGGTCCCTTCCCCTAACCATGCAAGGAAGCATTAGTAGTGCTTATTTAATGGCGGCACTTCCTCGCCATATCACAGTAACGTCATGGTGTTTATATGGTATTTAACGGAGATGTTCTGCCACAGAATCAATTCCCCACCCCCTCGTATGACTGTCGTCTTGGTCCAGGACTACTTATTTGGGTAAACCCTTATTCGCAGCTACCCACCATATCTGGTGGGCATTCGCCATCCGCAACCAGTGACCCATCTAGTAGCTGAGGCTCGCCCTGGGCCTGAGTTCCCTATTTATCCTTATTCTATAACCGTTTTCTGTTTTGGTAGGGTCATATATTTTTCTTAGAATTTCCCCTACCATGCATTCAGGTACCTCCCCTGTTGCATTGTGATGATCCATGCCTCACTACCATACATCATCACTAGTCTTATATATTATAAGCTTGATCTCTCGGTTTAAAAAAGGTTTCATCAGTGACCCGAGTTATGAGAAATGAATTTGTTGCCATTTTGAGCTCTTACAATTGTATCTTATTCCATTTTGTTATTTTCCGTGATAATCGTGCGAAGGTACTTGAATTTTGTCACTCTAAATTATATGTTTCACTCATTGAAGATCCGTCCGTGCCTTCTTTGGATGTTATAAAATAATTTATTTTGTTTTCATTTATTTCAAAAGCTGAGTCTGCCCATTCTTTGTATACTTTTGTAAGAGAATATGGCGTTGTCCCTGGTATGTCCACGTCATCAGCGTATGCCAGGCACTATGTCCTTCTTCTATTGTAGATACATACGTCGATATTAAGTAACACTAGGGTTAAGGGGTATCCCTGTCTCATTCCTTTTTGTATGGTAAAGTCGGCGAATAGCTCTCTCAGGACTGTACCACACCCCATCTATGCTGTAAGGTCATTCTGATCATCCTAACAAGTTTTATGGGGCAATCTAGCTTACAAAGGCTTCTATATAGCTCATTCCTTTTTATAGAATCATATGCCTGTCTGTAGTCTATGAAGATGTGAAGTAGGTTGGCATTCCATTCGTAGCATTTTTCTACTATGCTCCTGATAGTGAAGAAATGGACAATAGTACATCTTTCCGGACGAAATCCACATTGATATATCCAATTTCTGTTGCTGCTGTTTCCATTACTCTTTGATATAAATAACAGTATAATAGCTCTTTAATAATAGTAGAATTGGATTTTCGGAAGCAGATTTATAGATGGGTTGTCGGACAGCACTAATCCGTCACAGACATGAGTGACAGAAATGAGTTGAAATTTTGCAAACTGTACCATTATACTCCGGCGGAGTATGTTTTTTTTCGTCTATTTGGTAGAAAAAAAAATGTAGATGCAAAAGGATGGATTTTTGGCGTTTTGGAGCCCTTATTATTTTGACGGACTTTTACAACCTCATGAGCTGAAACTTCAACTGGAAGTGTTGATGCAGTACTGCACGATGTAAGACATCTGCCATAATAATAAACCGATTATTTGGAAAACCAAGGGCAAAAGTGGTGGATACAGGGAGGAGGAAGGGGAGAGGGGAATAGTGCCTGAGAGTAAAGGAAAAGTAATACCGAAAATGGTTCAAATAACTAAAACTATTTTTCATTGTTACAATGAGAACTAAGAAAATATATTATGTACTTATAACGAAATACTTTAACAACCGAATATTAAAAAAACAAAAAATCATTTTAGAAAACTGGTGAAGATTGTATAATTTTAACATAAAAGATTTTTACAGCTATCACGAAGTTCAAATTTATTTGTAATTCTAATTCTAGTTTTTTGTTCGATGATTTTTGAACAGTTTGCTTGGCAGAATTCACTCATTGTAATTATTACCGAACCCGCTGCATTCTCTGGCCATCTCAAAATCGTGGTTTTTGCCGACTCAGCCACTGTGCTTCACCAAGATCACAGGTGAAAAAGAGGACATAACGAGGCCTGAAAACACTTGACCAATGAACCAGTTTTGTTTATTTATTGGGAACAATACACCTTCCTTTTGGGACCTGTTGGAATAAAATGAACTGACTATATTGCGATTTACTGAGATAAACTCAAAGTTAGTCGGACTAGGAGCTGGAAATTGTTTCAATAGTTAATCCAGGGTTTAATGAACATTGTGATTTCAATAGGTGTGATTTCATTCAAGTTTTTGGCGTACGTTGGCACTAAATAGTAACAGTGTTTTGGCCATTTTGAAATGATACATTTCAGAAATTACTGAGAAACACTGTTTCAAAACTCATTTTAAAATTTATTTCAACAAAACAAATCCAAAACAATTCGGAAGAAGTCGATGAAGTACCTAAAACTGATCTCTTGGTATATAAAAGTGGGAGATTATTGCCGTGAGAATGGACAGTTCATTGCACAACCCATCCCATGGTTATAAAATGAATTAAAATCAGCATTTTCCAATAATCTTAAAACATCTGACCCCTCTCATCAAAAATATAGTCAATTTCAATTTTCTGACCACCACCGAAATGGGAAGTTTTTCCGTAATGTGTGGTGTCATTTTTTATTAGGTCTGATGTATAAATAATTTTTGAATAACGTTTTTGTATGATACTTTGCTTAAAGACTTTGTGAGAGTTAACATCTTGCCCCACCACTCTTGGAAGAAGCAGGAGAAGCAGTTCATTATGAATACTTAGGGAATGACTGCACATATAAAGGATAGGAAGGTGGAATATACCCCTCCCCCCCCCCATTTGTAATACTGAAATATTAAAATATTATAAAGTTATCATACAATATTATCATTCATTTTTTTAAATAAGTAAAATCTGCTTAGTTTGTTAACAGCATTGTATTGTTTATTTGTTCCTGGGAAAGGTTGACTAATGATGTTTTTCCCCACCATTCTTTTTTTTGTAGATATCCCCTCCTCTGATTATTTTCCTCGGCCGCCCTTGATCCAAACGCAAATATATTTTTTTTAATAATTATTCGATATTTTATATTTGTTTGCCCTATTTATTTTTCGTTTTCAAGTTAAATATAGAGCTTGAAAAATTATTAGAACCAGTTCCAATAAAGTCCATTGAAGAGTCGATAAATGGTATATTGTTTAATGACTAGCTACATAACTTTTTCAATCCAACTAAACGTAAAAATAAATAGGATTCGTGGGTCGTTTTCAAATAAAATGGCACTTTGCTGTCCCAGCATTTTGAATGGCTGCAAAAAAAAACATACAACCAATATTTAATTATTGTTGATTTTATCTTGTCAAGTTCATTTGTTTAAATTATTTTAGGCCTTAAAACTTCAATTTCAAATGTTGGATAAAGAAAAAAAAAAAATTAATTGTTAAAACTTTTGACGTACGTTACTGTCCACAGGTCAAGTTTTCAACTTCTAACCTTCACAAAGAGTATAGGAATTTGTTTTCATTTTATTCTCTTTGTTATTTCTTGTTAAATTATGTGTATATTAAATGGAAATAGAACTTTCTTTTGAAAATGTGAAATTTTGGGGGCTTGAGAGAAGATTTTCTTTGTGTCCGAGAATTTCCGAATTTATTCATTTGATGTACATGAACGGGTGTAAAAGAGTGGGTTCTAGAGCTAGGAGAGTCGGGATAACGTCCCAACACCCTCCAGACTATGTATTGTAACCATTCCCAACCAACCGCCCTGGTCGCTGTATTAACCACAGTAAGACGACATTGATTCTCAAAACATAGTGAGTGCCTTAATTCATTTTTTGACACACGTTACCATAGTTTTCTCGCATTGAATTCACCACTTCCAATCTAACTTTTTATAGTTCGTAGTTTTCTACATTACAAATGTTTCAATCCCATTATATTTGAAAAAAAATTTAGTTAAATTATCTTTTTTTAATTACAATTCCTAAATTTTGACATACGTTACTGTTGACATAAGTTACCGCTATGGTAATGTGAGTTAAATTTTTTGTAACGTACGTTAAATCTGGGGTTTCATTTGTTAAATTTATGGTAAAAAAAAAAAGAAAGAATTATGAAATAAAGCTTTTTTTTTTCTCTTAATATATACATACACAATGGAAATGACTGTGATAGCTAGAAATGAAAATTAGGTACTAGCATTTTGTAATGTTGTTGATGTCGCTCAGACTAAAAGTTTTTTTTTTTTTGTTTTGGCTGTTACAGAAGCTCACACCTACTAAAACATACAATAAATACTTTTAATATTGTTTTTTATTGACTTTTTCTTCAAATTCAATTTTTCTACATGTTTCTCTTAGTCACCATTAAGTGTGAACATATTTTTGACGTACGTTACTAACTATTAAAAATAAATAAATTAATCAGTTAATAATCATTTTTGGTAATGAAGGATTATTGAAAGGGTCTTGACATTCTTAACTGATATTATTAACTTTGGGGGCCAGTAATAAAATCCATAAACGTTTTAACAAAGTGAAAAAAAAAAAAAATTGGTACGTGCGTTAAATGTTTTGAAAAAAAAACTTAAATTTTTCACACAAAAGTTATTACCATTGCTCTTCCTAGGAAATCATTTTAAATTAGCAACCTTTAGAATCCTTTACCAAACCTGAATACAAATCATAGTGCTGACAAGTTACAAAGCCGGTTACGTATGTCAAATTAATAAAGGTTTTATTTCTTTTAAAATTCATTAAAAATCAAGGAAGCGAAATTTTTACGAACCAACTCAGGTATATATTCTCAAGTAGTTTGGCAACATCATAGTATGCCACAGAACATGGAGAAGTAACTTTTTTTTTTGATGATTTTTGGGTTTTCTGGAAAGCTAAATTGTCATTTTATTTGAAAATGACCCTCAGACTGATTTAATTTTCAAAAAATATGACACCAAATGGCCATCATTTAATTTAATAGTTTAGGAAGCGAATTAAAAATGCCTATTATTTTATTTTATAAACAGTTTTTTTCTCCACCTGTAAAATCTATATTATATTTTGCACATACGAGATATCTACCACATATTAGCCGCCGATAAGTATGTGATACTTTATCAAGCCTTACTAAAAAAAATAAAAATTAAATCGATTTACATTTTTTTTTTTCATTTTGTGAAGAAGACTTGTGCAAACGTACACCCTACCTTCATTTAAATGACTGGCCAGGTGGTTTTCTAAATTAATTCTTAACTTCAACCTGATCTCACATACAATTTGAATGGAATTTATCACGAGCGGTCATCTAATATTAAATTACTAAAATCTGTAAGAAACAAAAAAACACTGACCGAGAATCACATCATATTTTAATATAATTAATCGTGGTAAATTCCAACTCTTTCTATGCCACGAAGCTCTTCAGAACGGATTCAGGCCAGAAACTTGAGGGAAGTCATTTACAAAACTTTTACCCTCGCTATCGTTCTTTTGGAATTCGAAATGTATTTCCACTCTATGAGAACAGCCAAGTTTTTCATTCAAAGTTCCAAATCTCAAATTAATATTTTCTAAATTATTTGTGATTCATATGCTTATAAAAAGGTCAGAACCATTGCAAAATAATAGATTTTATCGCCAAAATGACCTAGAGACTGGATAATAACAGCAGTCCTGTGTGTACAGGTGCATTGCAAATTTCGATATCGCTGAGGTCATTCCTGTAGCTCTCTCCATCATTAGTGAACCCCAACACAGTTAGGATAGAAAGGTTTACCTGTGGTATCGGCAAGGTAACTATCCATTATATTGCTTAGCCTTTACTGTTCTCAATTGGCATCTTTATAACTGAAGTATAAAGTGAAGAAATATTGTCATTATTTGTAAATTATTAGTTTTATTGCCACTATTGAAGAGAGTGTAATCCCGAAGAATCTTCTTTTCAGATGCCTCGGAGGATTATCTGGAATTGAGTGTGAAGCATGTTGGGAGACAAGTGGATTGTACTAAGGAAGGATAGGGTATCTGGTTTAGCCCAAATCAGCAATATACGGAACATTAGGATCCATATAGACAAGTTTCTTTGTGGCATAATAAGGAACATTGAGGGTTTTATGAAGGATTTTGGATTGTAAGGATTGGATACGAGAATTGGAAAGTTTAGTGAAATCCCAAAGCTCGACTTCGTAAGTAAAAATTGGTTTAATTACTGTCATGTAAATAAGTTTTTTTGTAATTTATTGGGAGCTTTGAGAACGCTTGGCTAGTAAATGCTGAAGGTAGTCGGAAACGACGAGCAGTTTCTTGTATTTTAAGTCTGGTATGTGGATTCCAAGTCGTTTTGTACTTGTAGGTTTTGTATTTATATTTTTTGATAACGATGCGAGAATTAGGTCCAATAGTCAAGAAATCACGTATGTCTATAAAAGAGTGATATCTATGTCATCTATTATGTTGCTAAAAGAGTGATATCTATGTCATCTATCATGTTGCTAAAAGAGTGATATCTATGTCATCTATCATGTTGCTAAAAGAGTGATATCTAGATTAAGCCAAAAAAATTTAAAATGTTTTCAGTTCCTACAATGCCCCATGCCTTTCATGTTCAAAACACTCCCTACTCTTACCTAAAAATTCCATTATTTTTTAGGGATTTAGATCTCCATTTACTTTACTAGGGCAAATGAAACGTGTTAGGACTAATTGAATAAAATCTAATGCATAATTCCGTACAGTTTGGGAAAAACTAGATAAGTTCATTATTGTCCACAATTAGGTAAATATTTTGAGCAACCCAGATTGGAGTCCTATACATCTCGTAAAAGTAGACAAGTAGTAATGTCAATGGTATAAAAGGATACCATTGCCATTACAACTTGCCTACTTATACATGATAATCAGGACTCCAATATGGGTTGCTCAAAATATTTATCTAATTGTGGACAAAAATGAACTTAACTAGTTTTTCCCAAATGGTACAGAATTGTAATATATTATATTATTTCATAACTTTAATTTTGTTTAAGTACTGCTTGCTTTTATATAATGAAAGTTTGTTATAATTCTAATACGTTCCATATACCCTAGTTAAGGAATACGGAGGCGTAAACACCTAAAGAAGTTAAAATAGGCTTTGGCTGCGATGAAAGGGATATAATACGCACTCCTCAGAGTAGGTGGAACTTATTTCCTACTGTCAAAATTGCTATTATGACCGTTTCCCTAAAGTTTCAAAATTTTAAAATTGTTTCTCCCAGCAGTTCTATTCTAATTTGTCGGAAGTATACTTTATTAACAGACGCTGAAAAAGTCCTTTTTTCAGCAGAGATGAGATGGATAACCTTGAAAACCGACATTGATTGTTAACTGTAAAATTTTCTTTATTATAAACCACGGAAAAATAAAATAAGCATTTATTAAGATTAATAAAAAAACAAATAATTGAACAATAACCTTCTATTATAATTTATAAAACGCTATTAAAATAGATTTCGCAAATGTACGTAATCAAGTTCTGTTGAGCTCAAGACTCTGCGGAGATCAACCACACTAGCAACCAAACATTTGAAGTATATATATACTTAACATAAGACAACGGTCTTCCTAGTAGAGTACAGAAACCTTCAAACTTCAACTTATTTTTAAAATAATGCATTTGTAACTGTAACTAATGTTTTAGAAATCAGTAGTTTCAAATTTATAAAAATCGTTAAGAAATAATAATTGATCCAATTCGTAGAATGGCTGAAGCTATTCTTGCTGGATTGACATTGACAGTAAATGTCTAACAAGAAGTGAACGTTAATAGGGATTGTGATTGGCCAACAATGGGCAGGTACAGGAAGCATTCTAGCCAACCAGTCTGCCTCTAATTGTCGTCCTCTTTCTCCTGTTTCCATAAGCCCTATGGCGCAGTAGCGTTTTTATCGTAAAACGGTATATTTTTTTCAAAAATATATAATATTCCAATTATTCTACAGTTATATATGATCAAAACGAACTAGTAGAATTTTTGTATATAAACATAAAAATATGAGGCAGTGTTTAAACACACATTTATTGCATTACTGTCTTGAGTGGAAGAATGTATACTTCAGGAAGAATATTCTGAACCAATGACGCTGATATTATATCTTGGAAAAACTGTAATCCCTCAAAGCTGAAAAAATATCCTCAATTGCTTGAAAGCCAGATCATTGATAATAGTTACTCTTTTCCTCCTAATTTTGTATTAATGAACTTTATTAATTACTCTAGAATATCTAGCAGAGCCATTCCCTTAATGTCCTCAACCACTGACAACAAACCATCCGCTAGGTTCAGACTTCATAAGTATTAAGATCACTTATAAGTTATGAGGTTCTATGCTCCAATATTTAAACCTCTAATATAAAAATTGTTTGTTTCCTTCTTGACAGTGACATGGCAGTCTTGTTTAGTTATATTTTTAATTTCTCAATCTACCATGCTATGGCCGAAATGTTGGTTTAATGAAATAATGTTTTGTTAGTTTTGAAAATTATTTTTTCATTGCTTCTACTGATCCTTCTAAATAAACCTACAAGATATATGTTAAACCTGTTCAGTCCTATCCTATCTTCCTATCTTTATTTTAGAAAAACAATAATAGTAACTTATGTCAATATTTCAAGTTCAGAAATCGGTTTCCATTGAACCTTTTAGAAGGAAATGACAATAATTGTAAATCTTTTTTTTTTAATTTCTTTTAAATAAAAATTAAAAAAAAAAAATTACATTTAAAGACATATTAAAATTGCAAAAAAAAAAATAATAATAATAATAAAATAAAAAAAAAAAAAAAAAAAAAAAAAAAAAAAAAAAAACAACAAAAAAAAACCCAGATCCTTAGTATAAATTATATTATTTTATGTAAGCAATGAACTACCTGGGACTACAGCCCTAGAAGGGCCTCTGTGCCTCCTCCACAAACTTAAACCACTCCTCCATATCCAGGGCAAGCCTCCTTCATCCCCTGATTCCCAGTTCTCCAATAACCCTTACTAAACCGCCCCTCCATCTAAAGTGCAGTATATATTCTTTCTGCCTTGTCTTCCTTCCATAAGCCTACTGGGTATCTGCTCCACATGTTCTAGACATCTATGTTTATTGTTTCGTAAAACAGTTTTTTCTAGGATAGAGCTGTCAACTCAACGTCCAACACCCAACCTGGAGGAACAGGATTTATTTTTCTGGGTTTACTCCCTTTGTATCTGAACTGTGGAGAGGGGGAGAGGGTGGGATGAAGGCTGGAGATCAACGGTAAGTTGTCCATTTAGTCGCCTAGTGGTAAATAGTGAGTCTATTCTACCACCAATCTCAGAGGGGAAAAATCAGATCCTTAGGTACATGATATAAATACATTATTTCATATAAATTAAGTAACTAAAAATTAATTCTAAAATGACAGTAATTAGTCATATTAATTACTTAGAAAATAAGCTCAATGTAGCTGAAAAGTTCTTTAAAACTAGAAGAGAACACTATATTTTTTGAAGTGTAAGAGGGGAAGGAAATGAACCATTAAAATAAAATACATATATTTACAAAGGTGCATATAAAAAATATAGTATAATAATTAAAAAGGTTTGAATTTCCGAGATAGTTTCATCTGTTCTATTTTCTTTTTATCTTCTTCAAACTTCTCCCGAAGTTGTATGAGTTCTAAAAAACAAAAAAATATATAATAACCAATTTATTTAGTTTTAACACTTCTAACAAAATAATTAACAAGTATATTTATAGCATTTTTGCTACAATACATAACAGAGCTTCAGCTCATAATTTTTAAACCATGGTAAAAAATAATTTTTAGTTTGATTACGATTTTCATTTTTAAGGAAATAAACAATGTTTTGATACATTCTGAATATGTTTCTATTACTAATTTTAAAGCAATAAAATTTAAACTTATTAATTAGTAGATACAAAAAAATATGAACTTGAATATGTTCTTTAAGGAAAATAATTCATGTACATTTATATTACTAATGATCAGATTTTTCTGCGGTAAAACCATTGAAATATGCAATAAAAAACACAAAAAAAGCAATGAAATATGGTTTTTAAGAAGTGACAATGTGAAAAAAAGTGAAAGGTTAAAGTGGTATTTACCTTTGAATTTTTATCGATACAATTTATGCAATACATTTATAATAAAACATAAATTAATAAATAAATAAAGGTTTAGCGAACCTGAAGGTTCAATGCCGACACCACCAACAGTTCACCACACACCTCTTCAAACTTAAAATCTTAGATTCAGTCAGTAACTGTTCAGCAGTAGTAAAAATTATAAATATATGAAAAATAAGCAGCTTTTCAAAATGGATAGAATTCTTAAAACCATTCAATAAGTGATTTTACCTTATTCAAATTATTTAATGATTGCTTATATAGTATATTAATTAAAATGTTTCATTCTCATTATATGATGTTTTTTTGGTGTTGCGACTTAAATCATCAGGAGCTGAGAAAGAATTTCAATCATACCATAATTTAATAAAAAATTGTTGAAAGCATAAATGTATGTATGTATTTGAGTATTAGTGAAATAATAGAATAATACCTTTTAATTAGTTTGATTACACTCACAATGTTAATTATAAATTCATATTATAAATGTGGCCTTATAAAACTTTCTCAATTTTTATCTATCATTATTAATAAGTATTAAACATTCAGTTATAAATATAAAGTTTTTTTCTAAGATGAAATGGTCAGGGGTGCAGTCAGGGTTAATAAACACGGCCAGTTTTCAAATGAAAAACTTATATTTTGGCGTGCCAACTTTTCGACCTGCCTTGCAGGTCTTCATCAGGGCTAAAACAACAAAAATTGGATGTGACCAAGATGATACAAACATTAAAAAAAAAATAAATAAATAAATAATAAAAATAATTTAAAAATGAAAAAGAAACAAGAAAAAATATCTGTAGTTAATTAGATAATTGAATACAAAATAGTAGCAAAGTCTAGTCAAAGATTCAGTTGTAATAAAATAATTTAAATTGAATAATACAAATTTTAAATTTTGTAAACTAATACAATGTAACAATTTTATTAACAGATGTTTTTGATAGGAATTAAAAAAAAAATAAATAAATAAAGTATAAGAGATCTATATGAAAAGGAAAATGGTAACATAGAAAGGTAAGCAAAATAATAAAGTTGGCATAACAATAAACGAAGGAAGAGGTTGGGGAAATATGAGAAATTAAAATAAATGGACTTACTGATGTAGTTAGTATAGACGAAAGCTTGACTAACAATGACTGTTAAAAAATAAAATCAGGGAAAACTGGGGATAATGACTTGCAGAAAGTAATTAAGGAGGGCAGTGGCTAATATAACATATGAAAGGGGGCGCATGGTGGATAAAAACCGAACTATTTTTTTAAATTTTTATTTAAAAGGCGTGAAAGATGTTAAATATGAATTTAAACATTTCGCTATCACTGTCAGCAAAAAATACATAAATAAATAAAAAATAATTACAAAAAAAATGTGTGTGTGTGTATATATATATATATATATATATATATATATATATATATATATATATATATAAATAAAAATAAAAAAAAATAAAAATAAATAAAAAATAATTAAAAGTGAGGGAAAGGTTATAGTTTTTTAATAATATTTTATACTTGGGAATAAGTGAGGGAAATGTACTGTTTATCAATTTTATGGTTTACAGGATTAGGTTCTAAATGGATGTAAATGGGATTCTGATAATAAAAGTTTACTATGGTTGGGGACAGTGGCAAGGATAGATGCTTTTTCGAAATCAAAGGTATGATTTAATGATAAGGAATGTTCTGAAAGTTTGGAGGCAGAGGGATTTTTGGAAGAGATGGAAAGTTTGTGTTGGGAGATGCGGACTTTAAGGTGATTTTTGGTTTCACCTATATATGATGAATAGCAATTAGGGGAGGAACATGGGATACGGTAAACAACATTTGATTTAAGTTGGAGAGGAATAGGATATTTTAGGTTAGTGTAGATGTTTTGAAGTTTATTAATTAATTAATAAAGTTAAGTTAAGTTTATTAATTAAGTTAAGTTTATTAATTAATTAAGTTTATTTATAAACTTCAAAACATCTACACCAACTTAAACATCCTATTCCTCTAAAAAAAAAAAAAAAAAAAATAATAAAAATTAATAAATAAAATAAAAATAAATAAAATAAAAAATAAAAAAAATTAATAATAATGATAATAATAACAAAATAAATAAATAAATAAATAAAATAAAATAAAAAATAATTAATAGTGAGGGAAAGGTTATAGTTTTTTAATAAGATTTAATACCTAGGAATAAGTGAGGGAAATGTACTGTTTATTAATTTTATGGTTTACAAGATTAGGTTCTAAATGGATGTAAATGGATTCTGATAATAAACGTTTACTATGGTTGGAGACAGTGGCAAGGATAGATGCTTTTTCGAAATCAAAGGTATAATTTAATGATAAGGAATGTTCTGAAAGTTTGGAGGCGGAGGGATTTTTGGTTTCACCAATATATGATGAATGACAATTAAGAGGCAATAAATTATCCTTTCAGACTTCAACTCTTACCACCCTCAACTCTGTTTTACTGTCGAGCATGAAGTTAATAATTCCCTTCCTTTCCTTGATCTCCTAATCACTAGAAATCCTGACCACACTGTATCCACTGATTGGTACACAAAACCTACCTACTCTGGCCGACTGTTCAATTTTCATTCTCAACACCCTTATCACCAAAAAATCAATGTCGTCAAGAACCTCATCCATCACTGCCTCTCCCTATCTAATTCCCAATACCACACGACTAACATACAACATATTAAACAAATTCTCCAATCTAACAGTTTCCCACTTAACACCATTGATAAACTGCTTTCAAATTACCTCAATCATCTGACCCCCAACCTTCCTTCTTCTAATTTCCCCGCACCTCCACCCTATGTATTCTTATACAGATCCCTACCTTATATCCCCTTCCTAAAAATCCCTCTGCCTCCAAATTTTCAGAACATTCCTTATCATTAAATCATACCTTTGATTTCGAAAAAACATCTATTCTTGCCACGGTCCCCAACCATAGTAAACGTTTATTATCAGAATCCATTTACATCCATTTAGAACCTAATCCTGTAAACCATAAAATTGATGAACAGTACATTTCCCTCACTTATTCCCAGGTATTAAATCTTATTAAAAAACTATAAACTTTCCCTCACTATTAATTATTTTTTATTTATTTTATTTTATTTTTTTTTATTTTATTTATTTATTTTTATTCATTTTATTTTATTTTTATTTTTTTTTGCTGACAGTGATAGCGCTTTCTTTTTAGCAAAATGTTTAAATTCATGTTTAACATCTTCCACGCCTTTTAAATAAAAATAAAAAAATAGTTTGGTTTTTATCCACCATCCGCCCCCTTTCATATGTTATCTTAGCCACTGCCACCCTTAATTACTTTCTGCAAGTCATTATCCCCTCTTTTCCCTGATTTTATTTTTTAACTGTCATTGTTAGTCAAGCCTTCATCTAGACTGACTACATCAGTAAGTCCATTTATTTTAATGTCTCATATTTCCCCAACCACTTCCTTCGTTTATTGTTATGCCAACTTTATTATTTTGCTTACCTTTCTATGTTACCATTTTCCTTTTCATAAAGATCTCTTATACCTTTTTTTTTTTTTTTTTTTTTTTTTTTACCTTTTTTTTTTTTTTTTTTTTTTTTTTTTTTTTTAAATTCCTATTAAAAACATCTTTTAATAAAATTGTTACATTGTATTAGTTTACAAAATTTAAAATTTGTATTATTCAATTTAAATTATTTTATTACAACTGTATCTTTGACTAGACTTTGCTACTATTTTGTATTCAATTATCTAATTAACTACAGATATTTTTTTTACAGATCTTTTTCATTTTTAAATTATTTATATATTTATTTTTTTAATGGTTGAATCATCTTGCTCACATCCAATTTTTGTTAATTCAGCCCTGACGAAGACCTGCAAGTAGTGATGGGACGTTCTGAGTGGAACGGAACAAAAACCAACGCCAAAATATCTCTGGTTTGGTTCCGTTGGTTTAGATAGGGTATAGATTGCATCTCCCGTTTCGTACCACCTAAGGTCGTTCCGACTTCTAATCTCTCCTTCCTTCACTTGATCCCTTACATCTGCACATAGCCCTACAGCCGTTGATCTTACTGCTATTAGTTCCCTCCCCTTCCCTCTATGGCCTCGCAATACTGCGCATACTGTGCATAGGCATCTTCAAAATAAACCGCTTTCTATGAAATTATCTGTTCTACCGACAGAGCTTGGCTACTTCTTTCGAATGAAAATAAATTTGGTTTTTAAAAATCAGAATCAAGCTGATCATGCAAAAAGTATTGTAAAGGATAGATTGACTGGTTTAAACTTCCACCGGTCGCGCCAATTTCCGCAACACGAGCGCTCGCGCGTTGTAAAAAGTAAAACACCCTGTTTTTTATCCCTTTTTGTCCATATTTTGTATGAAATCTATTAAATAAAATGTTTTGACCATTCTACATTTAAAAGAGAGTATATGTACAAAATATTACCAGAGAGAATAATATTTTGAACGTAAATGAAAATATAACTGAAAATAATAAAAACAAAGATATAACTAAATAAATTTGTATTTACAATATTATGATCAGATATAATTATTTGCAGATCTAAAATGGTTGTTTTTATGATCAATTATTGTAAATAAAGTTTTTTATGGAATGATTTTTACAAATAAAATTTAGATATCCACTGGCTGCCCCCTCCCCCATTACTACCCTCTACATAAGTTTCTGTATTTTGATCTAGAACATCTTGTTTCCTCTTTACTCCATTCCAAATTTTTATTTGATTGTGTCCCCCCCCCTCTTCTAGTTCTGCAAAATTTGAGGAATATATTCCAGTTTTATAGGTTTCCACAAAATCAAAACATTCCGAATATTATCGCTGACTAAGATAAAGAAAAGCAAAAATGCAAAAGAATCCTATTTGCATTATGATATGATTATGATAGGTATGAAAAAACAAAATAAAACGAGAGCGGTAGCTTGTTGTATTTTGTGCAATACTGAGGACTAAATATTTTTCAATCAGGAAACTATCCCTCCTACCACTTTAAAAAGTTATTGGTGGCAAACAGAGAAGTATATCGAGGGATAGCTGAAGCAAATTTTCCAGGAAGCTCACCGGAAGCAAGAGATAATTATAAAATGAAAGGAGCTTAACAGCCCGAATTCACAACAAGGGATGGAAAGAAACTGCATGATAAGTAGGTAGTAGATTAGCCAAACTGACGTGGAACAGACCGTAAAATCTCATTCGGAACGGCCCTTCACTTGTATGTAGAAGGTAAGTCAAACTGATGTGGAACCAAAAAGGGGAACGGAACGAAAACTGGAACTGGTTCCAATAGTGGAACAAAACCGAAAATCTCATTCCACTTATAAGTCGGAACGGCCCTTCACTACCTGCAAGGCAGGTCGAAACGTTGGCACGCCAAAATATAAGTTTTTCATTTAAAAACTGGCCATGTTTATTCACCCTGACTGCACCCCTGACCATTTCATCTCCTTAGTAAAAACTCACAGTCAACAGTACAATCATCATCATAAAGGTTTTTTATTCAAGTTTTCTTTCAATGGGGCCCACAGTAGTAATTATTTATTTTACAACTGTTTAAATACTTTTAAATTATATTAACTAGTAAATAATGTATAAAATTAATTATTTTCATTCAATAGTTAACTAATATAATTTTTCGTTGAATTCATTGTGATGATAGACTGATTTATTCAAATTTCCATCAATGCTAGTTTTCATTTCTTTTATTAACTAAACATTTTAGATATTTTATTTATTTCTGCATTAATTTTACATATGTAGATGCAAGTGTATTCTTTAGAATTAGATTTTACTATTATACAAAACAGCCCTGATTGTGATAATGAAATTACTTGAATGATTATTATATGAATAATGGTCAGACTAATAGATTTGTATAAAACAAAATACTCAAAAACCTTGAAATGTACGGTTTTATTCAGAAATATCAAAACATGCAGTTTCAAACAATATTAAACTATCATTGATATATTGTCTTTTTCATAATATGAGTATCTGTAAAAGTTCCATTTAATTTAGAGAAAGCACACAATAGATGCTATTGCACAAAAATCCAATCTTTAGTCTTTATTACTCATTATCATTCATTCTACAGTACAATAAAGAGAGAGTACATTTTTTTTTTTTTTTTTTCAAATTGATTATAGTTTAAAATACTGCTTTATAGTAATTTACCTAATTAAATTCACATGTATATTTGTTTCAAGTTTTCACTTATTGACTGATACATTTTCAAATCAATAATTTTTTTTTTTTAGACATCATTCATGCATATAAAAAAAAAACTACACTTGAGAAAAAAGCAACTGATACATACGATTCATTTTTGACTCCTTTATCTGGAATCTGTAAAAATTGAGAAGCTGTTTTTTCTTTGCTTTAAGTTTTTCTTTCTTCATTATATTTTTATGAACACTCTCTTTTCTAGCAAATCCAGGATTTCTGCCCCTGTAATGGAATAAAAACAGTTTTACAAAGGTGCTACATTAACTGATACATACATGTAATCTATTTTATTAAAAAAAAAAATTAAAAAGAGAGGGGTTGCAGAAAAGAACGATTATAGTCTATTTTTGCCAACTTGCGATAACAGTTTGTATAGAGAGCTAACTACTGAAAGTAAAGCTATAATGTAACATTCAGGATAGAAAAAATAAGGTGTGTTACCATGGATGGTAACATACTGACACCATACCTGAAATTTGAGCTTTGAAATTTTTTTTGATATTTGAAAAATATGGCTTTGATTGTTCTTTTTTGTAACCCTGCACATAATCTTAAATATTCGACAACCTCAATGAATTATGTTTAAAATGTTTACTAAGCATGATTCCACATTATTAATGAAAGTATTTTTTTTTTTTTTTTTAATATTGTAATTATTTTTATTTTTATTATTATTATTATTTTTTTTTTTTTTTGTGAAAACACTGTAAAAATTAGAAAAAAATAAATGCCAATCTCTTATTATAAAAAAAGGTAATTATTACACATACAAATAGTAAAATAACATCAATTTGAAGTGTAGAAAAGATCTATAACAAGTAACAGCAATCTCAGAGCAAAAATCTGTATTTTTTTCACAAAAAGTTCCTGAATTCATTAATAACAAAATCAGCTTAAAATTGTTTTGATTCGCTCAACAGTCAAAGAATGAATTCTATTTAGATGAGACAAAAGAACAGTCCATTTTATTGAAAATATTTGTATTCCTCATAACTCTTCGCTAATAACATCATATCAACAAAGATTCATCAAAAATGGTTCAGTATGTTATCAGTAGTATTTTCCATTAGATATAGAGACTCTAACAAATAATAGAATTTTTTTAGAATAATTACATTGGACTCATGAAAATTTTTCTTATGACTATCACTTTATCTTGGAGAATAATAAAAATAACACAAAATTTTACAGATAGAAGAAATAAAATAACTGCAAAAAAATAAATAATAATAATAATAATGAATAAAATTAAAAAAAAAGAAAAGAAAAATGAACAGGGAAAACCTAAATACTAAAAACCATGTTTTCAAGATTATATATGTTACTATAAATGGCACACATTTTGAGTTAATAAGTAGATTTCAGATCACTAGAACAGAGAGGTCAGTAAGTAGATCAAATTTATTCCAAATGTAATAATATATCTTACTTCTTGGTGACCGTGACCCAACCTTCCTCATCAGGTTCAGTCGTTATCTCCTTCAACCTTCTTTCCTCTTCTTCTACCTTTTTATCATATTCTTCCATATAATTGTCTATCTCTTCCTTGATGTCAGCTGGGTTAATTAGATTTCTATTATAATCTTTACACCATTCTGCAAAAATTATGAATATCATTCTAAATTAATGATAAGCAAACAATTAACGATTATAATAGCAATAATATAGCCTTTATACAATATTAGGTAAATATTAGTCAATTAATGATATTTATCTTTTTTTCTTTCTTTTTTTTTGTTCCCCTTCCATAGTAAACTTATTGCATAGATTGCCTGCAATTAATATGGTATGTTATATGCTAATAAGCATAAGTACATACGGTCAAAGTCAAAAATATTTGTACACTAATATAAGATTTATTTTCTTTTGTTTAATTTTGTATTTATTACATTTTCATTTAATTTAAACACATATAATATTGCATTCATGCCTACAATATATAATAGAGTTAATATTTTTTCATAAGAAAATTGACTGAAGTTAGCTTAATAGCTTATATACAGGGTGTCCCAAATTTAAATGGCATAACTTCAGGAACTTATAGGGGACCGAAAAACTAAGACAAAAAGTCCTTTAGAGATTTGCTCGTTTTTGTTTAGTTTTAGAGAAAATCACAAAAAAAAAAAAAAAAAAAAAAAAAAAAAAAAAAAAACAAGTTTTCATTTTTATACTTATTTATTTACATTTATATTTATGTTATGTTCTTTTTAATGTAAATATTGCTCAAAATGTCCTCTTGCACCAATGCAAGCAAAACAACATCTAGCACTCACTTGATAAATTGCAGCTAAACATTGTTCTGATGATATTTGGTGCACTGCATCTATGATTTGGTCTCTTAATTGCTCTCTTGAGTTGATTGACACCGAATAAACTTTCTGCTTCAAGGTTCCCCATACGAAGAAATCCATGGGTGTCATATCAGGTGATCTGGGTGGCCAAGGTACTACTCCTCCACGTCCAATCCATCGTTGTGGATAATTTATATCCAGCCAAGCTCGAGCAGCTCTGCTATAATGAGCTGGACATCCATTGAGTTGGAACCGCTGCCGTCCAATCCGCTGCTTTAAAGGGAATGTCATCTAAATAATTAGAAAAATTGTTCTCCAAAAAATGTGTAAATGTGATACCATTCAATCTTCCAGGTAAAAAATATGGTCCCACCAGTAATCCGTTCAAAATTCCAAGCCAAACATTAATAGCAAATTCATGCTGAAACCTATTCTCTCTAATAGCTCTGGGAATTTCAAGAGCCCATACATGATAATTTCTTTTATTAACAATTCCTCCCTTTATAAAAGTAGCTTCATCAGTCCATATAATTTTTAATGGAAATAAATTATCATCGCGAATTTTGTCAAGAAACCAGTTACTAAAATTCAATCTCTTGACATAATCTTGAGGTAATAAATTCTGAACTTTTTGAAGATGGTATGGGTAGCGATTATCACCTTTCAAAGTTCTCCATATTGCTTGCCTCGATATTGCTAATGCAGCAGATGCTCTTTGGATGCTAGTCTCAGGATTGTTATCGAAGTGGCGTTGGACACAATTTTTTCTCCAATAATCTGCTCTTATTGCTGCCTGGAATTGGTCGCCTTCATTACGTATTAAGAATGACCCAGTCTCTTGTAGTCTATTAAAAGTTAACGCAAAGACTCGTCGATTAGGCACCTTCTATTTGGAAATCGGCGCGCATACTCCCGCATCGCTTCTAAAGCATTACCGTTACAGAAACTATACACAGAAATCATATCAGCGTATTCAACATTAGAATATGTATGCGGCATTGTGGCTGATGCTATTGACACAAAAATATCTGAGTAACTGACTGAAGACTGATTTAGGAATTATAATCCTAGAAGGAAGCCAAAATGTAAACAAATAAAAGAATGTAAAGGATAACATTAAGTGTTTACATATCTCACTGCCTAGCCTGACGAACTTTGAAAGGTGATAATCGTTACCTGTAAAATTTTGTTTTGTTTTTTTTTTTTTTTTTTTTTTTTTTTTTTGTGATTTTCTTTAAAATCAAGCAAAAACGAGCAAATCTCTAAAGAATTATTTGTCTTAGTTTTTTGGTCCCTATAAGTTCCTGAAGTTTTGCCATTTAAATTCGGGGCACCCTGTATAATAGTAAGATGCCTCATTGTTATGAGTCAAAAGTATTCGTATACTGGATTTTAACTTTCGTTTTTAATATCGTCTTGATATTTTGAGTATAACCTCTAATCAGTCTTCACCTTGAAGTCATTTGTAAAGGTGTAGCGATTATTACTACTTATTACTGCTGTTCATAAATTGAAAATGGGCCGCAAAACCAGAGATACAATTGAAACACAAATTACTCTGCACCTATATAATGAGTAAAAGTCGCTTTGAGAAGTGAACAGACCTTACTCAAAAGTCCAAGATGCTATTATTAAAAGGTATGGAATGAGAAAAAATTTTCAATATATAGAGAACAGAATGAATAAGGAAAACTTACTCCAAATATGAAAGACATATCACGAGAAAAGTTAAAAGAAAACCAAGAATTAGTGCCCATAAATAAGTGGATGAACATTTGTCTGAAAGAGTGGAAAAAGGGGAGTGTTTTAACAATGCGCTAATGCTTGAGACAGAATGAGCTTCACCCAGGACTACTAGGAGAAAACCATCAAGCAATATTAAGATATCAATGGGCCAAATACCATAAAAAATATGATTGTAGCCTTTGGAATAGGATAATATTTACCAACAAGGGTGAAATTGAAATGTTTAATCTTCAGAGGTGCCAATAAGCATGGAAAAAAAAAATTAGTAATGAAAAGAAGAAATGTAGTTCTAATAGTTAGGAATGGAGGAAAGTGACTCGTGGTCTGAGGTTGTTTGAATGATGTTTGAGTGGGGTGTCTTGAATTTAAAGATGGCAGAATGAATCATATAAAATATATCAACGTAATAAAAAGAAATTTCCTAATCAGTGCTAAAAAGTTTGGGGTTTGAGAAAATTACAATTTTTAGCAGGATAATGATCCCGAGCATACAGCTTGGAAATCCAAAATAGGTATCCTATACTTCAAAGTCGATGCCACTCACTCTCAATTACGGAATATTAATCCTATAGCGCATTTGTGGAAATATCTAAAGGATCAAGTAAAAGGTATGTTTCTAACAAAAAAAATTTCAGCGACATTATTACTACAAAATTATAGTGTCTTTGACACAACAATTAGTGAATTCAATGCCACAATGCATATAGAACATATTAAAAGCCAAAGTTGGCCATACTAAAAATTAATTGTTATCAAATGTCAATATTAAATAGAAATTTTATCAAGTGTACGAATACTTTTAACTTGCTGTTTTTCAATTATTCTTCATGTGTTATTTTGTAAAATGTTCTATAAATATAATTGTATAATTCTATATTTATAAATAAAATTGTAGATGTATACATTAAATGGACTTATTGATTTAAATAATTCCTATTAAATAATGCTAATATTTGATATTCTTTATGATTTATAGCAGGTGTACAAATACTTTTGATTCTGACTGTATACATTGAGAGGAATCATCGATCAAAATTGCAATTGACACAAAGAGAAAAGAATAAACAATTATAAATAAAAACTAGAAATAAGTAAAAGTAAATCACAAGAGAAAAGGAAAGGATAGACAAGCTGAATACAGGAGTAAATCACCCTGTTTCAACATGGTGTGTGTCATCTCTTGTTTTTGATGTAGATGGTCATCTTTCTAGATATTTCTTTCTGTTCTACTGTCCAATTAATGAGATGAACTTATGGACAAGGCCAAGAGTCCCCATTCATTGGTATTGTTTTATCATTCATTAGTTGCAATATTTTTTGTTCCTTAAGTTTGCAATACAAGCATTTTTATTTAAAATATTCTAAAACTAATAATAAAGAAATAATACTAACTATGAAGACCAAAAGGTGACATATCCTTTTCACCCATCAGGATGAGTTTCTCTTCATTATCTATGGATAGCACTCTATCAACACTATTTGAGTTCTCGAATACAACATATGCCACTTTGTATCCCTGTCAACAATGTCATTAAGACAAAAAGTCCTCATTAAAGAAACAAAGTTAAAAATAATAAATCACTATGAAGAATACATTGGTGTAATTTATTTATTAGTATTTGGTGTAATATAAATTTATTTGGTAATTTGTGTAATTTATATATTAGAATCTTAACCTGATGGACTCATGTCAAACAACAAAACATATATGAGTTCCATATGTATAAATGGTTTGACTTCATAAATACCTAATGATTAAAATTGCTACTTTTTAATAGAACAGTTTTAAAAAAGTAATTAAAAAAAAATTGTTCTTGTAAGTATAAGATCAATCAGGATAGTTAAGATAAAGTTTTTTCTTTAATATATTTACCTTCTCTTTATATCTACATATCACAATGTAAATGGTCATAAAAAAGCTCTACACTCCTCTGTTACAAAATTAGGCATAATCATTCATCGAATTTTTTCCTGGAAATCCCATATTGCACAAATTCAAAACGGTCCAATAATTTTACTGCTCCCGTGTCTCCATTTTCTATTCACACATAAACTCCAGGAATCCCCCCTTGAGCCTATGGTAGTGTGAAATAAGGTGGGCTCTTGATAATTTATGAGGATGGATTGCTTTATCTTTAGACCGAGTTAAGTTGGCTGAATTTAAGACTTTCACACTAAAAATATACATTTATAATAATACTAGCATCTCCTGTTTCGGCTTCGCCTGCTTTCATAATTAAAGACCTTGGATAATTTTTACTAATAATTAAAGTATTAATTTTTATTGATAAAATTGTTTTGAAGTATGCAATTGAGCAATATCTTCAATATCATCAAGCATAGGAGTAATTTTTAACCTAGCTAAACTTGCACTGATTAGTTTTTTGAAGATTACCTAAAAGCATTATTGGACATACAATTTTTAATTTTAATATAAGAGTTGTCTATCCAGAAGAATAGAGACTATTAAAAAAAATTTGTGGATATTGGACTGCACTACCAATGCTTGCATCTAAAGGCCCCATGGGCCATATTTTTACACACAATAAAAAGCAAATGATTGATGCTTTGATTTATTTGTCAGAAATAATTTTATCGATTTCATCTGGTTGTATTTTAATTTCAAACCTTAAAACTTTATGGCAGTGCCACAAACCTCGTTTCTGTCACTTAATACTGTGCATTTAAATTATCATTATTGTAAACTTTACTATTGTAAATCTTCCTAGAACTATGAGATGGGTACAGTAGTTTCACCTTTGCAAACTGTTGCAGAATGGTGCTAGCCATATATCGTTCGATTTTTAAACTTCACTGGGATCGACACTCCACACCACACATTTACAGCTTTTTTTATAACAATATAATTGCATTAAGCAAATTTTATCATCAATCTGCTTATTCAAATCTCTGTATAACACCACATATTTGTAACCTCTCTTAAATTATATTCGCTACCTATCGGCCAATTTTCAAACTTCTCTACGCACCACATATTTATCCAATTTTAACGACCATTTAATAGAAAACATATAAATTTTATTAATGATAAAACTGCCGGGAACTAAGAAGATGATGTAGTTAAAATTTGGTACAGATTGGGTTAGTAGTTTTCACGGTTAGTAATCACAAACAAAAAATGGTTTCTCCTTCTATATAATAGAAATAATAATAACAGAAATTCCTATCCCTTGCCTATTTTCAGAAATTTCCGCAGTTCAATTGAGTACGGGAATCGTTATAATTTAGTAGCAGATACCAATAGCATATCCACCAGTAACATTGTAAGTAGTTTCATACTCCTCCATACTATATAATTATATGTAGTTAAATATTCTAACACATGTTTTTATATATATTTATATTGTAGCTAACTTTATGTTTTGAATAACCTGTGTAACACATATAATTTTATTATAATCCGTTTTTTTACTGTAGGGGCTGATTATGAGAACAATATAGTCAAAACATCGCCGAAACAAGTTATTTTATTGATTGAACCTCAAGAACCTTATTAAACATCAAATAGTAATGGTCAAGAAAATATATCCATATATATTTATACATATAAAGAAGGTTGTTGAGAGGGATTAGTTGAAAATAAGCAAATTTTGAGATTAACAAACCATATTATCTTGCTTAACTAGAGCAGGAAGGATGTCTTCTACAGAATGCCAACCTGTTTTGGACAGAGTGATAATGTTAAAATTTCGAGGTTTTAACACATAAAGACAACTTAAATAGGGCACACTCATACCACCTATGCTGAAATGTAGCCTAAATAAGCTCAGCCAACTTGATGAGAAGTGTCTCCTAAAAAGTACAACTCTGTTTCCAAGATCGCCATCCAGCTAGTGACTTCATATATTTTGATTAAATTTGAGGAAAACAGTTAACCTTATCAGATGAGCAAATGGAATATTCGACAGTAGTTATTTTTATTATGGAAGGTATGCAGTGCACAATATATAAATAGATACATCTATTCTAAAGATTGCCCTAGTGTGTTTCTGTTACCCCCAGAATCCTAATCCCACGGTAGGAATCATGGCCCAGTATTATATCAATTCAAACCCACACACTGCTATTCCTCTTACTTCTTATGGGACAAATCTAAGGATTAGTTACGTTAAGGATCAGGAATATTTTACACCTGCCTGGATACCTTGCACTTAAATTCAACATTAAACCTGGGATAAATAATAAACCAATGAGGAATTCTGCAACTATTACACCACTATAATAAGAAATGTGCTAAATACCTTCAATCCAGGATAATCCACAAAAAATTTTGACATGTTCTTCAAAGGTAGACCTGGATCTGGCTCAGCATGAAAGAAAACTGAATCAACTTTACCAAACTGAGAAAACATTCCACTGAACAGTTCCTAAAAAGAGATAATTTACATTTAATTAAATTGATAAATAAAATAAAACAGAGGGAATTAGTAACTTACCTCTGTAGCAAAAGGTGGAACTCCTACTATAAAAAGGGTCTTGTCTGCAGGTTTGTCAGGACACTTTGTTCTAACAGAATGTTCTTTCATTAAAATAAAGTGCTCAGCAGTGGAAGATTCAGAAAACTTCATTCTGGCCACTTCAGTGTAAAATTAATATATAAATATGATTTTTTTTAAAAAGTTATTTAAATTACAAAGCGAAAAATCCACCATCAAATAAATATTACCTTTGAAATTCCCACAGTCAGTTGGTAGAGTCATGTTAATCAGCAAAAATTAAAAACATTAGCTGTGAAAATTCATAGAAACCAACCACGCTTCTATTTTGAAGAAGTAAATAAACGTTTAAGGTTAGAACTTTTGAACAAAGAGATACAAATGAACAATACTAATTGTTTTCCCTTATTTAATATAATCTGATATAACTTGATTAAGTCAGTAAGTTTGTTTTTGAAACTTTTAAGAAACTCTTTAGGAACCAGTAAAATGTCAGAATAATAAAAATTTACTTTCTTCTCGGATGCCCGACTTCAGTTATTCTCAGAATTGTACACGATCTATCTTAAATTGATTTAAGATGAATAGATCTTGAATATAATATAGATATAAACACTAGATCTCATGCAGTACATACCTAAATACGTTCTGGCTCATGTCTCGAACAATATTTTGGGCACCGAACGATTTCATTTGAAAATACGAATGGTACTTGTGTGAGAACCGTGATGGGCAAGAGGGTGGTTGCTGAGAGGTCCTGGAGGTCAAGAGTTTGGTCCCCATCTGGGTCCGTTAATATTTATTTCAGAGTAATCCAGTAAAATGAATCTCGGCACTCCTGCTACAGCCAGGACTGGTTGGGTGGCTTGACTGCAGTCATTGCTTGAGAAAAAGGATAAAACGACCCACTTGCCGGACTAAATCCTGTATCAGTAGCAGTACCAGTGTACTTAGGTGTGTTTGTCAAGTAATGTTTCAGTTCACTAGTGTCATCAGATACAAATGTAGATAGTAGTTTTAGTAATAAAAGTAATACCGGTATAGTAACTTTTGCATCCCCGCATCATAAACCTGATATTTCATTCTTAGATTAAAGGGCACGACAAAAATTGCATAATTTGTCCATTTTCAAATTATCAATCTGTAATAAAGACATCATTATTATCATTAATAATAATCACCGTTACGCAATAAGAAAAAATAAGGGTGTAGTCTGATTGAGCCAATTGTGTTTTGTCTTGTTTACCGTTGCGCAATTCTTTCACGCGAACGTACTTCACGAGATTATAGTTCAAAGATTTTCTGTTTTCCTTTTAGTTATTTTACAAATGGACATAAACAATTGCTCATTTATTTTCTATGAAAATAAGTTTCACTGCCAAAAATGTTGAGAAATAAATTTAAAAAAAAAAGCATTCGAAAGATAGAAAACATAATTGATTCCATTAATGAGAATAAGAGAAAGTGCAAGAAAAATACTTTCAATAAGCGTTGAAAATGCGTGTGAAATCAACTATGAAATAACACAATATTTTAAAATAATTCAAATCCATTTTTCTTAATTTTTCAAAGTAGTTCGATTAGGGTCATTAATCATCATTATGTTTTTTTTTTCTTTTTCTGATCCCTCATTAACTAATAAACCAAAACAGCAGATCTACAATCCTATATGTGTGGGATAGCAAAGAAATAGGAACAATACTTTTCAATTACCTTATTCTACTAGTGGTATTGGAAGGAGAGTGAAGGTTACGATGATGTTAAGGAATAATGTTTCCTTGTTCAGTCTCTTGAGACTCAGAATAGAGGTGAGGGTCCTCTGCGTGTATATGAAACAAATTAAGACATAATTAACAAATGAAGTAATAATAAGATAGCAAGAGATCGAAAGAAGAGTGATAGAGATATTCAGGCAGGATAAAGAAAGTGAAAGGTGAAATTAGGTATGTGTGTGTGTGTGTGTGTGTGTGTGTGTGTGTGTGTGTGTGTGTGTGTGTGTGTGTGTGTGTGTGTGTGTGTGTGTGTGTGTGTGTGTGTGTGTGTGTGTGTTTGTGTGTGGGTGCGTGTGTGATAGTTTGAGTCTTAATGACAGAGTAGGTGCATTGAGTTGATGTGTAGTGTTTTTGACTACATATCAGTGATTTACGTTTACTGTGAATGATAAATGTGATTCGAGTTTAATGCCTAGTAATGTTAGGTATTGTGATGTTTTTATTTGTTGTCCATTTATGTTGAGCTGCCTCTGTGGCGTTTTCTTGTAAGAGAAGGTGGTTGTGTCAATCTTTTAAGTTTTGATGTGAATGTTACTGTTATATGATTGTTCGGAAACTAATTGGGGTACCTGTTGGGCCTTGCGCATTGCGTGTTTCGCATTCATGCTTGCTCAGTTTACTATAATGTTGTCAGCATATGCGGCTAATTGGATATTGCCCATCTTCTGACTCACTATATGAGCAAGGTAGATTGAATAGTACTGGCGCAATAACCGATCCCTGAGGTACACTACAAGTGTCTGGGCGAGGGGCAGATACGTCGTTTACAACCCTATCTGAAATGGTTCGGTTGTCAGGTAGCTACCAATAATGTCGACGAATTGGTCTGGGAAGTTCAGGAGTCTAAGTAGGTTTATGAAGATTAGGTGTGACAAAGAGTCAAACGCTCTGGTACAATCGAGTGATTCCTTGGACAGGAAAATGTTGCATAGCTCCTTCATATATCTTTTTCTAGTTGTTTTGAAATATTAGGATTTTTCTACCTAACATTTCTGCACACAGATTTTTCATCCAATGTACTAGATTGAATTGAAAAAAAAAATATGACAACCTCTTCATTCACTTATGAATCAATAATATAGCCGTAATGTATACATCAAAAAACTTATTACAGGCAAATATAATGCAATACATAAAAATTTTTATTTTATTATAAAAATTTTGTGGATAATATTAATTAATTAAATTAAATTAATATTAAATAAATTATAGTTTAAAACACTTAAAAAACACGCTTTAATAGCAAACCTAACTAAAAAGAAGAAAATAATTTTTATTGCATGAATGGTTTGTGCTATAGCAATAGAAAGCCAGACAATTAATTATGATTAATTAATGTGGAATAAACTTAAAGTAAAACTTAGGTAATTAACAATATAATTTAATTTATAGTAAAAATGCGTGGGGTGCAACAAACTTTTGTTACGGAGGATGGGACACCGTTGAGATTTTATTATTATTTTAATAACAACTCTAATTTTATAAATAGTTACCAATAAAATGTTTGTAACATTTAATATCAAGCTCACACGTTTTTTGTTTACTATAAATTGAATTACTTTGTTAATAACATAAGTTTTACTTCAATTTTATTCCAAACTAATTA
The DNA here is from genome assembly GCA_003667255.2 of Euschistus heros. NCBI lineage: Eukaryota > Metazoa > Arthropoda > Insecta > Hemiptera > Pentatomidae > Euschistus > Euschistus heros. The sequence continues at coordinate 1,698,046 of RCWM02000042.1, forward strand.
ATCATAATTGAATGGATCCGTCGAAAATGTTCTAAGCGACAAAATTTCCGAAGTGCCGATTTTAAAGGTTTTTAGTATATTTACCTACTAATTACTCCTTGCTAAACTCTGAAGTCTATTACTGCATATTTCATGCAGTCTACAACATGTTTATAGACTGGAATATAAATATTTTCTTTTATTCGCATCATTCTCTTGAGGACATTAGAGCAATGTTGTGAAATAATTGTATTGTCATTGGTCCTTGACTCGTGTCCGAATTTTCAAATTAATCAGATTGCTGGAAATTGGTGAAAATTACGTTAAAAAAATTACGTTTCATTACATACAGGTCAAGTTGATAAAACTATTTTCAACCCTTTCTCCCCCTCCCCCACCCAAACCCAACGCTATTTCTAGGAAGACTTAACTACATTTAAACGGGCGGTGAACAATGTCCAGCAGTCAGACCTTTTTATTTTTGGAGTTCAAGGTTCGAAGCTAATTTATTGTACTATTTGTGATTTGTTTGCAATTTCAGTAAAACAGCTTATCCAAAAGCAACCAACATTATTTGGTTTTTTTGACATATCTCAGAGTAGGAATCGAAATATTTAAAAATCCTACCTTGCACAAAATCTAAAACTTTTAGTATATATGGTAAAATTTATTGCTTTGATAAATCATTTTTGTGTTATAGACTCGTAAAAATGTCCAAAACTATTTTTTTTTTTAATTTGACAAAATTCGTCTAATTTTAATAATCGATAGTGGCTATATGCCTAAATCAAATTCAGCTAAAGAGATGTCTTTAGACTCACAATTTAATAAACTTTTATTTTGTAAATAACACAGTTTCCGATTGAAAGCATTTTGGTATATGGTTTTTGCAAAAATCTGAAAAAAGTGCAAACATTTTGGGCTTTTTTGCCTTCCGAAAATTTTCTCCTTATCAGATATAGTCACATTTCTGATATTTTATTCTCAGGACCCATCTGGATCATACTAAAACATAAACCTAATACTCCATTTTTTGAAAGGCACACCCCCTTTTTAGTAGTATTTCCACTGGACTAAGTAAGAACATTAAAACAAAGTTGTGCAAATTTTTAAGTTAATCAGACAACTGGATATTGGTGAAAATTACGATGAAAGATTTCGTTATATACAGGTGAAGTTAATAAAAGCGTATTAAAAAGAGAAACAAAATCTGAAATAAATCCCATTCGTTTTCGTTTCAGTGGATTGTAAATAGTTTCGTTCCATTCTCTATTTCAACCCGACCGTCGGAATGTAAACCTAAATCTAGTTGGTTTCGTTCCACTCATTCCAGTCCAAAACTGACAGTGGTGGAACGTGCGTAAACCGGAATTCGTTTTCGTTCCGGTAAAACAGAGGTCTCCAAATTTTTCAGCCTTTGGGCCTTACTGATTACTTCCATAGGTTCCGAGGGCCAACCGTTTCAATTTACCTGTCAGTATCTATAATTTCTAGACTTGTCGCCGATTACGCGCCCTGAGCGAGCATAAGCTTGCTAAATTCACTAGTTCAATCACTATTGTGTTGTACAGTATTTTCACGACCTCGAAACTTGACGACATCCGGTGGTTAATCGTGGATATAGGTAATGTGCCCTCCCTATCCTTTGCTAACAGATAGCTGTTGGTTCGAGAAAGTTCTGGTGTAATCACTTCTAGATGGCAATAATTCGGCTTGACGGTACACCTCTAAACAAAATAAAGGGGAACCCGGGCTCATTCAGGGCGAATGCTCAAGTGTATACGCGTGTAGGTTGCGTTGCGGGGCGGATTGATGATACTGGCGGGCCGGATTTGGCCCGCAGGCTAATTTGGAGACCCCCTGCAGTAGAAGATCGACAGTGGAGGAAAGAACGTAAAAACGGAAATGTTTTTGTTTCAGCAGGAGGGACCAGAAAACCAAGACTCTCCTTCTGTTCCATCTGGAATAATCCATCAATTCTCTTATGTTATAATTGTGTTTATTATTTTGGTACTAGTTGAAAATTAGTGTTCCTTCCTAGGGTAGTTCAAATGATCAGTGTCATGAAGTTTACACAACTGTTATTTCCATTGCAGTATTCCCATATTGTATTCATTACCTGCAATGGACTTATATCTGAGTCTCCCTCATTAGATATTCTCACTAAGGCCCCCACTGTAAATCTATTGGAACCTGTTGTTTTTTAAAATAATGGGTTGTTTGGCAAATGGGAGGGAGGTCACTCACTCTTAAGGATAGAGAACAGCAACAGTATCTAATAAACCAACCCAGGAGGAGCAGTTCTGTCAGAATTTTACCCAACTCCCAACCATTATCTCCTAAAAAATGTAGTAGAAGAAAACAGGCTTTTTGGGAGTCATTATTAGTATCAAGTTAAGTTATTAAAACAATTTTCAAGCCTTTCTCCCCCTCCCCCCACCCAAACCCGATGCTATTTCGACTACTTGAGCCAGAAGTAATAGTGTGTATTTCATTAAGGAGGATATAAGGAATACAGAGATTGTTGCTGCTAAATGTTACTTCAAAAGAGAAACAAGAAGATGTTGATAGAGACAATATAAGTTAATTAGTGAGATGAGACAAGGAAAAAGAGCCAGAAGGATTGACAAATAGAAAGTTTCCACAGGATTTATCATTTTTTATTAGGCATCAGTGACAGGAAAGGATTATGCCAAGTAATGGAGTACTCTAAAATCTTTTTGGTTGTTGTTATCTGTAGATCTAAACAATCAGGGTTTTGAAGATGTAAAAACTGGCAAATTAAAGAAATTTAATATGATAAAAAAGAAACTTTATTGAGTTATTAAAAGTAAAAATTAAATAATTTATATAATCAAAAACAACAATTTTTATTTTTAAAAACAAAACAAATTCAGTAAGATAAAGAGGAATTAAACTTATACAAATTCAAATCACATTGATCTAATTTTTTTATAAATCTTTTTTTCTTATATCAGAAAGATTAAAATTTTATAAATCATTACAATCCATAGAGCTACTTATGTATTTAATTAATTATGACAGAATAACAAGACTTTACACGCAGCCGTTGCACTATTCAATGAATTTAATCCTATTATAAACAGAATTAGGCAGAGGACTAAAACATCTAAGACATAGAGAGCGAAAAACAAAAAACACACACATCAATAACTATTCTTCTTTCTTGGAAACAACAGAAGGCTGCTTTTTGACATGTTTTGTAAGGATGTGCTTCTTCAGATTACCCTTATGGGAGAATCGGACGTGGCAGACAGAACAAGGAAAAAAGGGATCCTTGCCACACTCCCATTTCATATGATTGTTTAGGCTGGATTTGAGTTTGTAACCACGGCCACATTTCTCACAACAGAATTGTGCAGATGCCAAGGACCCCTTCCCAGGAGGTTGGCCCTTCTTCGCAATGTGCAATCTCATATGCTGTTTCAATCCATGTCTATGGTGAAACTTATTAGCACAAAGCTGACATTTAAACATAGGTTCCTTTTCGCACTCCCACCTGTTAAGAAAAAAAAAATCTATTATTGATATTGATAATGATTTTTGCACAATGAAACTGTATTAGAACTATAAACAGAAAAGGAATAATACTTAAGTGTCTCTATTGATTGCATTCTAAACTATTTTTCCACAATAATAAGGATTTTTTTAAAAATCCTTGCACATTAATACACTTTAATAAATAGTCCAGTCAATGAACATATTGTAGAGTGCATGAAATATGTGATTATTTTAGACTTTACAGCTTCGTTAGGAGTAGTTAGAAGCATACATACTGAAAGTCCCTGCCCCTGGGAGTAAGTTTATGGTGATAAGGAGGGGAGAAGGTCCCATTTTTGGGTTTTTCGATTATATATCGAAAACGGTGGACTCTAAAAAAATATTTTTCAAATAAAAATTACAGCTAATTAAATTTCCTATAAAAATTGTTTCTAAATATATTTGTCGAACTTTCAACGGTTTTTGAGATATACTTTATTGAAACTTGATAATTTTCGAAAAAAAAAAAAAAATTGTTTATCTTACTTTTTGTCAAATTTGCTTCTAGTGCCTTCCACAATCCTTTCTCAGAAAGAATGTCAGAATAACGGTTGTAGAGCATTAAATTTACTTATTAATTTCATATATACGTTACTGGCACTTGAAATGTTTAACAAAAAGTGAGGTAAACATTTTGTTTTCAATAATTATAAATTTTTAATAACGTATATCTCAAAAACAGTTGAAAGTTCGACAGATATGTATAGAAAAAAATTTATAGGAAATTTAATTACTTTTAATTTTGATTCATAGCATATGTTTCTTGAGTCCACCGTTTTCGAGATATACACAAAAAACCCAAAACTGGGACCTTCTACTCTCCCCCCACCGTAAGCTCACCCCCCAGGGGTGGGGACTTTTAGTATGTTTACCTTCTAGCTGCTCCTAACAAAGCTGTGAAGTCAAAAATTATCATACATTTCATGCAGTCTAGTCCCTTCACTTCAGCACTCATTAACTGGACTAAAAATCAAAGATGTAGATAGAAGTTACCGAGATTAAACTAAATAATAACAGTGATCAAATAAATTACATTGATTGATTTCGTAGACATGATCTTATTAATACAATGAAATAAAAAAAGTGCAATTTTTAACAAATAGCTTTCAAAACAAAAAAGGAATTAGAGAAATGGGAATGAACCAAATCCTAAATGGTCATACCACTGAAAAAGTTCAGAAAAAATTTAAAAAAAGATAAAGATTGTAAACAAAACTGATGTCAAAATAATATATGTAATATACCTGCGATGCCTGCAGAGCTGGGTGCTGGACTTATACCTGTTACCACATGTGAAGCAGAGGTAAGGGAACTCCTCAGCACTCCTCTGGATGTCTCCTGAATGTTTTCTTGAAACATGGTAGTTGAGTGAGCCAACCCTAGAGAATGATCTAGGACACAGTTCGCAATGAAATCTGTAAGAGTCAAACAGATCAGTAATACCACAGTTAACATACAGTTAATAAAAAGGAATAGCTATAAAGTTTTTTTTTACTCTATTGTCACAGCAATTAGTTTAGCAATTTTTCATAAAATCCTCAATATTCCTAATTATGTCAAATATAAATGATACATATGTTTCTGCTTTTGGCAAAACCTATTTACTATTCCATATTCACACAAATTTATCAGTTTCAAACCTAGTTTGTTAATCACTGTTCAATGATAAGATGATCTTGGTCCCTTCTATATGATTCTATGGGTTCTTCTTTAACAGGATTGTGACACTATACCAATGGAAACTCCTCGAAAAACGTTTTTCTATAAGCCTCATTTTCATATGCAGGAAGAGAGCCAAGTCACAAGGTCTGGACTATAAGAAGGTTGCTTAAGAACTTTCAGCCCAGTCAATAGCTCGGTATAGGCTCTGGTGCAGTGAGCTGGAGTGTTGCCATGGTTGAGGTACCAGGTGTCCATTCTTCAATTCGGATGGAGATTCTTGATGGGCTTTATGACTTTAAGAGGACACTGTTCAGTTAGCTGAGACTCTCTTCTGTGTGTCAAAAATGATAAGTTGTACTAATCAGCTCAATCTGAAAAAATACAGCTATCTATTTTTTTCTTAACAAATTGGGATTTTCTGACAGCTGCATGTGTACCCTCACCATCTAAGACCCAAACTTTGTACAGCCAATTCTCATCAGCTTTTCACTGAAATTGCTGGATGATGTATGAAACAAATCCATATACATAAATATATTTATCAATAATTTAAAAGTAGCAGCAGTATGAATTAGTCCAGTCAATAAACACATTGTAGAGTGCATGGAATATGAGATAATTATTGACTTCATAGCTTAGTTAGGAATAGTTAGAAGGTAAACATACTAAAACGGTGGGGGGGAGGAGAGAAGTTCCATTTTTTTGGTTTTTCCATAATATCTCGAAGACTGTTGACTCTAGAAAAATATGTTTCAAATAAACATAAAAGCTAATTAAATTTGATTTAAAATTTATTATATATAAATTTGCCGTAATTCTAACCGTTTACGAGATATACGTTATTGAAAATAGGTGATTCTCGGGAAAAAACAAATGTCACCTCACTTTTTGTCAAACTTTTGCTTCTATTACGTTCCACAATCGTTTCTCAGAAAAAACGTCAGAATCAAAATTGTAGAGGAATTAATTTACTTTAATTTTATATATACGTTTTTGGTATTTGCTACAAATGTTTAACAAAAAGTGAGGTAAACATTTTTTTTATTTCTAAAGTTGTCGATTTTTAATAACGTATATCTCGAAAACCGCTGGAATTTTTACGAATACGTAAATAATAAATTTAATAGGAAATTTAATGAGATTTAATTTTGCTCTGCTACATATTTTTCTAGAGTCCACCGTTTTCCAGATATAATTGAAAAACAAAATTGGGACCTTCTCCCCTCCCCCCACCTTTAGCTCACCCCTCAGGGACGGGGAGTTTTAATATGTTTACCTACTAACTACTCCTAACAAAGCCGCAAAGTCAAAAATTATCGCATATCTCATGCACTCTACACCCCTCATTTCGCCACTCTTTATCTGGGGTGGCACTTCTCTGAAAAAACACGTTTATTGATACTCATTCCGAAACTAATTGTTCGATCCAAAATTTCTATTTTTTATGTGAAAGCTCCTTAAATTTACTATAAGAACCTATATATGAAATTTTGATTATGTCACCTTATACACTCAAACCAGCCCACTAAATTTGTGAATATCGTCATACTTTGCCAAAACATACATATTTAGCATGCAGGTTTGGGTGTATTACGTGACATAATCAAAATTTCAAATATAGGGCCTGATAGTAAATTTAACTAGATTTTAGTTAAAAAAATAAATTGGAGATCTGACAAGTAGTTTCGGCGTTATGTTGAAAACTATGCCAAAAAAAACTTGGACTTAAAATAGTAGGCGGTTTTTAACGTGCTGGTATGGGTATTTATTTCAAAATTTCATATATAGGTTCTTATAATAAATTTAAGGAGCTTTTACATAAAAAATAGAAATTTTGGATCGAACAACTATTTTTGGAATGAGTATCAATAAACGTATTTTTTCAGAGAAGTACGACCCCAGATAAAGAGTGCCGAAATGACTTGTGTAGAGGGCATGAAAAATGCGATAATTTTTTACTTCACAGCTTTGTTAGGAATAGTTAGAAAAGGTAAACATATTAAAAGTCCCCGCCCCTGGGGGATGAGCTAAAGGTGGGGGAGGGGAGAAGGTCCCAATTTTGTTTTTCGATTATATCTCGAAAACGGTGGACTCTAGAAAAATATATAGCAGATCAAAATTAAAGCTCATTATATTTCCTATAACATTAATCATTTACGTATTCGTAAAAATTCCAACGGTTTTCGAGATATACGTTATTAAAAATCGACAATTTTAGAAATAAGAAAAATGTTTACCTCACTTTATGTTAAACATTTGAAGCAAATACTAAAAACGTATAAATGAAATTAAAGTAAATTTAATGCTCTACAATTTTGATTCGGACGTTTTTTCTGAGAAACAATTGTGGAACGTAATAGAAGCAAACGTTTGACAAAAAGTGCGGTGACATTTGTTTTTTCCCGAAAATAACCTATTTTCAATAACGTATATCTCGTAAACGGTTAGAATTACGACAAATTTATATATAATAAATTTTATAGTGAATTTAATTAGCTGTTATGTTTATTTGAAAAATATTTTTCTAGAATCATTTCAGCACTCATTGACTGGACTAAATATGATTTGAAATTAATAGTTTTGTCCATCACAATTTATCAAAATAAAATTTAATCTTGTAAATAATAATGATTACTAAAACTATATACTGTTTATCAGGTGACTGCGATTGAACTGATTCCTGCTGCGGAAACACAAGCTTTGCCTCGCTGTGACAGTCAATGAGGTGGCCATTAAGCTGGGCCTTGAAGTGAAACCGCTCATCACACAGGGGGCACTCCAGAGAAGGTTCCTGACCACACTCCTCCCTCTGATGAGTTTTCAAGTTGACTGCTTTCCTATGAAATATATTGATTATCTTAAAATTGATAAAAAATTAATGATTTGGAGAGACTGACAATCAATTGTTACCAAAAGTTGTTACTTAAAGATAGTTGATATTATTAAAAATTTTAAGAGCTGTCTACTTACTCAATAATTTATCAAATGTATAAAAAATCAGTTTTTCTGACTTCACTGGACCTGAAAGCCATTTTTGACTCCGTTCATAGGCAGGGATTATGGGGAAATTGATAAAAAAGTTAAAATAAATATTTTTACAGCCACTTTGTTTTATGGAAGTTGGATACCTTTGGATGTATAGTTATAGCAGCAGAAATGAAATATCTCCAAAGAGTAGCTGGTTGAACAAGAGAATTTGTTAGAAAAGAGAGGACACAATAAGATTTCAGATTTTTCTCATTGAAGGATAACATTGAAAAAAGAAAATTTCAATGGTTTGAACACCTTTGCTGGATACATGAAAACCGTGATCCTTAACATTCTTTGAAGGATGACAGAGTGCAATGGATTGATCACAATTCCAGAATAGGCCAAAAGAAAGACTAACATATATATTGGATAAAAGCACTGGTACAAAATGGGGAGGCTTGGCATGGCTAGAATGAGACATGCCTTCATATTGTGAGGCACTAAGGAGGAAGAAGAGTAATAATTATAGAATATTTAAAAATCATATAATAATTACTAATATTATATAATATTTATCATATGGAAGTTTTTGTTTATTTATTAATTTTGAGGCTTGTATTATTTTACTTATTGCTATTGAATTTTACTTAAAAATGTATTTTTGATTTGAACTTGTTTAATTCAGTGAATCCAAGACCGTACTGGTACAGAAATGAAAGGAATTTTTGTTAATTGTTATGGAAAAAAAAATTCATGCATATAAGAATATATTTTTAATAATATATATATATATATATATATATATATATATATATATATATATATATATATATATATATATTTAATATTATTGATTTAATTGTTTTAATTTAATTAATTTTAATATTTTTTATCTGAGGAAAGGTTATTGTTAATATATACAAGGAAATTTGGCCAAAGATATTTTTTACCTCCAAGCAGACGGTATATATATTTAATTATATTCAATTTTATTTCCAATAATAACCTTACCTGAAATGTTTTCCACATTTTTCACAGGTGCACCCATCTGAATGAACTCGGACATGATTCCTCAGCCCAAGTTCTGATGAAAATGAAGCACCACAAATAGCACATTCGTATACCAAGTTTGATGAACAAATAGAACTAGAAGAAAAACGAACAGATATTGAAGTTGAATGTCCAACTGAAAAAAATTAGTAAAAGTTCTGAACTATATTTATTATTTAGATACTAAACCAAAAGGTCAACATTAAGATAAAAGTCATACATCAAATAACAAAACTTAAGTTATTAAGCTCAAATGTAATGATAAAAATTGTACCTAGTAAATATACAATTAAAGTGTTCATAGAAAAATAAGGTGTGTGTCGTAAGGTTATTTCTTATTTCAAAAAATGAGAAAAACAAAAACAGGTACTGAAAGTAACTGAATAATAAATAATAGTCAAATCATATAAATAATTATGCAGAGTGAGCAGGAAGCCCTCAGTTCTCTATAATTCTACTTGTACTGCCAGTGTTCTGATATCAGTCAATTCTTTTAATAAAGTCCATCATCACTTCAAATTAATTCAATGTCGGTCTCTTTTTAATTTGAACTTGACTTTAAAAGACAGTAGTAAATAAATGTTCCCTTTCGAAAATATATTAAAATTTTATACATCAGGTTCTATGAAATATATTAATATTTAATCTTAAGATTTAATATTAAATTTAACCAGCTTTAAGATGGAAAAAAGAAATTTGGGATCGGACAAATATTTGCCAAGTTAGAGTGACAAATATGCAAAAAACATGGATTTCACAACAATACAGGATTTTTAGCATGCTGTCATGTGTATTAAGACTTAATTTTAGGGATTTAAATTGTAAAGTTAATCAGCTTTAAGATGAGTATTCTACGTACGTCGATTTAACAAAACATATAAACGAACTGAATTTGAGGTTTTATATACATATATAAAATCTTTCCCTTCACAAATATACTGTTTCATTCACAATTGCTCCGTCGATTTTGCAGTCAAAACTTTGAGTGCTAAGAATATAAATTGCTGGCATATGTAATTTAAGGGAATTAATTATATGGATTCAAATTGTAAATTTAACCAGGTTTAAGATGAAAAAAAATTGGCCAATTTCTACAATGTTTTCCAGCACCATAACTTCGCAAAAAAATGAACCGATTTCGGAGTTTTTTTTAATTTTATTTTTGTAGGTACTAGTTCCAGGTACAGTTAATATATAAAGAAATTCTTCAAAAAACGCTTCTTTGTCGTATTATAGATAAAAAAACAAAAATAACGGGTATATTGGGCGGTTTTTTTGCAATTTTGGGTATAAATCCGACAGATGACGAGGTGGAAAACTTATTCGGATTCTGCAACCCAAAATCATAAGGATCTGTTCGGAGTTCACTGAAATGAGAAAAAGTTCCGCAGTTTTTTCTTCGCCAAACCCTATTTTGCTGGACTATTTACATATTTCCGCGTGTAACCACCAGATATCGCCAAGTGTCGTGGTCGTAACAACACAATAGTGATTATACTAGCGAATTCAACAAGCATATGCTCGCTCAGGGTGCCTACTTGGTAACCAGTCTAGAAATTACAGATCCTGGCAGGGAAATTAAAAAGATGTTGGCCCTCGGAATCCTTGGAAGTAATCAGTATGGCCCGAAGGCTGAAAAGTTTGGAGACCCCTGTCATAGACAAATCCACTTTTGAATTTTATTTTCCTTTTCCGTAATTCCTAAAAAATATCATTTATTTCCTTTTGAGTTCACTGGCTGTTTCTACTTTTGTATACCTATCTACCAACCTGAAGTCGGTTTAATTTTTTAAAAATTACTTTTATTTTTTATTTGCAATATTTAGACCTTATAACTGGCCTGTAAATTATAATTATTAAAAAAAAAATTAAATTATTAAATGTATGAACCCTAATATTACAAGAAACCCTAATAAAAATTATGCAGTTGTAATGGTAATATTTCCAAAATTAGAAACAGAAAAATAATATCAATATATTAAGAGCATGTTGATTCAAGGTTCAGTGGTGTTGAAAAGTTATTTCAAATATGCTATAAAAATATATGAATGAAAAAAAAAAAAATCATTGTTGCTAATTGATATTTACTAAGTACTACTGATTGTACAGCTAATATTTTTATTATTATTTGAGTTTAATATATAAGGTTGGATAATGGAACTAATCAAAAATTAAATCTTCATAAAAAATTTCATCCTCATTTCACAAAATTTAAAAGATTTATTTCATTATTTAATTGTCTCCATCAAATACTTTTTAATAATTATCTTCATATATAAACAAACAAAAACTATTTATATTCTTTAGACAGGATTCCTCAATTTTCAAATCAGATAATTGATTATTATTTATCAAAAGACAATTTATTAGTAATATATGCATATAGTAAGTCATAAATTAGTTATCAGAAACAAATTTAGATATTCGAGTACCTGTGCTTTTCCAATTCAGTTTCCTCGGCAAATTCAGCACCACAACAATGGCAGATTATCATTGACTGAACCTCATGCTCAACTTCTGTATTGCTATTATCATCGTCCTCAACAACTTCTTCCTCATTTCCTTCTTCCTTAAGAACTCCTTCTTCTTCGAGGACAAGCACAGTCAAAGGGTTTAGAGCACCCAATTCCACCTCACCTAGGAAAGCATAAAATGCTTAGTCAAAAAAGGAAGTAACAAACAATATAAAGGATGCAAAAAGACCACATGCCAAACTACTATGAAATCAAAACAAGCAGGAGAGATGAGAAAATAAGGGGTAAATAAAAACATCCATAACTCTCATTATTTCTACAATTATATTTAAATATATCCATATCTTCATATTTACATTCAAATTATTAATTGTAATTCACTTTGAAATAATTTTATCTTTATCTTTGGAGAGAAAATAAGATGTCCTCTAATGTAATTAAGCATAATGGTCTTACTTACCAATAGATGCTATAAAAGAAATCACACAGATCTTACGATTCTCAATTATTAACATAATTTTTTATTGTTCTTCTTAAGAGAAAATAAAACAATTAAATCAATTAGTATTACAACAGATATAGGATAAACTTCCTAAATTGGTTCCCTTCCATATACAGGGACCATTAAAGATGCTAGAGCTGAGGAACTCCTTCCAGGTAGGTAAAACTCGGATGTTCCATTCAAAGAAGCCACTTCTAAGCAGGGAACATCTTTTAGACTTATAATCTGTAAAAAAAAAAATAATAATAAATAAATTTAAAAAAAAAATTAATTTGAAAATGCATATTTATTTTTTACCGACTTAAAACAGAAAGATTCTCAATTTTTTTTTTTTTAAGTTATTCTCCTAACATTTTTTTAAATTTGTGTTTTCACTGTGGTGGTTGGCACCGACCTCAAAGAATTTGTCGGTGTGTGTACCGAATAAGGTATATCTTAGAAAATTCCGCTTTTGAATTTTGTTTTCCTTTTCCGTAATTCCTAAAAAATATAAGAATATCCTGGAGGAAATGGAGAGAAGACTGAGATGGTTCGGCCATATTAAAAGAATCTCCAAAATAGCTAAAAAATGGGAAGCAGAGGGGAGGAGAAGGAACGGTAGGCCTCGCATCAGGTGGAGAGATGTGACTCAAAGTATGACTGGCCGGGGACTAACGGAAGAAGAAGCGATAGACAGAGAGGAGCGGAGGAGCCGTCTGAGGGAGGAGTTTGGTTGAAGGAAACTTCGAATAGCGAAGAAAATACTTTAAAAAAAAAAATTAATAAAACTGTTATATAACCTTCCACTATAAACATATTTCTCCATGTGACTAAATCTAAATTATTAACAAAAATAATTTACATATACATTCAACTCTCGTTGTGTTGTACTTCGATTAGCTCAATTCTTAAGAACAAAATCTACAGTCACAAGTTCATTACATGTAAATTTCATTTCAATAAGTCAATTTCAGGCCAAAAGAATGAAAAATTGTGTAAATAAGTCGAACTGAAAATAGAGGACTTCTAGGTCTTCCACCTCTATAACTCGAACTCAAATTCGAAGAATTTCATGGGTCATTTGTTTTCCAGTTTTCTGTCATTGTTTGCCTTTTCAATTAATAGGTACACTAGGAACTTATTGATTATTCACTCTAGTGGTTTTACAATGGCTCCACGAACATTGAAAATTCTTTCAATTAACAAAAAGTCAAAACTAATTTGTGAAGTGGAGAAAGGAGAAAGAATGTGGGCAGTTATTGCTAGTAAATTCGGAATTCCATGCAGTTCTCTTTCAACCATCCTAAAGAATAAAGAAAAGATCACCACTGATGAAAGAGGGTAGATTTACCACAAGTAGACTTACTTTTAGGTACCGCCAGAAAAAAAAGCAGTTCAGTGATATTGAAAAGTGTATTATTAATTAGTTCCGGGTATTTAATTTTCTGTTTCAATGACTGTATGTACAAACAGCATACATATACCTATTCGTGAAAAATATACGTAATGATTTTAACTCTACTTTTGTGTTCACTTTTTCCCATTTACATTAAGATAAGTTGAATGATAACCTCTTATTATAATTATTAGTTGTTGTTTTTTTTAACATAAATTGTATCATTTTTATTGACTTTTGTAGACATATATGGTGACAATAGAAACAATGTGTTTCAATATGAATGGTTGTTTAGTACTTGTTTTGTAAACAACATTTGTTATAAAATTACTTGTTTTGCTTCCAAAAAGTTAAGACACCAACACTAAATCATTGTTAAAGACAATGATTAATTAACAATACAGATAATATAGCTTTAATAATTTGATAAATAAGTGAGAAATCATCACTTCCCACAGGTATAAAAATACACTGTTTTTAAATAAAATTTAATTATTAATATGAAAATATATATGTACCAGAAGTCTAGAATAAAGATCACTGAACACTTCAATATGAAGGATGCTTCCTCCACGCTCGTCATGTAGGAGTACCTTCAGACGACTCATCAGACCCTCCAGGAATGGCATAGAAGACAGATCTTCAAATGACGAAAGGCAAAACAAGTTCTTTCCTTATAATTGTTCATTTGTTTGATTTTTTAAATAAAGTCAGAGGTTTGAAAAAATAATAATAATATTATGTCTTCATATGAAGACAATCTGTTAAAAGCCAGTGATCATGTTATTTCATATCTTCTTTTTTTCTTTCACTCACGTTTCCAGTAGTGAGAAGTGAAATTGTTTAATTCAATAATAGTTTATGTATATAATTACAAGTATTTTGTTTCAAAGTAAAAATTAAGTAAAATGGTTCAAGTTAAGGTTAAGGAATATATGGTTCAAGTTTAGGTAAACCTTATGAAACTCATGAACCAGAATAATAATGAAGGGCAGTCTAGGCCATACCTTCATTGCAGTGACACAGTTGATAGAGGTCACACACCGGCAGGCTCATGTTTGCAGTTTTTCACTCCTGCCTATTGAAAATTTGCAGCTATCACTCACCAGCAATGCCATATGTCATATCAGAAGCTAATATTGATTCCATACTTCTATTTTTTTTTCAAACTCATATTTAATCTGAACCAAAATTCCATAACAATCAATAATTAAAAATCTATAAATTGTATTTTAGGTTTTTTTTTTTGCAATGCTTGAAATTTATTTTCTACTTTATTTTTGCATTATTATTATTAATATAGTATTACATCCCTGATAGTAGAGACTTGGCTTACTCTAGCATTGATTGCCATTCTTCACAAATGAGTGCTGATGCCTTCCAGTTTCTGACACCAAGTACAGTTAATGTGTCAGTAGCAATACAATTTTTCCATTGCAGTTTAGGTGTTCTGATATGCCTCATACCATAGATTTGTTCAGTAAGAGCCTTCGTGGGTATTTCCTCCGGGCTACTTCTGGCAACATGACCTGTCCATCATAGCCAGGAGAGCTTAATAAACTAGCAGGTATCCAAATGTTTTTACAAACTTTGTATTTCCTCATTGGATCTTCTTTTCCAGGTTCCTTCTGAGTATACCGCCAAAGATTCTCCGAAGGACTTTCCTTTTAAACCTCACGAGTGATAACTCATTGATATATGAAATCGTCCAGTATTCAGACCCATATGTGAGAACAGGTCTGACTAGTGTTTTGTAAATTCTCAGCACAATTATACATGATCACATATGATTGAATATTGATTTAAATAACTGCAAAATATTATTTTTTGCAAAAGCCAGAAAATCAACCAAAATGTTTTAAAATAAAAAAATTATAATTCTTAAATATTAGAATATAAAATTGATAAAAATTTAGCTTCATTATTACCTGTTTATCTTTATAAGTGCAAAACGAAGGTATCGATTCACTCTCACTTAATGTAACCTTCATTTTCTCCCAGCAACCACTGGAAGGCTCAAATCTACCAAAAACAAAATTGATATGAATATATAAGACAATAATACAGAAACAAGTAAACAATTTCAAGTTATGATTAGAAGTATCTTATACAGCAGCAAAATGCTAAAAAGTCAACATCTGGTCTGAAAAATACTAAATCATATCAATGCAGAATAGAAATAGTAGTACATCCCTATTTAATTGCTTAGCTAAATAGAGATAGCTGATTGTTCAGTAACTGATCAACACTCATTGAAAAGAAAAATAAATTAATATTAGAGGAGGGGATGGTCCCATAGAATCTTTTAATATCTTGACAGTAAGTGGAAGCTATGGAGTGCAGGGCAGATGGTTGATCTTGTTCTCACTTTCATTCATGTTAAAAGTTAATTTTTTAAGATTATTTTTTCTTTATAGATTTTTTAATCTTCAGTAGTTAACTTTAAACTTGAGCTTTGGGGCTCCACTAAACCATCTAATTCATCTTGTATCCAATCCTTGCAATCCAAAATTGTTCCAAAAATACTTAGTGCTAAGTTTGTTACAAACTTATCCATAAAGACCTCAATGTTCCATATGTTGCTGACTTAGCCCAAACCAAATACCTATCCTTTCATTGGTAACTCTAAAACTATTCCAATCCACCAGTATCTCAGCTTGCTTCCCATTCTATCCCTGATAACCCACTGAAGCATCTGAAAAGAATGACTTCTCATACAGAACTTTTATTGAAGTGCTACCACTGGGCAGTTGCTTCACAAGCAATTGTCTTATTATCTAAATTATTATCACATTTACTTGATGTATGGTTGTAAATTTCTATGGATAAATAAAAAAAACAAAAAACTTCAAACTATTACAGTAGAACCTCTCTTAAATAGCATTGGATCATTCATCACACCGATCCTATGAACAAATCTAAAAAAAAAATGTCAATACTCTTTCTGTTTATGTATAACTAGAAAACAATTAAACATTGATTGCTTGAGGGGCTTTTTCTGAAAAAGGCAGAACAGGGAAGAGATTTGTATAACATTTTCTTTCCAAAGTATGCATATGCATTAATCTAAAAATCAAATATGGATCTCTTTTGTTTAAATTCAATTGCAATTGGATCTATGTTCATGCTTTTAAATATATAATGAAGTGAAGCCCATCCATCTAACCAAGTGTGTTTTGAAACTTCACTTCAATTTTTGTCTCAAAAAAAAAAAAAAAAAAAACAACATTTTGGATCAGGCAATTCTAAAAAAAAAAAAAAAAAAAAAAAAAAAAAAAAAAAAAAAAGATGAAATAAATTAAAAAAGAGGAGTAAGGCTGGTTTGACCATTGGTGTGAATTTAATTCACGAACCTCATATTTTCAAATGTACTCAAGAATAATTTAAGAACTTGACACACTTGCAATTAGAGTAAAGCTGTTTATACCAAAAAATGCACATTCCCATAATACATTTTCCAGTATCTTCAACAGAAAACTTAAAAGCTGCTTATATTTCTTTAATGAACTTCTATGTAACAGAATATGTAATAGTTTTAAGAACCTTTATTGTGATAGGTCCATAATCACTTCTCTGAGATTACACTATTAATGAAAATAAACATTTAATAATTATCTCAGAAAGTGATTAATCATGATATTTTTATGAAATATAAAACAATAAGATTTAGATCATACCTGAGCCACTCCTGACAGGATGCGATACAGACCCAAGAGTTGAGACAGAGACCTTTTAAGTGATCATGGGAGCTCTGTATAGAAAAAATGCTTACTTCAACCCAATTATCACAGTAAGCATCGTATCTCTCAAGTAGGTAACCTGTACATAAATATCAATTAAAAAAATATCATCTATTGAGCGAATAGAACTAATACAAACCAGTCTACAGATAAATGTTACATAATGAATCCTCAAACTGTCTCCCAATACAATAAACTGCAGAGCAACAGCTTACAAGGTCAAAAACTTCATAGCACTTAGGTGATTGTAGCTGCATCCAGTATTTCTCATTACGAGAAAGCATCTATTGAAAACATTTACAATTTTAAATAATTTAAATTACTACAATGCTATAAAATTATTATTCTTATTATTATTACTTCGGACATTAAGAAATACTCCATATAATAAAATAACTTTTTTTTTGTCCTATCTTGCCTTTTCAAGCATAAAGGGTTTGTCATGAAAGAACTTATGCCAAATATATATTTAAAAAATGAAAATAAAAGATAACTAACCCAGAAGGAAGGCTTAGGTGATGGTAAAGCAACATAGAGGTTTCCCTCAACAAACGCAGCTGGCGGCCTTCTATTAGTAGAAATCTTTAATGTCTTGCTCTGGGGAAGATTCGGTAATAGGCTCCATTTATTATCTTTCAGTTTATACACTTCACACGATATACCATTAACTTTCAGTTCTTCGTGGTTATGAGTTCCACCTAAAATTTTAACAATGTATGGCAGCATGTCAAATCAAGCTTCAATATGAAAAATAATACCAATTTTTTAAAATTGTAATAGTGATTATTACTAATGTGATCTTCTGACCTATGACATAAACAGCTTTTTCGGATGCAGCAGCAGTCGGTTTATATCTCCTTTCAAACATAGGAGGAATAATCAAGAACCGCTTGTGATCGACTGACAGAGGAAGAATACGAGACAGAAGAATTGGAGGAATGAAGGTATCTACTGAAGGTACAACAGATCCTCCCATCATACCACCAATTAGTAGGATCACCTATGGCAAAATTAATACTTCTCGGTTTTAATGTATTTATATAATATATAAAATATGTATATATATATATATATATATATATATATATATATATATATATATATATATATATATATATATATATATATAAAATAAAAAAAAATAGACTGAAAATGCAGGTCTAAACTTTATGATAAATATACAATATTACTAAAAAAAATTGCAGATCAAAACTAAGGAATAATATCATACACTGATTACAGCTAGCACAACACACCAAAACCAATTAATGGACTATCATATCAGTTGTCAATTATGATCAATATTTTGTTAATGCAGTAGATTCCTGCTAAACTGCTGTGTTTAACTAGCTCCCCGATTTGATCAAGAGTTAAAAAAAAAAAAAAAAAAACAGATATAAGTACAAATAAATGTATATAGTTAAATATTTCCCTATGTTTTATAAACATATTTAAGTAATATGTATGTTCAAATTAATTTAATAAATAACAGAACAATTGATTTTCAAAACCAATTTTCTAATTCTTTATATTATAAGGAATGGAAACATTTTTTATGGCACATGGGGATGATTTTAGTCATACAATTAAAGTGGTAACATGTATCCTATCCAAAGTCCTAAAGTGATTAAGAAAACTGGGATTAAATAAATAAACTTACTTTATGCAATGACATGAAGCAAAATTTATTTCCAATTGCACTATATAATTGGAAATTAAAAAAAATAGAAATTATCATCAGAACTACTATATTCAATTTTCCAATAAAAAATTATTGGATTAAGGAGTTGTTTGATATATCTCATATCATTTCTCACCTCATCAATGATACACAAGGTAAGGTCCAAAATTTCCCCTCCTTCAAACGTGCTGGGATCTGCACACCTATGCCTGCTCACTCCATACCCATCGTCCACACTTCCTCAGTCCTGTCAGTCAGAGTCCAGCCTTGAAGAAAACTCCCCATTTTTACAATGTTCAAACTTGAGTACCGTGCGGTAATTAAATTATTTTGTAAAGAGGGTCTTACTCTTGTGCAAATTAAAGAGCGCTTGGATTATGTGTATACGGGCATTCCTCCCGTTCATATTCCGAAGTGAAAAAATAGTCAAAATTATTTAAGTAAGGGAGAGAATGTCTAGAAGATGACCTGTGTCCCAGTCACCCATTGGAAGCTGTCACTTCTGAAACAATCCAACTGGTGGAATCTGAATTAATGTCTGACTGCTGCGACTGAAAACCAAGAAAATAGCAACGAGGTTTGGGCTTTCAAAAACAAGTGTTTTGAGGATCATCAAAGAACATATGAACAAAGTTAGCGCAAGATGGGTTCCAAAAATTCTTTGGACCCATCAGGTGACTGCTCAAATAACGGGAACGAGTTCACTGCTGCAATGCATTTTTACGCGTTTTTTCCAAGCAGCAATGGAAGAACATTTTTTTAACAAAGAAAATTATTTTTTTCATGGTAAAGAAATGTTGCCAAAGCGTTGTATTAAGTGTGTTGAACTTAGAGGAGAATATACTGAAAACAGTAAGATCAGTTTTTTCTTTCACCTTTCCTTCTATTCCATGCCCGAAACGTTTGGACCTTACTACATACATGGAAAAACAATATGCAATTGCCTATTATATATCTAGAGATCTTCTAAAATAAAAATAACATAAAAATTAAAAATATAGCAGTTGTTTGCTTGGATTGCAGCTCAAGAACCAGTTAAATCACTCAGTCACAAAGTTCTAATATTAATGTTCGTCAACTCTCAAACATCACCATTTACACAAAACTTACTACGAATAAAAAATAATAAAACCTGCACCAATATATTATTCATGAAGGGTGGATCATATTAAAAGCCAAATATTCTGATGATTTAAATAATAACTAAATAAATATTAAAATTTCTAAAAATTCCCACTGACGGGACCGAGAATCAATTATCTAAAGATTTATCATTCACTAGCCTCTACTAAGACTCCTTTCAGAGATGTCTTTCTGTCTACCATATCCCTTGTCAGGCCAATCTTATCAGCCCAAGCAGTCACAGGTCCTTGGTAGTTGCTACTGAAATAAGCAGCCAAACGATCTGACATTCCCCTCCAACAACTGATTCTAGCGATATCGACATGACTAAGTAGTTCCTCCAAGTAGCAGAGTCGGTCCTCTGGAGCAGCACCCATCCATTGACATAGACCCTAAATGAATAAACAAATTTGACATAATTTATGTGTAAACAATTTATGGGCTTGTTTTCTTAATGATTTAAACATTTTGTACTCACTTTTTAACCAAAACATTATGTTAAAAATTTTCAGTTAATATACACTAAAACAGAAATGGTTTGGTAAAAGAACCATGAACATATTATATTTCAAACTCGAAATAAAGAATAAGTTATGAAATAAGAGTTTAACCTCTTTTATTTATTTTTTTTTTCTTAGTTTCAAAGGCCCATTAGATAAAACAAAAAAAAAAAAATTACAATATATTTGATGCGAAATTCCTTGGAGTAACTGCACTAAGATGTGCACAGATGGTGCAAAATCAATGACTGACCAACAGCTGGAATGTTGGAGGGCAAAATAAAAAAATAAAAATTGCACTAGCAGTCATTGTGTTCTTCATAGACATGCCCTAATGACAAAACGAATGCCTGCCCCTTTTAAGAGAGTTTTGGATGAGACTGATCAAATTATTAATTATATAAAGGTGCGGCCGTATAAGTCAAGATTTTTGTATCACTATGTGACGATATGGAAAGCCTTCACAATTCCCTGCTTCTCCAAACAGAAGTGAGGTGGCTGTCTCATGGGATAGCACCTTCATTTTCATGAAAATGATTAAGATGAGCCTTTCTCTGCAAGGAATGCATACCACAACTTTTGAAGCTAATGACAAAAGTTGCGCATTTAAAAGTAAAATCCAGTTTTGGGTTGAATCTGTTCATAAGAAAGACATAAGAGTTTTTTTCCTGTGTTAAATGATTTTTTATATAAAAACAAACCGGATCTTGAGAAAATCGCATCGACTGATGCAGTATGTGAACATCTTCACACTTTGGATAAGTCCCTTTAACATCACTTCCCTACACTTCGAGGTACAATCCTGCAAGAACAAGAATTGGTGGTCAACCATTTTCAGTTACAAAAAACCAACTAGTCTATCATCAAATGAATACAAATGTTTGTTAGGCATAACTTTAGATTCCACCTTAAGATCTACTTTCAAGTGTGATACTTCCATTTTTGGCTCCGCCTGGAAAACAAAAAATACTAACTGCTCATTGAAAAAGTGAACCGGGATCTTCTTCCTTTTGCTACAACTTACTTATGCGAATCAGGATTTTCTATATGTAGGGGTTTATTTAATTAATTAATTTTGTATATTCTATATTTTAGTTTATATTAAATTTTTTTTCTTTGTTTATTTTGCTATGTCATCATTTTCTACAAAGTCGTTTTAAAAACTGATATTGCTAAATTTTGTATCTGCTATGTTTTTAAAATTCATGCAGAATGCCTTAAAGGCATGGGGCCTGATATATGTAAATTAAGTAGTTATGTAATTTAAATATTTAGTTATGATAAAAGTGGCTTTTGTGAATTTTTTAAAAATGTATGTTTCTAAGAAAATTCCAAAAAAAGAATAAATACTCACAATAAAAAAAAAAAAATATATCTTCCAATTCAAATAAATACCTGTTGAAACTATGAAAACTGTTTTAAAAATTCTACAAAATTTTATTCCAAAAATTTGAAAAAATAAAGTTGTTTTAATAGTTATGAAACAAACTGTGTTTAATTAATATTCTGTAAATAAAATCTTAGCAATATTATATACCAGTTTGATAGTCATATTTAATACATTTAAATAAATAATTAACTGAAGCTTTAACAATAATGTCCATTGGTAAGGAATAAAAATAAGTTTTAACTGTTTCATATTTAGCTCAAACATGTGATGAACTTTTTAAGATGTAAATAGTTTAAAAATTAAATATTAATTAAAGAAAGAAGATGTTGTTTTGATATTCTTAATGCATAAATTAACATTTTTAAAATAAATGAATCAGTCCACTCAAATTTGTAATGTAATTTGTTTCTTTAATTCTGTATCTATTCAATATCAATCTTTTAAATTATTTATAGAAAATTCATTATAACAGAACCACAAAACAATGGAAAAGGAAAATATAAAATTAACATAGAAAAAGTAAAAATAAATAGTAAATTTGTGGAATCATAGACAATTTAAGTGTATCATTTATAATTAAAATAGAAAATTACACTACATTAATTTTTTAATTTTAAAAAATTGAGAAAGTGGAGTTGACTCATATTCAAAATGATCTATTCAACTAACTAGAAACGATTTTCAAGTAGAGCTCCTCTGACAGGGCAAACCCTCAGGAAATCTGTAGTATCAAGTGTTTCATGTTTTTATTTCATTTAATGTTTTTAAGTAACAAGGGGTAAGAAATTAATACCATCTTGGTATTAGTAAAAATATGACAGTAGTCAAAGGTAATGGTGGAAATCCATAAGTAATAAGGTACATTACAAAAAACACAGTTTCCCTCCTTAACCCTTTTAATAGAATATCCATCTGTTGGTTTTCAAACAGGATTTTGCCAGAAATTGAATGACAAAAAGTAGTTAAGTAGGTATTTCAGTTTTAACCTCTTCTTTGAGGATTAATTATATAAGCAGTTTGGCATCAGACACCAAGCAAAATTATATTTTCTTTATCCAACCCTGCTCCAAAAAAAGGTGGTTGCAGGCTCCATTTAAAAGATTAGGACCATGGAAATGGGTCGAGGACCAGAACCGACCAATCTTTCAGCTCCATAAGAAGCAAAAGGAAAAAAATATACTAGAAATGAAAAAATATTAATGACAGGTTACACCCTGATTCAATCAGTAATAATGTATTATGAAATGGAGTAGAGGTACAAGGGCTCCACTTAAAAACTGTTACCAATTCACTTTAGAGGAATAGAAAGAGTTAATAGAAATGTCATAAAATTTAGTTGATAAACAAATATCGTTTATTATACCTACAAGGAGCAGTCTTTCATGGTCGGAAATAGCTAAAAAGTCAGAACTGAAGAATGACAAGAGTTGGTCTGAAGAAATATTGAGGAACTCAGGTTTTCCTGTTGAGATGAGACGAATGAAGTTTTTTCTGATGTAATAGTCAACTTTGACAAATACATCAGAGAAACTGTGCCTATCAGAGATCTCATGATATGACCAACAATTATAATCATTTATAGTTGTCAACATGTAATGAGATAGATGATGGTGTAATAGGCCAACACCTAGGAAGTCTTCAAGTTCAACTAAACTGACAATATTCCTTTGAGACAACTAGAAAAAAAAATTAAAATTTAGTTCCAAAAAAGGTTTAACTGATACACATAATAAATTTAGAAAGCAAAAAAAGAAAACATTATCCTCTTAACTTAATTAGGACATGCTAATAAATGAAAGTAATGTAAATTATAACAAAAATCAAAATCTCAGCTTGTCTTAATGACATCTTCTTATTTAAATTTAAATTTTAAAAGTTTTAATCACTGTTATGTATTTTGTTTAATTTCCATTATAAATACTTTGTAATTAATTATTTGTTTGCATCTCTCAAAAATGAATGTATGAGAAAGTATATCTTAAGTTATTTCTCTTTAATGAAGAAAAGCACACCAGATGATCCACAGAAAATCATTATGTCCATTGTGATAAGAATTATCAGTGGTTACGGAGTTTCTAAAGAAAGATTGGTAATTTTTATCGAATGTAGAGATAAAACTGGGGAAGAAGGTATGGTTCAGCTAATTTGGAATTTCTAAAATTAAGTAGGAATTTATACATTGAAAAAAGTATTTCTATCATATAATTATACCAATTCCATGTCAATAAATTTTAAGAGAGTGCAAACAAAATTGTTGTCACTAAGCCACATGGGACCCAATGTGCATTGTAAAGATTATAGGACTAGACTCTAGACTACTACTTGAACATCCATGAAATTTTTTAATTAATGTTACAGAACTTTCCAACATCCTTAAACAACTACTTGGATTATTTTCATTTTTAATACAAAAAGAGATAAAAATTCAAACAGAAAATAGAAAAAATTGACAGAGCTGTTCCTTTGACAATCATTTCAAAAATTAAGATAGCTTGCTGGAGCTTCTGTCATAACAGCCTTTGACCGTACGTCTCTTGAAGCAATAGCATCTTTTCTATGATATATTGAAAGCTACTTATTCACAGTTTCCTAATTGATGTTTTCACTGTTAGTGCGTTGAAATATTGCGGCACAGTTCCTCCATTCGAGATTAAAGTTTCTTTATTAGTAGATCCAATATGTATCTTAAAAGAACTTGGAGTTCTGGGGACTGTGAGGCAACTGTGAACTTTTTAAATGAGGCAAAACAAGAAAAAATATTAAGTTCTGAAAACCTTTGTCCAAGCCTGACAATAAATATTATTGACATTGTCAAAAATCATTTTTTAAATTTATTGGTCCTCATATGTTTATTTAGTAACCATGGAATGTATCTCCTACATTCCTATACAAATTATCATTCCATATCCATGGTTTCTGCATTCAATGATAAATTAAGGAACATATCCCCCATGAATAAGGAACTTTTACTGCATTTCCATTGAGAATGATAGACTCTATAATACAAACAAAATCATTTGGACTTTTCAAGAATATAAACATATTTAACTTTATTGTGGCTAATTATTTCAGGAAGAATGTTATACTGATAGGAAATTCAGAGATTCCTTATTTCAATTTTATAGATTGCATATCAATTACTAAAGTCATTTCAAATGAAGTTTTTAAAATTAGAAGTAATACTAATGAATTAAATGATTTAACCCTTCAGAAGGCATGCTTACTTTTGGAACACTAGAAGGTGCACGTGGCACAAAGTGCCATGTCCCTTTCAACCTAAATTATTCTTTTTGTAATAGCTATAATTTATTTTTTAATGACAATAACAATGCTGAAAATTATTTACTAATAAAGGGAAAATAAATAAGAACTAGTTTTTATCACAAAATTACATTTATTTCTAAAAAATATTTTGTTCAGTGAAATATTGAATATTATCAATATATAATTAATACATATTATACAAAAATACAATACGATAAACATAAAATTGAATGTAAAATATATAAAAAGTAATTGTAATTTATTTACATATTTTTAATAAGAGGTTCTATACTACATGACAAATCAACTAAATAAATAAATTATACATTACAGTATATTAGTATATATAACATTATAGTACAGTATATAATATTAAAATTAGCAAAATAACTAAAATTAAAGAAGATAATACTTACTTAAATGACCAGACTTGTCGTGTATAGAGTGCAACCAACAAATTTATCCTTGTTGAAATCACCACAACCAATAAACGGAAGAAAGCAGAAGGGCCAGAAAATTACACCTGCTTTAGAAAGGGTGTAAGTTAAAATAGAACCCGCCTAGAATGTTCAAAACCTAACAGTAAAGACAAACCATTCAAAAAGATAAAAACGTTGCACTTTGTGCCACAGTGCGATTGCTGAAGGGTTAAACTAAAGTAAGGTCATATTTTCAGGCACAGTATCAATCTTGAAGCAGAATTTGTAAGACAACATCCAACCAAAGAGAAATGTTATTCTAACAAGAAATTTAAGAATTAAATGTCCTTGTTAAAAAACTATTCTAGATGGCTTATTAATGACTCCTTGACAACTCAAAAATCATTTAAAGAAATTATTTACTCCAATAAATTAAATTTTAAAATTTCTTTTAGATCAAAAGAATATAAATAAAAATAACATTGTAAAGACCCTTTAAATGTTTATTCCAGGATCTAAAGAAGACACCCTACAATATTTCTCTCTTTAGATCCAGTTAGAAATACTATGAAATTGAATGGCTATGCTGGGGAAGCCATGATTCCTGATTCTCCTAAATACTCAAGTTCAAAAAAATATACAAGAAGAAATGAATAGGAAGACCAAGGGCAAGGTGGCTGTATGCAATGCAAACTGTATCACAGGACAGAGCAAACTGGTAGAAGCTTTTGGATGGGTAGTTGTGCCAACTATGATGATG
The DNA here is from genome assembly GCA_003667255.2 of Euschistus heros. Classification (NCBI taxonomy): domain Eukaryota; kingdom Metazoa; phylum Arthropoda; class Insecta; order Hemiptera; family Pentatomidae; genus Euschistus; species Euschistus heros. Next base: position 1,724,495 of record RCWM02000042.1, read on the forward strand.
CTCTGTTAGACAGTCTAATGTTACTCTTTCATGAGTGAGACAGTAGAAAAATTAAAGAACAGGACAGTCACAAAACACAAGAGCGTAATCATACAGGCACAACAAATACAGCAACAACAAAAGAAGGGAAGACACACAAAGAATTTTTTTTTGCTCAAAAGTCACGATAATGAATGATATGTAAACTTTATAAATACAACTTTTTAATTTATAACATAATACTTCCTGTTTTAATTTATTTCCAGAAATTTTAACAACAAACTTTTATAATAATTACGTTTTTAAAAATTTCAAAACATCTAAACTAGGTTGTTAATGTTATTAAGAATTGTACAATGACCTCCCAGAAAATTATATAAATATAATATATATATATAATATATATTTTTGACCGATACATATATATAATATATAAATATATATATATATATATATATATATATATATATATATATATATATATATATATATATATATATATATATATATATATATATATATATATATATATATGTATCGGTCAAAAATATCACATATTACCAAATGGGGGAGCTAACATTGTTGCAAAAACCACAGTGGACACAACTTGATCCTGCCCTACTCTAATTGCCTTATCAAAGCTGCCTTCCAAACTGTGTTAGAATGAAAAAAACTTAGCCCGAACTTAAAGCAAGATTTAACAAACATATACTAATATAAATGCTTTAACAAGCAAATACTAATATATCTGACAATATTATAATTTAACTCGTCACATAACTATAGCATATGTTTTTAAATACAACAGTGCTTTGCAAATGTAAAGAAATAAATAGATATCGTATACAAGCAGATCCAGCTTAAGATAAAATCACAAAGAAAGTTCAAATGTTTATAAGAGACCATCACACAAATGTCTAATTTATTTGGGGTTCACAAAGAGCTAGAAGTAAAAAAAAATACCTCATTAACAATATAGAATAATAACATACTTATAAACCAGTGAAATTAATTTATGAGTTTATTTACTCAAACTAAACAATAAAAGTAATATTGAATGTTGGAAAGATGTAAAATGTATTTATCGATATTGTGTAACATTAGCATTCAGATGGAATGTGCATTAACTACTTGATATGGACCAGCAATCAAAGCAACAAATACTAAATAATTAGATTATGTGAACTTACATTGATTTCTCCAGTGTATACAAAATGAATGAGTTGTTTCAAAATCTTTGTGTCACAGAAGGATATGTCAACTGAAGAAACACTCCTGGATGTCAACTCTGAAGTAAAAAAGAGTCTAAAAACGAAATTTTAAAATTAATTAAAAATCACAAATCAGAAAACCCAAATGCCAAGAGACCCCTCACTTGAAAAAGGTGGCAGCAGATGCAAGAACGATTTTATGAGCTGGTATTTGACCATCTTTGGTAATCAGAAAAACGTCAAAGAGTTTGTTCTCGTAATACAACCTCTTGAGGCCCCCACAAACGGCATTGTGAACCGAACTGTCAGCGACATCAAGACTCAATATTTCACACATTACCAGTTCAGATCGACAAATTGAGAAGCGCCAACCATCACAGATAAACTACTACACTTGCCATAACAACATTTACCAGGGCGAGGCTACCAAAGAGATCGAAGCACTTTCATTACACACTGATTGACACTTCAATAAAGTGAATTTTCTTTATTTTTGTTACTACTTCAGCCGACCGCAAGTTGAGGCTATTTTACCAAAATACGTAGTAACGACTGTAGAAAACAGCGGTATTGTTTGCAGTCATATGAAAATGCCTCACGTCACCATGCAATTTAACTGGCGTGATTCATATTATTTCTGAGTTTAACAGAAGCTCACTCAGGATCACACGGCATCATATCACTAGTCTGTGCCCCGATTTCCGGCGGCCATAATGTTGATACATCCGTTTATACACTATAGCAACATGTCCAATTTAACATATTCAAGAAATTATGAAACTCAAAGATTAAATGAATTGATCCTGGGGTTACGAGTGAAACTCACTAAGTAAAAAAAAACATGGTACAGAGTAAACGCCGAAAAAAGATTTTTTTGCTTTGTCTACTTTGGTGCTGACATTATCTAATCAAATAAAATAAAGAAATGGCACGCACTTTCAGGTCTGACATGAGACCAACTCCTATAGTCTGGTCGACATCCTCTATTAGAATATAATTATTTTTGTCAAACAGAATTTCACAATGTTTGAGTGATTAAAATATGTTATGATGATATAAAATGAAATAAAAAAATAAAAAAAAGTAATGAAAATCAATCACAATACACTAAGTGTTGTGAGCGACATAAAGATAATCAACTACGTGTTAATTGCAAATGTTAATTACAAATGTACCACTGTTTGAAGTCTTATTGTCATGGTCTGCTGGAAGGCCTACTTGGTAGTTCTTTAGAGGTACTAACACAGATTCATTGCCCATGAAGAAGAATTGCATGGCAAAAAGTTGTCTATCTCATTAATCTCTTTTTAATTAAAAATATATCGTCATATTTGTCAGAAGCCTCAAAAATTAGGTTCGCAGTAAACCTTAGCGATTCAGTACAATTTACTGAATATAATGAAAAAAAAAAATCTTCCCGGTTGCGAATACAAACACAAACTCAGAATCAAATATATCACAAAAAAAAGTATATAAAAGTTGATAAAACAAAAAAATAAAAAAAATAAAATCAAAATGATTCAAGTTCAACCCTATTTATCGAGTTTTCTAAATAAATCTAATTGCCATGGAGTTTGGATACATTTGTGATCAATAATTTATTTTTAACATGTTGTCCCCAATCACGCATTGACGTCAAAAATATATACAGTAGCAGCAAAAGGTATGTGGGTCGTTTTCAAATAAAATGGCAATTTGCTGTCCCAGCACTTTGAATGGCTGTAAAAAAAAAACATACAACCAATATTTCACTATTGTTAATTTTATCTTGTCGAATTCATTTGTTTAAATTAATGTAGGCCTTAAAACTTCAATTTTAATTTATAAAAAAAAATAAATAAATAGATTATTAAAAATTTTGACGTACGTTACTGTCCACAGGTCAAGTTTTCAACTTCTAACCTTCACAAAGAGTATAGAAATTTGTTTTCATTTTATTCTCTTTTTTATTTCTTGTTAAATTATGTGTATATTAATTGAATATAGAACTTTCTTTTAAAAATATGAAATTTTGGGGGCTTGAGAAAAGATTTTCTTTGTGTCCGAGAATTTCCGAATTTATTCATTTGTTTGTTTGTTTGTTTCGTTTAACGTCACTTTATGCTGCTATGGCTAATCGGACGATGCTACGGTGGGTGTCCTAAATTTAGCCTATCCTGGTATAATTAGGATAGGGATCTTTAACGAGTACCTGACATCGCACAGGCTCGGGACCCCCATTTTACGTCCCTCCGGAGGACGGCATAGCTGAGGATTTTTTACTTCCTTTAAAAAATCCTAAGGTCATCTGCCGGGCTGCGAACCCGCGATCTTGGGTTTAGTAGGTTGCTATGCTAACCACTACACCACAGGTGACCCCATTTATTCATTTGATGTATGTGACCGGTTGTAGAAGAGTGGGTTCTGGAGCTAGGGGAGTCGGGATAACGTCCTAACACCCTTCAGACTATGTATTGTAACCATACCCAACCAAGGGCCCAGGTCGCTGTATTAACCACAGTAAGACGACATTGATTCTCAAAATATAGTGAGTGCCTTAATTCATTTTGACATATGTTACCATTGTTTTCTCACATTGAATTCAGCACTTCCAATCTAACTTTTTAAAAATCACTTTAAATAAACAGGAAATAAAAACTTATTGTAGATTACGGTCGAATCACGGTTTGTGTAACAGTTATTTGCACCGTATCGGAATTTCGAAATCGGCCACTTGCCAAAACTGCAATAACCAAGAAACTTTGCACTATATCGTTATGGAATGTAAGGCATATACATCTCATAGGAAAAAACTTTTTGAAGACCTTAAGAATAACAACATTACATACAAAGAAATTATATCACTAAGCGGAAGAGATGAGCTAAGCTACATATTTAACTATTTTAAATCAATAAAAAAATTCATTTAAAACATAATGTTGGAATACTTCAAATATTCATGACCACTCTGGTCTTTAGTGCCAACCACCACTACCAGTGCGCCACCAGTCTACCAACTGATTCACTTGTATTATTGTCTTGTGTAAACCTGCGTGTTCATTGTTTTTCCAATAAATGCTAACATTTGTCTTAATACTTTACATTTTGTATTCTCCTATAATCCAAAAGGTTATGGGCCCAGAGAATACGCATTATTAGACAAAAAGGCTTTAATTTCGCGAAGTGCTGTGATCTTACTGATAATCAAAAGTTGTGTTCGGTTAACCGCATGGTACGCGCTTTACAGGTTATCTCCCGATTAGACATTTTTTCAAGTTGTGAGTTTTCATAAACGATTTAGAATCCCAACTAAAGATGGCAAGCGGTTTCCTGAGTAATTACCGAATAGAACCCTTACGTAAAGATAATTACGATACATGGGTCGTCCAAGCTCAAGCCATTCTTATCAAAAACGGACATGGGGATAAAGCATGAAGCCATTGAATTATCCAATGATAATCTCGCTGCACAGGACTTGACGAGAAATCCCATAGTAAGTGCTCGTTCAAAACACATCAGCATTCGAGAGCACTTTATACGAGAGAAGGTTCAAGATGGAGACATAGTTGTCTCATACAAGCCTACAGAAATCATGGAAGCTGACATTTTGACCAAAGGACTCGCAGGCCCTCGCCATGACACTCTACAAAAAGCAATAGGACTACAACTACAACTAAAGCCTACAGAGTGAGGGGGAGTGTTGGAATACTTCAAATATTCATGACCACTCTGGTCTTCATATCAGCCACCAGTCTACCAGCTGATTCACTTGTATTATTGTCTTGTGTAAACCTGTGTGTTCATTGTTTTTCCAATAAATGCTAACATTTGTCTTAATACTTTACATTTTGTATTCTCCTATAATCCAAAACATAATTAAGAATTTTTTTTTTTCAATTTTTACTAATTAATTAAAAGATTATATATGGCTGTATGGAATTATCCAATGCCAATAAATTTAAAAGAAAAAAAAAATCTAACTTTTTACAGTTTGTAGTTTTCTACATTAGAAATGTTTCAATGCCATTATATTTGAAAAAAAAATGTAGTTAAATAATCTTTTTCTAATTAAAATTGCTAATATTTGACATACGTTACTGTTGACATACGTTATCGTTATGGTAACGTGTGTTAAAATTTTTTCAACCTACGTTAGTTTGTGGTTCCATTTGTTAAATTTATGGTAAAAAAAAAAAAAAAAAAAAAAAAAAAAAAAAAAAAAAAAAAAAAAAAAAAAAAAAAAAAAAAAAAAAAAATAATTTTTTTTTTTCTCTTAATATATACATATGATCTGGAAACAGACATAAGAATAAGAAGATTAAAGTTCTATGGGTATATGGTGAGGATGGGCCCAGAAAGATTAAATAGAGAAGTCTTCTAAATATTCAGAGGATACAAGAGTTCTGGGGGATATGTCAAACAGATGAAAGAGGAAACTGAGAAACTGGGAATAACAGACCCAGACTGTTTTGATAGGGATGAATACAGGAAAAAACTAAATGTAATCAAGGTAATCCTTGTGGGAAGGAAAGATGCGAGAAAAGGAATAGCGTGGACCGAAGACAGAAGGAAGGAGCAATCGGAAAGAATGAAGAAAAGGTGGGAAGATAGAAGGAAGGAGAATAGTAGTAAAAAGTGAATGATATTCGCGTGGTTTCTAAGGCTGTTACGTGGAAAAAAAAATATACATATACAATGGAAAATACCGTGATTGCTAGAAATGAAAGTTAGGTCCTAGCATTTTGTAATGTTGTTGATAAAACATTAAATAAATACTTCAATATTGTTTTTTCAGACTTTTTCTTAAAATGCAAATTTCACCATTAAGTGTGAAAATATTTTTGACGTACGTTACCAACAATTAAGGATAAATTAATTAATCAGTTAATAATACTTTTTTGGTAATGAAGGATTATTGAAAGGGACTAGACATTCTTAACAGATGTTAATAATTTTTTTTTTGGGGGGGGGGGGGGGGGCAATAATAAAACCCATAAACGTTTTAACAAAGTGAAAAAAAAAATGGTAAAGTACGTTAAATTTTTGGAAATTTTTTTTTTCACACAAAACTTATTACTATTGCTTTTCCTGGGAAATCACTTTAAATTAGTAACCCTTAGAATCCTTTACCAAAAGCTGAATAAAAATCATAATGCTGACAAGTTACACTATTGCACTAATTAAAATACAATTTTTCATGAATATAGAACAAATAAATACTATTGGGATAATTATAAAAAAAAGGTAATTTAACAAAAATTAAAGTTTTCTATGAATCAGATTTCTGGAATAGTTATCTATTTTTTTGTTCTTTCAGTACGAAGTTACCTTTCATACCGATGAAAAGTGAATGAAGTGTCTTTCTTTGAACACAACACATGGAATACGACATAGATTCTTACACAAGCTTTTCGCAGATGACATTATTCCTGTGAATACTTGCAGCAGGCGGTCATAGAGAGGAAGGCTGAACTTAAGGGATGAAGCTTAATGTCAACAAGAGCAAGGTGATGCATGTTGGACGTGAGAAAGAGGACGTGATAATTCGTTGCAAAGTAGAAAGATTAGAGCCAGCAGAAGAAAACACTCACTTTGGGACAGAAATCAGCAGAAGCTCTAAAATAGGTTAAGAATTCTGAAATGTATTTATAAAAACAAACAATGTATATCACCAGCTTTGCAATATTGTTGTTAAGAAAAGAAATGTTGGGAATAATGTTAAGTTTCACATTTTTAAGGCAATTTACCTCCATATCCTTCTATATGTCAGTGAAAACTAGGTACCACAAGATAGAAACTTGTGCAGAGTTACAGACTTCGAAGAAAAAGAGATCATGTCAGGACCGAAAGAATAAGAGAAGAACTTGGAGTTGTGGCAGCAACGGCAACGGTTTAGAAGAGACACTTTCTAGCAATTGACTTGCCATTATTCCATATTAGATAAAATGACCTCTAATCCTTCGACTTCTAGTGATTACCATTTAATTTTTACTTTAGTTTTATATCTCTACTTTCAAAAACTCTAGAAATCCTCAATCAGTTCTAATTAACCATTTACATTGAGCGAGAAAATCGTTTATGCACTTTTTACTTTCGAGATTTCATTCTAGTTTCGTAGCTCAGTAAGCTTTCCTATAAATTACTCAAGTCATTTTTTATGGTATGGATTCCCAACAATTAAAACCTATTCCTCCTATTCCTGACCCTTCAATATTGTTTCACGCTATACATCTCTTGATGTATTCCGAACTCTTTCTTTATCTAATAATGTTACTCAGAGGTTCCAGATCCTAAGATAAATCCTGTACATTTTCCGAGACCTCCTGGACTAAAATTAAATTAAAATAAAGACTGGAAATGCCGCTGGGTTCTGCTCCCCTTATGCCTTTCAAGCCATTTACATTCTAACAGCACATTCGCTGGTTGTCAAATTTTAATTGACAGGTGTGAATAAATTGAAGGAAACTTCGAATAGTGAAGAAAATCCTTTTTAAAAAAAGGGAAAAAAAACTTTGAATAATTAACTTAAAATACCTATTAACTTAAAGGAATGGTAATACAATTAATTTAATAGAGGTATTATTTTTTTAAAATTTAATCTTCTTTATTTATTCGTATTACAATAATTTTATAAAAGAAGCTATGTTTATAATAGTAAGGTAGTTAAAGAATACTCTAATTTAAAAATCAACAACTATAATATTACTGTTTATATGATATATAATAAATTATTATGAGCGGCAATCGAAACATATTTTGCTTACCTAAGGTTACAAATTAATATTAGTATTAATTTTCTACTGACTAGAAAACAATTCACACATATTTCGTATACAGAAAAGTTAAATATGTTTAAATAATTGTAATAAATTCATAATACTAAACTTATAATATAGAGTTCAAAAGTTGCAATTTGTTACACTTATGGTATATAATCTCATCCAACCAATTGGATTTACTTTTTTTCACGCAATTTTATTAAATTTGTCATCTATTACCCCAGGATCTTTCTCATTTTGCAGTCGTATTTAAGATATTATAACTTATAATATAGGATTCAAAAGTTGCAGTTAATTACACATATGGTATATAATCTCATCCAACCATTTGGATTTACTTTTCTTCACGCAATTTTATTAAATTTGTCATCTATTACTCCATGGTCTTTCTCATTTTGCAGTCGTATTTAAGATTATTAATCAACTTAAAGAATCTTCCTATGACATCCAATCAACCAAATATATCCATAAAAGAAAACACTTTATTATGTTACCTCATTATAAGACTTCCATGGTGGTAAAACTTCAGTTCTAGGCACACTACCTCACATCTTAGTGGCTGGTGAGAATGAGATGCCTTGTAGAATAATGACAAATAGAATACAGCAGACCACCCGAAAGCTTATATCTACTAACACAGCTTTCGTAAATAGAATTAGTCATATTTTTTAATATGGTTCATGCTGTGCCGATCATATACCATGCATGCATTCGCTACACCTTTCATGATATTTTGATATATACTGCTTTATTAATGTATTCATCTATTTGTTGCATCTCATCTTTTCAGCAGATATATTTATTAACTTATGATAGTTAAATATTTCTCATTTAAATGTTTTCATGAAGAGCGCAAATTCAATATCCAATGTTATGAATCCTATTTCACCAAACGATCGTAAATCAGTCGGAAACTTCGTTTAAATAATTTAAGTATTATTTACAGAATAAAAAAAAATAATGTAAAAAATAACTTTTGACTCCAAACAATATAGCCACTGAATGTCAATGAGGAGAGCGTGAAGAACATGCGCAAGAACATTGGACGACTACCGGGTATTGGACCTTGATCCATTGACAGGCTGGCGAGCGGCAGTGCCACCGGAGCAAGGTCTTGTGCTGGGCAGCCAGGGGGCGGCACTTCATCCCGGCTGGCACCGAGCAGCTGCTGCGTGGGCAGAGTCCTTCGCGGATCCAGCGTGGCCAGAACCTGGATCCTAGGTCTCGCCACTTGAACCCAACCGGGCAGGCTGTCAACGCCCATAGCAGCTGTCGCAACTTTCTCTTTAGCTTCACGGGTACTTGGGTCTTCAGTCTCGATCCATCGGCAAGCTTCACTACTCCGAGCTCCACTTCCCGAATGTACTGCGGCATTGGGCCCATTGGTACAAGTCTTCCATTCTTCCTTCGTCTGTAATATCAGAATGAAAATTACTTTAAACCTATTGTAATTTTTGTCGGAAAATAAAATTTATGAGTTTAAAAAAAAATCACTAAGGTTTAAAAAAAATTTGGTGCTTTTTAAATTTCTATTAAATTTTCACATTTCATTTGAATCTACTTCTCAGCTATAACTATTTGATAATCGAGGATGCCATGAAGTTTGCAGACACTAGCTACAAAGTTTAATGCCACAAAGCTCTTAATAAATTATTGAAAAATCGAAGCATTTGTAGCCTATAACGAAATCGACACTTTCCATTGAAATAAAATGAAATGAAAAAAAAAAACTTTATTCTGGGACTTACTGTCCCCTAAGAATAACAATAATGCATAATTACAGGCACAATTATTTTTATTGGGAGTAAGGGAAGCAGCTTTGCGGAAAGGGGTGGGTAGGGAATTCCAGAAGTTTTATGTAAGGAGGTTGGGATCTAGTGTTTCGAAGGTGGATAGAAGAACGCAGAGTTAATAATTCAAGAATACAGTAAGGTTTTTAGGGATTTGAATAGGAAAGTACCCAGAAAGTATTGCCGTCGGAATTCAGGATAAAGCCACTCAAGCTTAGGATAACGGCAAGTAACATGTCCCCGCCTGTGGATCCCGAGGATCAATCTAATGAAACAGTTCATCAGTCTGAATCATTGCTTTATTTACATGAATGGTATTTGTAATGTCGCAGCTTTATATAATATATATATATATATATATATATATATATATATATATATATATATATATGTGTGTGTGTGTGTGTGTGTGTGTGTGTGTGTGTGTGTGTGTGTGTGTGTGTGTGTGTGTGTGTGTGTGTGTGTGTGTGTGTGTGTGTGTGTGTGTGTGTGTGTGTGTGTGTGTGTGTGTGTGTGTGTGTGTGTGTGTGTGTGTGTGTGTGCGTGCGTGTGCGTGCGTGTGTGTATAAAGCGTTTGTTCAAAGAGTTTTTCGAGCAATTCGACAATAATGAAATTAGTAGTTATTTTAAATTCAGTCTAAGTCTAAAGTATTTGCACAAAAAGTGTGAATTTTCGTTCAAATACTTTAGACTTAGACTGAATTTAAAATATCTGTCAATTTCATGGTTTCCAAATGGCTGGAAAGAATCTTTAAGAGTCCTCATATAACGAAAACTGAGGTCTAACTAAAGGGGGGTACGAATCATCTAGACCTAATTTCACCGCCTAGATCTAACGACCATACAGGGTCGGTTTACAAGAAAGGGTGGAGATGCCTCTCTAGTGCCTAAACTGGAAACCTTCTGTTAATCTAAGAGAAAAGCTAGGGCACCCCATTATAGCCAAAGCTAGGCAAAAAGAAACATTTTCAGTTATATAAAGTTAATCTACCACGCCCTAACCTAGGAAACGTCTATCACTTTCTGTAAAAACTATTAAATCATTTCCTTTTTCAGATTTAACAATATTTAAAAACCTAATAACTGGCAACAGCGTTATCTATCACTAATGAATCCACCTGAGGACACGAAAATCCCTTGATGGGTGCATTATGAACCAATTTAACTATTTTCTGATCTGTTCAAGACAAAAATCAAACCTTCTCGACTTTAAAACCTTTAGAAGAGCTAATATGGAATTGGAATATTTTCTAACCATGGCAAAAGTAAGAACTAAGATCCCCATAATCAAAACTAGTTGTGGAGAAATAAAACCTCTAAAAGCTTAAAAAGAACCCGAACTATTTAAAGCAGTTATAAATAAATTTAGTAAAACGATCTCCCTCACCTAACATCATCTAAAGAAGATGCTAACGTAACGTAGTTTCTCATTGAGAAAACCATCTATACTATATATAGTAGTGGAGCCCCACCGCAAAATAAAATTTACTTTACTGATTTGATGAAGTTTATAGCCAAGTTAACATTCTTAAGAATAAAGTAAACAAATTTATGCTCCAAACAAAACATACTCCATTCTCATTTAATATTTATCATCATTACAGAAGAGTAGAAAACTGAATTCATCAACAGAAAAAAAGAGCTTGTGGAAATAGTTTGGAGAACACCAAATAGTATCATAAATTTCTCCTAAAAGTGAACAGCATAAGCCAACGGTTGCTAATATAGACGTATCCACTTCTGGGAAGTCCAGACTCAATATTAACAACTAAGAAAAGAAGATTTTGTCGATAAGGCTAGTGCTTACATGCATGAACCATCTCCAAGACCAATGAAAGAGATCTAACCTAAAAAAAACCGTTAGCTGCATGTACTGGCCAGTGACAAGCAATTCAACATGGAGAAGGTGAAAAATGGAGATGTTTATACTCCTTACAGCTGGTTTTAAAAATGATCAAGCTCAGCAGGCTATGTCGAAAGAATAAAATCCTCAAAAATCCCTCAAAACTATGGTTGATGAAATACATGGTACCCAGCCGAGAGCCGCCCGAATCGCTGATCGTTTTGGAGAAGATGTTGGAGAAAGACTCTACCAGAGGTTTGGAATAGGAGGGCAGTAGTACCAATTAAATTAGTGCTGCTTGAGAAAACCAGCACCCATCATTGGGTTGTCGCATTGAAAGAGTGAGCGAGATTAATCAAATTCATAAGGAATGATAGATATTTCATAAACATGGCTGTTATTTGTTTACACCCCCGCACAAGTATGTATACTAATTTTTTTTCGTGGCTGTAGCTAGTTAACACAATATCTTGGCGTATCTGTCAGTAGATAACACAGATATGTTTACCTGAAATTAAACTGCGAGGTATCGATCGCTTGTAACCCTTCGGGAGGTTCATTGACGCTCATGAAGTGGACGTCGAATGCCGAACCGAGCTTAGCCATAAGATCGGTAGCATTGAGATCCTCCGGAGATGGTTCTGTGGCAGGATCCGAAGACTCTAGTAGACCAGGACCAGGACCCCAACTACCCGCCCGTAGGCCTTGTTCCTCAGGTGACACCACAGCCCCATTCTCTCCTCCAATCAGGGCTAGCCACACCACCACTGCCAGCCACCACCACATCTGAAAGCAGTAATCCTCTTAGCTCACTTATGGTTAATTGAGTCAAATGAAATATTCTAGAAAATCTTTATTATGAAAATTAATTTGTTATTACAGTCAGTTGTATTCTAAATGTCAGTGTAGAATTAATTATTTAAAATATTAAGAAAGTAAGCACTGTTTACCTTCTACATGTTTGTGGATTGAAATTCTGGCCATAAATCTATTGATATCATTATATGTGCACCGTTTTTTTTTTTTTTTTTTTTTTTTTTTTTTTTTTTTTTTTTTTTTTTTTTTTTTTTTTTTTTTTTTTTTTTTTTTTCTTTTTTAGGAGATAAAACAATGAAGTAAAATCTCATCAAGATTACTGACAGCTTAGCCAACGCATCTATAAAGGTATATGTATTTATTGTTATATTTATGAGCGTCAACGACAGCTTCACTGTATTCAATTTTAGTAACAATCTCCTGATATCTATTGTATGAGGTAAAAACATATCTTATTTTGCATCTTCTATGACATTAAACTCACAATTTGTTGACATTTGATGCACATGTTTAATAATTTTTTGGGCTGTAATCACAAAAGTTTTTGTCAAAACCTGATCCAAGCTTAATTTGCGTAATCGGGTTTCTACATTATACGCGGAAATTAATTTTAAAACGAAACCAGCAAAAAAAAAAAAAAAAAAAAAAAAAAAAAAAAAAACCCTGAAAAAAGGGACATAACGGAATTGGCAATCTTACCGATGATACGTTGATCAAAATCAATATTACAGAGAATAAAATAATGTTCAACATGTTCTAAATGAGCAGATACTGGCGTTGTTATATTGTTATAATATTATACTGTTACGTTGTTATACGTTACAATTGTCATGGCGTTTTAAGATTTTCACTTCTTGATCTCCATGAAACAAATATACCCAGATGGTAATAAAACTATATATGTATAAAACTATAACTATACGAACCGTGCCCTTTATGATTCCACACGCCAATCTCTCACGGCCTAAAGAAATCTAGTGCAATATGTCTCTCCAATCTATCAACACAGAACCTAAAAGATATGAAGCTTCAGCTAAAGAAGATTCTCAAAGTATTTTCGAATCGACGTTAGCTATAATGGATTATCCATGTATAGTGATGAAAGCTGAAGATCAACAAAAACGCTTCCGTTAGCGACTGGAACTTTTTTATTCTCTTCAAACTTTTTTTTTTTTTTATATATCCGTTTATAGAAATTTACAACTGTACAAAACATATACATCAAGTAAATGTGTTGATAATTATTGCAATAACATGTCTAAACTTGAACGCCTAGGAGGATTATCAGAAATAGAGTGTGAAGCAAAGTGAGAAACTAGTGGATTTGAGTGGATATGGAGCTTACTATGAAAGGATAGGTATCTTGTTTGGACTACATCAGCAGCATATGGAACATTAAGATATTTAGGGATAAGGTTATTGCTGGCAAAGTAATTGAGGATATTTCGAAGGATTTTGGATTAAAATGATGGGATATGAGATGAATTGGTCTAATCACAGCCATGTTTATGAGTCTTTTGTAATTAATTGTGAGCTTTGAACGTTTGTCTAATAAATGTTAAAGTAGTCTGTAACGACGGGCAGTTACTTGTCGTTTTAGTCCTGTAGTATTTTTTAAAGTTCAGATTGATGATATATTTGATAATTACGATACTGAGTTCTCCCTTTGAATTCCGCCCGTTCTTAATATTTGTCAGCCTTATTTGTTAAATGAATGATTATGGCAATATGTATGAAATTTTTTATATTTTTACTATAGTTGCCATCTCGGGTATGATGGTCAGGCTTTAAATAAAAAACATAGTTGTGAGGTACTATTTATTGTAGGGTAATGCAAATGTTTTGGCCAACTTTGAAGGCTTTCTTCGGAGTGAAAAACAAACATGTGAAAGTGGGGTCGAATCTAACTTCGTGGACAGAAAAGGGACACTTGAAAGAGACTTGTGTTACATGTTCCTTTAGACGTTTCCTCCTTGTGCGAGGTTTCGTTTTTTATATTCGAGTTCAGTATCCGCAATGAATATAAAAATCGCTTGAAATCCCCCCCCCCTTTTGCCAGCACCAAAAGTTACAGGGTAATAACTTTATAACTATTGGGAGTAACAATTAGATGGCCAGCACTGGCGCAACCAAGGGGGGAGCTTGGGGGCTGAAGCCCCCCCCCCCCCCAGACGACCGAAACGACTAATTTTTTTTAGTCGATAACTATGATTTTCATTTATACAGTCTCGAACACCACCCATTCCTTGTTTTAGTTTAACTAAAACATAAAAAAGTAATCAGTTTTGAGCCTTCATTTAAAAGACCGAGGGGTAGACCGATATATACATATAAACCCAGCCCCCCACCCAGATAGTAATCCTGGTTGCGCCACTGATGGCCAGTAACAATTGAAAATAAAACGTTCCACGACAAAATATATTAGAATACTTTACATTTCTCTCTTAAACCAAAAAGATAGAAACTATCGAAATTAATTTAAAATTCATTAAATAACATATTCCATCAAAGTCGAACTCGGACATGAGTTTGAGGATTTGAATTCCAATATTTACACCCTGAAACTACTAACCACGATCGCCTATAATTATCCCAAAATGCGTGATCGATTCGAGGAAACTTAAGAATACTCTTAATTGGGCTTAACGTTTTTATGTACTCCAATTATGCAACAGATAACCAACCTATTCTAAAGAGAGTGGGGATAAATTTGAACCCATCTAGGCCGGATTCGAACCGACACCGCAGAAGTTATGAGAATGCTGTAGTGCCTGACACCACCACTACTATCTAATTCACTATCAACTATTTAAGTCACTACGGCCATAATTTAATAGGTTTTAAAGAAAGATTGTTTCTTTTTTAAATAAGTCTCATCACAATGTGGACCTATGTCACAAGGTAATTGAAACCATGAGATTTTCGGATATATTATTTTTTTTAAATAAATATACTGTAATAAGAAAAATACTTTTATTACTATTATAACAATATTTATTTGGTTTCAGTAAAAATTAATAAATGTATCCCTATTTAAAAGTGAAAGCAAACGAAATACAATAATTTTAATTTAATTTAATATTTTTAATAAATATGAAAACATAGCATATGAAAAATTTGGAAATGTAGGAATACGTTTACGATACTCTGTACATATTTATAGTGATTTATTTTTCATATTATTAGATGAATGTATAACCTCTTCATGAGTATCTAGAATTCGTTCGTTTTTATTTAACTTGTTGAATTAATTCACATACCTTTTGATAAGAAACGGAAATAAAACCTTCCCTTTTCTGAATATCAACTCGTGATAAGAGTTAATTGACAATTTAATCGAATACACTAATATACAGGTTGTCGTGCACTAAAATACTGTACCCTAATATTTCGAATTTTATATAAAACCATATGTGCTTATATCTGAGGATTAATATAAAACCCGATGAATGAAAAAAAAAAAAAAAAAAAAAATATCTGTTCTTATTAGGAGATTATGTTACGTAGTGATGGAAATGAAAATATTTTCTCTTATTACTGAATGGGAGGACTCAAAAATTGAATAATATAGTATCTTCGATCAATGGTATTAAATCACGATCAGGCTTGGTTATGAAACAAGAGGGCTAAGATGGGAATACTACATGAACTCGTTTGAAAACAATATACTGAGAGCTGCTTTCTTAATATTCCAATTTGATAAATGAATGAAAATGCAAATCAACAATTAATTTTGATTAAACCTCTATAATTTGCGATACAGGTGGTTATCTGTCGCTTCCTGATGTCGAACTATATCATATGACAACTGTTCAAGCAGTCGATTACAGTTTACCTACAGAAGTACGAGAAACAAACTAGAAAGGTTGAAATAAAACTGAATAAAAGATTTGTATGTTCCATTAGTTTTATAAGGTATTTAGTATTTTAAGAACTTTAATTTCAGTTGTTTTTTTTTTTAATATTTTATTTTTAATTCTTTATTTTATTAATACTACGAAGAAGTTTTTACTTAGTGACGTCACTTTGCTTTACAGAAATCTAGGAAAGGTGTGAGGAGCATTTATTTGATAAATATTAGGTACGACAGCGTTAAACTTTACCTGAATAAAACTTAAATTACAGAAAAATATCATAACCAGACAAATATATAAATCTATATTTTATATCCACAACAAGCCAAATGGAATAATATTTGATTTCAGTGATGCGTGTAACTAATAATAATAATTATATGTATATATAGGTCTGACAAAGCGATAGAGCTTCTGAAGTTCAAAAAAGGCGCTTAGGGACAGTTCACACCTTCTCAATATACACAACTCTCTGGTGGTAATGTAATGAAAGCTCTAAATACGCAGGCTCTTTTCGCATTAATTTGTAGTTTTGGTGTTCTAAGGTGGTCAGATACAGACCTGCAGACCATTTATAGGTATATGAGATCAGAAATAGTCCGTACAAGAAAACGACACCCAAAGTCCTCAGTCAGCAGACTTTACATTCTAAGGAAGCAAGGTAGAAGGGAACCCTTGAATGCTGATGGGATGTGCAAGCGTAATGTTACGGGCCGCTGGGGGTATGAGTAATAAAACTACACTTAAATATTCTTTTAAAAACTATTTATTGATATTTACAACTCTACATCAGTAAAATTCAAGTAAATTTGAGGAAAGTGATTATGATGACATGTAAATCACTTGTAAAGAACTAATCACTAGTAGCACTTCAACAAAAAGTTTAAAACTAGAAGGTCTCTTGTCTTTTCAGACGCCTCGGTGAACCCACCGAGGCATCTGAAAAAAACCATCAGGTATCGAATGAGAAGCAAGTTGGGAGACTAATCGATTCGTGTAGGAGTGCAGTTAACTATGAAAGGATTGGTATCTAGTTTGGGCTAAATCAGCAACATATGGAACATTGAGGTCTTTATGGATAAGTTTATTCGTGACAAAGTAAGGAACATTAAGGATTTTTCGAAGGATTTTGGATGGTATGGATTGGATTCGGGAAGAATTGTATGGTTTAGTGGAGCCCCAAAGCTCAACTCCGTATGTCCATATAGGTCTAATAAGTGCCATGTAAATGAGTCTCTTGTAATTAATTGCTAACTAAATCCCGGCTCAAATATAGCGCTAGGACAAGGGTCCTAGAGCGCCCAGATCGATTCCCACCTGGGTCGTGGGTCAACATTTATTTTAGCAATTTCGCGAAACGATACTTGACGCTTCCAATCTGGTTAGTACTGAGTGTCAAACTATTTTTAGCTCTAAGGGATTGACATAAATGACTAAAAAACTCGGTGCATTTTAAGCGAGTTCTATGAAAAGTACAAAATCTTGATACAACAATAAATAGAAAATCTTGATCTAGTGATGGGGCTCACTGGGTGTTTGGGAAAGAGGGTGTGTTTAGTCATCTTAGTCAAGTCTAAGTATTTTGATATACTTTAGCCATCAGTGTTGTTTTCAGTCGTCGTTAATGTGTTAGTCGTGTGTTTGAGGATAACAAAAAATTTGATATGCCTCCTTGTGATGTATTCTGTCACCTTCGGTAAGTCTAGTGTTCTATCAAATATGCTAATTTTTGACCTTTGTAATGTTGTATGTCGAACGATTCTCCTCAATACCCCGTTCTGAAACTGTTGAAGTCTTTTAGGTATTGGATGTGATTTGTTTGTTAACATCGGAGCTCCATAAAGGAGAGCTGGTCTCAGCAAACACTTATAAATCAGAAGCGGGGCGAAATGTTTGATGAACTTAGCAGGTGATTTATTCTGTATGACTTAGTTATCACCGACTTAAGCTTTTCGTCGCAGTGGCCTAAAATTGTGAGGTGCCTGTCTAGAGTGACACCCAGGTACACTATACCCCCTGCTGGCTTAATAGGGATCCCTGCTACCTCAAATGTTTTAGGGAGGGGGCGCTTATTTTTCTAGAAGAAGATAATGCAGTCAGTCTTCTTAATAAATTAATTTATTAATAAAATAACTATATATTCAAAAATAAGTAAAATACTGAAACTAATGTATCAGGTAGGAAATATTCAATAATTAAATACTTACGAATATGAGGTGCTTATACTTAACTCTCGGGAGAATTCAGAGAAGTCAAGGAAACACTTAATAAACAAGTCGACATTTCCTTTGAAAACTCGGAAAAATTAAAAAAATTGGAAGAGCACGCTAAAAATCAGGAAAAGTTAATAGAAGATTTACTAGCGGAAAATAAGTCTCTAAAAACGAAAATTACTAAGCTCGAGACAAGATTAAACAAAGTAGAGCAACAACAATTAAGTAATTCGTTAGAAATTAGGGGTGTGCCCCAGAAGTCAGGAAAAACCACAGAAGGGATAATTTGTACCATAGGCTCAGCCCTGGAGATAAAACTCAAAGCAGAAGACCTAGATTTCGCGGAAAGAAAGAGATCTAGAGATGAAGACCCTAGACCGGGACCGATTGTAGTGCGGTCAGGAATGAGTTTATTCGGCTTCGAAAAATAAAAAGAGACTTCTCGACTAGGCACCTAGGATGGGAGAGGGACGAAAAAATATTTATGGGCGAAGAAATGACTCCTGTTAACCGCCACTTTTACTGGCTGGCGAGGCAGAAGAGGGCTGCCGGCAAGTTGAAGTACGTGTGGTTTGCCGGAGGCAGAGATCGATGTCGTCGAGACAACGGGCGCCCTGTCGTCCTGTTTGACCAAGAAGAGGACTTAGATGTTTTCTCTTGAGAATAACTACTCTGTTACCATCGGTATCTCAGCTTAAGTATCCTCAATGTCAAATCGAAGATTTATTTAAGAAACGATTTTTTATTTATTTTTCCTTTTTGGTTTCAAATAGTTCTTTTTATTCTTTACTTCACAAGAATGTTCCTATCCATTTTTGAATTCTTAACAACTTTTTCCAGGACAACACTTATTTTAAATTGTACTTTTTTACTTTTTTTTTTTTTTTTTTTTTTTTTTTTTTTTTTTTTTTTTTTTTGTATTATCCATCTATATTTGCTACATTGTATACAGTGTTTCCCTTATTGCAACATCCTGTATTACAATATAATTGTGAACTTACCACTAATAGCCTTATCCAAACCGAATCCTATAATTACCCTTACCACTAAGCCTGTATTGACCCTATCCTTCCTTAATCCTTACTATGAATAATATACTCACGGCATGCCATGTTAATGCCCAATTTCCCCCTGCCCATAATGATGAATTCCTACTCCATTTCCAGCAGAACATTTACTATGTAATTGCGGTTTCCAAAACATGGCTCAAACCTTTTATTCCCTCGTCCTCAGTCCCATTACCTCACTATAACCTCCTCCGCCATGATCGGGCTAACCTAGTTGGCGGTGGAGTTGCACTCTAAATTCATGAATCACTCAGATCCCGTGTCCTCCACTCCTCGACGACCAATCCAGGTTCTCCTCACATAGAATACGTATTTACGGAAATTACAGTCAACACCCAAACTATCCTTTACGCCGTCATATACCACCCCCACAAGTACCCTTCGATCCAAGTCTTGAATCCTTCCTATTCTCCATAGTTCCATCTTATAACCACATTATCATCGAGATTTCAAAGCAAATTTTTTAACCAATAATCCCGACAAACATTACTTTAATAACCTCTTCCGATCCCTAGGTCTCTTCATAGTTCCCTATTCTGCCACCCATCACCTTTCCCACTCGGATACTTGGCTTGATTTACATATTATTGACTGTCCCGCAAAAATGCTGACTCACTCCCAACACCCAATACCCTCTCTTTCCACCCATGATTTAATAGCAATTTCCTATGATATCCCTGTCCCTTCCTTCACTCCTAGAACCATAACATACCGCAATATAGATTCCTTAACTTTCGAAATGATCCAATCCGATCTCGAATCAATAGACTGGAACGCCTTCTACTCTATACCGTCCTTAGATCCCATGGTCGAATTCTTAACTTCCAATTTTCTATCCACCCTTAATAAACATGCTCCACAAAAAAAAGTAACAATGCGCCGTCCTCCAGCACCATGGATAACTCGAGAAATCAGAGAGTTGATGAGAACCAAAGACGCTGTCAGAAGAAAATATATCCGGACTAAACATCCCGAAGACCTAATTGTCAGAATGCCACCTCTATGGAACTGGCGCTCTCTACCTGATGTAAATAACAATAAACGTTAGTCTTTGTTGTGAGCTCAAGCTTTGTTGATTATCAAGCAGTGAGTCATTATCATGCTATACCCTATTTCCCATTAAAAACTCTTTATCTGATGATTTATGGGCCCAGGTGTTACAAATGCCCCAGAGTAATTATATATAATTTGTGAATGTTTTATGTTTCGAAATCGGCTACGGGATTGATATAAAGTTCGTTTCGAAAATGGCGGGTAACGGGAATTCGACGGTCTATCCACAGTTGACCGACACGAATTTTAATAACTGGAAATTCTGGCTCATCGCTTTATTAGATGAAAAAGGTGTCAAGGAGGCCATTGAAGATGGCTGGAAAGATGACAAGGGAGACAAAGACAAGAAAGCGAGAAACATAATAATTAACAGTGTGACTGATCGCCATATTGATTATGTGAGGAACGCTAAAACGGCTCGAGAAATGATGAACTCTCTTAGTAATGTATTTGAAAGGAAGAGCACGATATCGAAATTTTTAATTCGGAAGAAATTGTTGACACTTAAATATAAAACAACACTACAAGACCACTTTAACACCTTTGATGCGTTGGTAAGAGATCTCGAATCAATGGGCTCTAAAATGGAACAGGACGACATAGTTTGCAATTTGCTTTTGACGCTTCCCTTTAAATTAAAATGGGGTTTCCCATTAAAAACTCTTTATCTGACACTAATAACCTTTAAATCCCTCGGTAACCGAACCCAATCAACCATCCGTCGATCCAAATTCCTATATTACCAGAAAACCTTTCCAGACTCCCGCTAAAAATGGAAACTCCTCCGCCAAATCCCCTCCTTACTATCTAAATCATCCCCCTCCTATCATATTACTCCAGACGAACTCAACAAGTATTTTACTTCATCCGATTCACAGTCCTCATTTCCAGCCAACAACCCGAATAATAATGACTTTGATCCTGATAAATTCTTCCTTTCCTATATCGAGCCCTCCCAGCTAATAGAAGCTGTGACGAAATCACGTTCTAAATCCTTAGGACCTGATGGGATCCCAGCAAGTTTTATTAAATTGTGTCTTTCAATAATCCTAGCACCTCTACTCCACATTTATAACTTCTCCCTGCAGAACTCAATATTTCCATCTGCCTGGAAAAAAGCTCTCGTCCTTCCCTTAAATACCCTGCAGAACTCAATATTTCCATCTGCCTGGAAAACAGCTCTCGTCCTTCCCTTAAATAAAGCCCCTAACCCATCCTCTGAAAAATACTTCCGACCCATCTCCCAATTATCTAATTTTTCCAAACACTTAGAACACCTAACTCAAGTCCAGATATCCACTTTCCTTGAGCAACACCTTAATCCTTTTCAGTCCGGGTTTAGGACTGGCTATTCCACACAATCAGCCCTTGCATAAATTACTTCAGATATCTACCTTGCCATGGATCAGCACAAAATTACCATTCTCATTCTCCTAGATTTCAGTAAAGCCTTCAACACCATCGATCACAATCTACTCCTATCTAAACTATTCAACTTTTCCTTTTCCAATAGTGTGATTATATGGATCCAATCATTTATTTCTGACCGCACTCAGGTAGTCCAAATCCCTAATCTTCCGCCTTCCTCTCCTCTTACAATCAACTCTGGTGTAGTTCAGGGCTCCTCAATATCACCCTCACTATTTAGCGCATACATTAATGACCTTTATCCCCTCATAAAACATTGTTCCTCTCACTTCTACGCCGATGATTCCCAAATTTACCTTTCTTTTTTCCCCAATGAACTACAAACCGCCATCACAAATATCCAAGCAGATCTCGACACGACATCCTCTTGGCCCACTGATAATAAATTGAAATTAAACGCAGACAAATCAAAGGCTATTGTGTTAGGTTCTAAAGTCTTTCTTAACTCCCTGCCTATAATTCCTAAATTTTCCATAGATTCCTATCCCATAAACATCTATCCGTTCGTTACGAACCTTGGCATTGTCCTAGACCAAACCCTTCGATTCCTAAACCGATCCCGTAATTTCCTTCCACAGTCAATCCGCCAACTGTTAATTACTTCCCTCATATTCCCCCATTTTGATTATGGTAGTGTGGTGTATGGAGGTCTCTCGGAATCTCAAGATGCAAGATTAAAGAAGATAATGAACTGCTGTCTGAGATTCGTTCCGGGAATACCACGCCATGAACATATTTCCCACCACTACACCAAATTAAAATGGTTATTTCCTTCCTTCCGTCGACAGTACTTTCTTGGTTCGTTCCTTTACAAATATCTTTCCTCTCAGTCACCTTCCTATATCCTGAAAGCTTTAACATTAAAATCATCAGTGAGTTCCCGCAAAACCAGATCCCGTTCCTGAGACCTCGCCTAACTCCTTTCAACACAACATCCTTCAAACGTTCCTTTATTCCCAGAGCTTCCAACTTCTGGAATTCCCTCCCTTCCATCATTCGCCATTCCTCCACTCATAACAGCTTCAAATCCCGACTTTTCATTTACCTGTTAGATATTCAATCTAATAGTCATATAGATGTAGAAAATATCTCTTAAAATGAGATATGATCATTCAGAATATAATATTGATTTTGTACAGTATTAGTCTAGTACTAGTGCACTAAATTTGTTTTGGCATAATTTATATATTATTTATCAGATAAAACACATTATCTTTCCAGATAATTTATATTTCTCAACTTTGATTATTGTATTTGATTTCATTGATTTTTTGTTTAATTTTCTCTATTTTTTTATTTGTAACTTATCATAGATTCTAACCTCAAGATATAATTTGTCTTTTGTGTGATATTTTAAAATATGTAACATTACTTTTATAATGTAATTTGAATTTCTTTTAAATTTAATTTTAATTATATTTTCCTTGCATTTATCATATTTCTTAATTATATATACAGTATGCCAGGTAGCCATTAATTGTTCATTGTAACTATTCTTAAGGGGCAAAGGCCCCAGAATAAAATTTATTTTCATTCATTCATTCATCCATTCATTCATTCATTCGATATATGTATAAACGTAAAACAAATCGTTTAAAACCTACTTTTTTTTTTTTTTTTTTTTTTTTTTTTTTTTTTTTTTTTTTTTTTTTTTTTTTTTTTTTTTTTTTTTTTTTTTTTTTTTTTTTTTTTTTTTTTTTTTTTTTTTTTTTTTTTTTGATAAAATGAACTGATAGATATTGCCAATAGGCTTTTTCTTTTTAATTTTACCAAAAGGAACATACACAGGGTAAACCTAAAGGAATCTTTATTTACCTTAATGCAACCTCCCTTTCTTTTCATCACCTCACAGTTCTCTCTCTAGACTATCAATTGAAAAATTGTCTGCCTACAACTAAACAGGCTGCGCTGATCATTCGTATTCCATATGTTTAGTGTAAGGGTTAGTGAAAAAGATTGTCTGTTAATGTTTCCTTAAAAAAATAAAATAAAAAAGAGCTTATAAGCGCTATAGAGGTGTTACTCCCATGAAAGGATTTGTATCCAGCTGAAATTTCTGGCATACACGTTTCTCAAAGAGTTACACTGGAGGAATTGCTTTGTTCAATTTTTTTTTTTTTAATTCACTTTTTTAAATGCTATGAAAGCGCCGGCTTGAGATCGGGATGCAATAAGGCACCTCCACACTGAAAGACACTAAGAAGGAAGAAGGAGAGAAATTTAGTTATTTTTAAGTTAAAAAAATAACTATAGATTTAAATTTTAAAAAAAGCACACACATATGCTAATACAATGGCTAAATAAATGTAGTATAAGTTCATTACTGATGAAATGTTTATCGGAATGAGTATTAGAACTAATATATAGCTCAAAAGAAGAGCAGGTCAGTAGGGTTATGTTACTGAAATATTGAATTTTTCGGGGAGTATTGTCGATATTATACAAAATATTAGATAATGTATAGAAATATAAGAAAAAATCGGGCTCTATCGGTCCAACAAAACAACAACTATGGGTATTTTTGGAAAATGGGACTTAAAAAAAAAAAAAAAAAAAAGAAAAGAAAAGAAAAAAAAATGTTTTAATGTCCGATTCATAATATTCGAAATTTGCAAGAAAAACTGAAAACCTTACCATAAACGGAAAGCACCATAAAAAACAATTATAAATTTTACCTGTAACCCAAGTAACTATTAACGCCTCTTCACTCTCAAAGACTACCTCTTCCTGGGAGCATCACCAAATGATATGACGCTGGGCAGACACCAAATGAATGATAAATTATATTTGGTAGAATAACAATGTACTCGTTTCCTGTTGTATTGAGGTTGACGTGATTGTACAAGCGTTTCCAAACATCGTCATTCAAAATATCGAAAAGCAGGGTGTCTACTAGTCGGGAAATTCGGGAATTTCGGGAATATGTCGGGAATTTCGTGTGGTCGGGAATAAGTCGGGAATTTACAGAAAATTTTTTAAAGTCGGGAAAAAGTGGTCGGTAATGCTAAAATTTTCCAGTTTTTGCTCAATATGTGAGTTAAGGAAGCGTATAATTAGTATAGTCACTCCACATACTTTTAAAGTAACTGAATTTGCTACAATTTGAGATCAGAGTGAGCTCTATATAATTGGTTCCCATTGGTTCCCAAGATACAGGGATATTATCATCAAAAAGAGGCCATTTTTTTCCCAAAATTTATTTTTTATTCAATATGGTCACTTATTTTGTGAAATATCTCCTGAAATACATCATTTGAGATCAGAATGGTACCTGTGGGCCCAGCGGTTCTCTCAAATACGGTAGATAACAAAAAACAGTCAAAAGTGGGTTCTGGGGAAAAATACTGTTCTGTATTTTTATGGTTTATTTATGAATCTTAATTAATTTTTGTTATTTGAAATAATTGATTGATGAAAAAGGAAATCATTTTCACCTCACTTTTCGCTAAATGGTCGAGGCCGGCACTAGGTTTGCTTCTTCTGCACTCAGAAGAATAGTCAGAAACAAATTGATAGAGCATTAAATTTAATTTAATTTTATGTTTAATTTTTCTACTTTATTTTTAACTGGATCTATAGTTCAACATTTTTTACAGTTATAACTTTTATTTAAATGTTTACAAATCAAACAATAGTAACGAAAATATTTATGTGTACTAGGTAATTATAAATAGAAAGTTAATTACTTTTTAATAATATTACATTAAAATCGGTTCAGCGGTTTGGCCACTCTAACGCCTTAAGATTGGCTAAGTTGCGGTAACACATCGCGAAAACACGTTTGTCGGTACTCTTTTGGCTATAAATCTATAATTATTTGTCTGATGCAAATATCTTTTTTTTCATCTGAAAGCTTGTCAAATTTACAATGGGACCTCTTATATGAAATGTGTTTTAAATCCCATGAAATACCTACTCCAGCACGCTGAGAAACCCATACCGTTGTGAAAAAAACTTTTTTTTCAGTACAATCCTCGTAAAAAAAAGTGGATTTTTTTTTTCAGTACAATCCTCGTAAATAGTTTCGGAGATATAGCGAGAAATATACTGAAAAAAAGTGGATTTCACAAGAGTGTGGGGTTCTCAGCGCGATGGCGTGAGTATATCATGGGGCTTGATCAAAATTTCATACATGAAGTCTCATAGTAAATTTAACCAGCTTTCTGATGGAAAAAAAGAAAAAATTTTTCAATGGATAAAGAAAAATATTCTGATCGGACATATAGTTTTGGACTTTTTTGGAGTACATATATAGTATTTTTTATCCTACAACCTCGTGTAACCTTCTAAAAAACTACTTTTAAAACCGAATGGCAGTACTCGACCTCGTGTAACCTTCTAACTATTTTCAAACCGAATGGCAGTACTCGAAAGTGATGTGTTTCTTGAAATTTATCTAGAGTAATCTGAAATATAAATAAAAATGTTTTTTTTTTTATGTTGTTTAAGTGTGATATGTTAAGTAGCAAAGTATGCATAGATTGATTTGTTTAGATTATTATTGAAACACCATTAAATTATCGATTGGCTAGAATTTCTAAAAAAAAATTTGAAAAAGTCGGGAATTTCTAGAAAAAGTCGGGAATATGTCGGGAATTTTGATAGCTGAAATTGGTAGACACCATGAAAAGTCTACGAAACATTCCTGCTGACCTACCGGACAGTCCGCCGATTTTGATCCAGTTTTTGTTTTTTTCAATTCTCCATCGAAAACCAAACATTTTACGACTTATCAAATCCCTAAAAGCTGAGAAAAATATAAAGCTTGGATAAACGCTTTTATATTTTATATATTTTAATATATTATATATTTTATAACTGGAGTTTGAATATAAAGATAATAAGATATCAGAGTTAACAATATATTAACAATTTAAGTTGTTGCAAAAACCTGATGTGTCTATTTTTTTAACCACTTTTTTTGCACAGCATTTTTAAAGTAGCGCAAAAATTCTTGATGTGAATAAAGATCTCTCTAAAATAAGTCAAGAAACCGCATAAACTCTAAATGTTGAATTTCCTCGAAACGGCTGAAAAAAATATTATTGCATATTAATTTATTTATTGTTTATAATCCAAACGTTTGATTTTTTTTTTTTTTTTTTTTTTGTGTGTGTTTAATCAAAATCTAACGTAATTTGTTATATTTAAAACTAAACGGCTTTTTCTGACATGGATATGTCTTTTGGCGGGGGGGGGGGGGGGGGGGGGGGAGGGTCTTTTTTATTGTAACGGTCTTAGTCACATCCATTTAGATACACTCTAGCGCTCTTAATGTTATTCGGGTTGAACATTTGACGACAGTTTCCTACTGAATTTAATGGAGAATAATTTTGGTTTTATAACATTTGTCACTAGGACCTACCGTTTAGGAGCTATTTTGGTTTGAAATCGCTATTTTATCTTAACTTTGTTTCTTTCGAATAATCATTGCGAGATAATTTAATCTAATAATCAATTTATGTAATTTATTAATAATTTATTAATTATTTGTTCCTTTTAATTCTAGAATATATAATATAGTTGAGAAGGATATTGAAATGTAATCGACAGTTGATTTAGATGTGATAAAAAGATTGAAAGGTTCTAAAGTTCAGCAGACGAACCTATTCCATACACACGGTAAGACATATCCATGATCTATTGATTTTCAGTGAAAAATTTACATTCTTTTCATAATAATTTCACTCAATTATTTTCATTACTATTATTATTATTTACAATAAAGCATTGATAGGATACTACTATAACAGTTAGAAGAATCTGGATTGATAAATATGACATAACTTTTCATTATATAATTTTTAGTTTTAATATAACAAAAAATGTAAATATAAAATAAAAGGGATACCTATTTGTAAATATATTTCATTACTTGAATTCTCTGGTAAATGTTAGGAGATGAAAAGAGCAATCTATGATTAAGTTTGTTTAAAACGACAAAGAAAAGTAAATTAATAATAAAGACATGCATGATGATGTATTGGATTATAGAGAAAAATATATAAAATTAATATAAATGTAAATTAATTATTTTTCAATAGAGAAATGTTAAAATTTTGTTAAGGGGAAATGGCGTATACATACCGAGTATAGTTAGAAATATCCAAGCTTCAGGCATGCCAATGATTACTACCGGGCAGAGTTAGGCAAAATTCAATCATGATAAAATATTTGACAAATGTTTTCCTGAAGTCAATTATCTAATTTAGTCATGATTAAATCACTCAGTAGATGCTCGTGTAAACTATATCTTTAATTAGATCATAATAATCATGAATACAATTTTGCCCAACTCTGTTACCGGGTAACCATCTGACAGCCTGCACTTAATCTATCTTCTGAAACAAACTTATTTAATGTTCGTTACAGCATTTCCTTCCAGGCCAGGCAATAAAGGTACTGATTGGCAGGTGTCTCTAAGCTTTAACACAAGGTGCGTGTTATTTTCATAATAGCTTAGGTAATTATGATAATTCTTCTGGATTCACTTCTGCAGCACCAAATCATGTTTTGGAAACTGATAAACAAACATTACTATGATAGTGACGTAAGTTCCTTCATGATTAAAGTCTGCGTAGTCCAAATCATACGGACACGGCCTGCACAGGCACAAAGAGTAGTTCCTAACTTTATCTCATCCGGCTTTTCTGGAATTCCTTTTATTTTCCCCTAAAAATAAATAAATACCCTTAGTTATTAGTTGTTCAGTGAAGTCTATTTGGCCCTTCTATTTCTAATAATTTAGTCTACCATGAACTATTTTTCAAGTTTAATTTCTAAATCTGATTCTTCTTATATTCGATTTCTGTATTAGTCTGTTAAATATGTCTTTTAATTCGTTTATACTTTGATATTTATCCATAATCAATGCATCTATATTACAAAACTCTTCAGTAAATCGATCATATGCTTGTTAGATTCTAATAAAAGTTGTTCTAATTAAAATATCGGCGCACAATGAACGATACTGTGAAAACTAATGCAAACAGTTTTGTCATATTCGCTGACTGGTTTATTATATATGCAGCAGTTATTCTTACCTAAAGTTGATGTAAATTATTTATTTAGTGAAGAGTTAGTGCAGTGGGCTCGATGTGCGAACGCGCTGAAGCGCTCGATACAGAAGGTCCTGGATTCGAATTTACCCTTGGCGAGTTAATTTTTATTATTTATTTCGTAGTGGACCCACGGTTTGAATCTTGACCTTCCCGTCTTGGCTAGTATAGTTTGGTAACCTTTAGGATAACACAACCTCCCTGTCCTAGTTGGAGTACATAAGGACTTTAAGCTCCATCGAATATTATTTTTTATATGTGACCTAATTGGTCAAAAGCGATACGTTATTGGAGAACGATAGGGCGTATGATAGTTTGATATTAGGAGAGTAGGAACAGTTAAGAGCTCAACTCTCGTTATATTAAATTACACTAGCTCACTAATGAGTGAGCTCCTTTTTGACTTTTTCTTCTAATACGAAATAAAAATTTTAACCTGAATTTGACCGATCTTACTCGATCCCACTCGCCTGTTGTGTATAAAAGATTACTCTCCTTTGGAAATAAACAATAATATCGCATGGGAAAGCGGAAAAAATTGAATAAGTTAAAACAAGCATAGACGACCAGCAATACTACGCTATTTAATTTGAAAATTTATCTCTTACTGAAAACTGAATCACAAGTAAGCGAAAAAAAATAAATAGAAAACATATCGTCGGTGGGATTGCCAATCCCGCTATGTGTATTTTAGCACTTATATGACGTTAAATACAAAATATGATTTAATGCACATGTGTAATTATTTTAAGGGCTAAAATCACAAAAGTATTTCGTCAAAACCTGTTCCAAACTGAATTCGCCTATTCGGGTGTTTACATTAGACGCGGAATTTTAAAACGAAACCTACAAAAAAAAAAAAAAAAAAAAAAAAACCTAAATCGAAAAAATGCACATAACGGAATTGGCAATCTCACCGACGATATGACTGCCATTAAAGGTCGAAGGGGCAATCCATAAATCGTATTTTATATTATTCTTTCTTTGGCGGACAGGTGACCAGTTTTATTTTTATTGACTAAGACTTATGTCTTAAAAACCCTTATAAATTGTCTTAATGGTTCTTTACTATTCGTTTTAATAATAACTGTCGTTAGAAATTTAATATTTATTTACATAATTACCTGGAGAATGTACTTCACTACTATTTTCAGAGTTTATAGCAAATATGTCCACAAAGAGCTATAAAAATGAATCAGATCGAGAGAGGTACACTCTTGGTTAACATATCGGGAGATATGTTACAAATACAATTATTATATGTTCATACAATTATTCACATATAATATATGTGTATTCATGTATATATATATATATATATATATATATATATATATATATATATATATATATATATATATGAATATATTCATATAATATATATATGAGAGAGAGAGAGAGAGAGAGAGAGAGAAATAATTTTCACTTGGCAATTGTAATTAAAGTGCATAAAATGTCTTTAATGTCTGTAAAAAATATATATACTCTATACTCGAAGTATCTCGAAGTAATCTCTTCTTTTCTGGCGGTTAATACAGAGTCTACTCAATTCGGAAAATACAACTTTGTACACTTCCATTTAATCTGTTTAACCCTCTAAAAAATATTTAGAACAATACAATACTTATTACAAAATTTTATTTATTCGCTACTTCACAATAGCTAAGCCCTTTAGAATTTATTTGATGTGATTAATGAGTTGTTAACTTTTTTGGCCAAAGTATATAAATAATATCAATTTATTTTGACTGAACTGAATAAAAAACTATAACTATCTATTTTTGACAACTACCAAATCCAGATTTATAACTAGATTGTCTTTGACTACTATTATATTATTATTCTCTTGTTTGGAATATATGATATAGGGATGTAACCGTAACATAATGGATATCTTGGAGAAGATTCGGAACCAAATAGGGTTGAGAATTTCAAATCTTTAATAAAATTCATTGATTAATCATCAATAATAATAACAATCATCAATCAGTATACAGTATTTCGGATCAAAAATACTTGGTCCCGATTCTCTCCTTGAAAAGAATAATACAAGGTGTTTCAGCTTTTATATTTCCACAGAATATGTTTTGTCTTTTGAAACTATCTAAAACAAAAAAAATTCATTTTGATATTTAACTAGACAATAATTAGAATATTTTGTTTTGTTTATGAAAATATGACATAACCAATAAAATTAGATTGTGAAATCGTAACTATATCATATCTTCGGTATTAGCTTATTTAAATCCTTTTTAAAATTTAATTTTTCTTTACAAATACATTAAATAAACTTTTAATACAGTTTATTAGTTCAACTTCTCACCAGATGTTGCTAATACTTTAGAGATCAGATTATTTGTTCCCCTAATAGTCAAGATAACTATTGAAACTTAGCATTTATTAATTATTTTAAGTTTATAATTTTTATATTGGTTAATGTTGAAAGCTTATTTAGAAATAAAAGCAAATTAAAATATCATAAATTTTAGATACATCTTTCGGCCTGGCCCTATCTCATATATGAGGCATGGAGATGCAAAAGGGGGTAAATCCATTTTTATAATTTTTAATTTTTTTAGTTAGCGTCCTCAATAAGGTGGTAAAATCGTCCACCCTTTAAAGTTCGGGTTGAGTGTATGTGTGTTTCGAAGTCATCATGGGTTCAAACTTTGAAGGGTGGACGATTTACCACCTTATTGAGGACGCTAACTAAAAAAATTAAAAATGATAAAAAGTGGATTTACCCCCTTTTGCATCTCCACGCCTCATATTAACTCAAATTATATATATTTTTTGTAACAAAAAAATCTTTTAGAAATATTTAGATTCTTAAAAAATAAATTGTTAGCTTGGAGTCTTGGATTACTCTAGGTTATAATAGATTGGACAACTTTAGGAATAATAGCGTTAACTTGAGGATCGTTCACTATCACTTCTAATTTCGGTTTTTTTAATCTCCAAATGAGCAATTATATAATGATCTCAGCAATATTTTGAGTTTTATTCAAAATATGATATATCAACACTCATTAAGACGACTAATTCTGTTTACACAAACATATAATTCCAAACAAGTGCTCACTTGATTATTACATAAAATTAAACAGTGCAGAGGATATTATTACTAACATTACGTGTGCTGAAGCAATGAAAGTTCTACCAAATTTGTTTTCACTCCATATATTATTATTTATATGGATTATGATTATGATTATGAAAAAAAAAAAAAAAAAAAAAATCATTTCTTCGATTCTACAATACTATTCAGTTTCAACTTAGGTAAGATAATCCTTTTTCAAATTTCAGTTTGTTACAAATCTAGATTTTAACGAAAATGTAGCTGTACATTTTGTATAGCATAACACCTTGTATAAACGTCGAAAAAAAAGAAAAAAGTTTCTTTTGAGATTATGATAAATTTCAGTAACTCACCAGTGGATGAGATACGGGAATAACAAGGAGAGTATTGGTTCCATGAGAAACCGCAAGTGGTGGAGGGCGCTGTACTGAGGCACTCTCCTACCTCGCTGGCCCCCTTCCCTATCCTTCAATACGACTACCCCACCGCCTAGGTGTTGAGGGGAGACAATAGCTCCTGTGGGAGACAGGAGATTGCCTATTAAGGTGGCGCCTCCCTTCCCACAATCAGGGTGTGTGTCGGTAACTGCTGGCTTCCTCCCTGGCTCCTACCTCCTTGTTCTCCGTTTAATTAAATCTAAAGCCGGTAGACACTTTTCCATTTGTCCAAACATGTGGTTGTCTTTTTTCTACTGATTTTGGTCTCGGACATCTATGTAGAATAGCAAGAACTATTATAATTGATACTATTTGCCGAATATCATCTCTTAAATATATTTGTTTTTATAATTATTACATTTCTTGACTACATTCTTGGTTTCATTTAGTAAAATAGCTATTGCTTTCATTAGATGTACCAACTTGTATTGTTCCTCGGCATATATAGGAATGCCTAGTTGACAAGATCAGTTTCAATATTATCTCCGAACTTATGCTACACTTACGTTACATGTGTAAGGTACACATACCCTCTTCTTAATCAATTGAGGTACGCATGATGGTATAGAAGGATCAATACAATTAGGATTGATGAATTAATTGCCACTAGTGGGATTATTTAATTAGAAAACTAGTTTAGAATGCTAAATATTCATCTTCAGTTTTGAGGGAATCTAAGTAGCAATTAATTCATCAATCCTAACCTTCTTCTTAATTACATAATGTACGTGCTAGCTGTATGAATAGCTTATGTTCTTTTTTTTTTTAAATATTCGTCTCCTTTGGGGTAGCCCCGCAAATGGAACAAATAAACATGACGTTTGTTCCAGATTAAATGTTGGTAACACTACCAACCAGCATTGTGAACGTGAAACTAAACGTGTAAATTTGATCGCTTTCAAAGGTTTGGAGTTGGCCAATTTAATCTTTCATTGCCTTTTTCTCGTCACACATTAGATCTGCAGTTTCTTTTTTTTTTTTTTTAAATTAATTTTATGGGTCTGTCGACGATGAACGCAGATGTACACCTATACATCTTTTCCATTACTTACTTCTACCAATTTCAGTGTCACCATAGTTATTAAAAAAAGATATTCATTAGTGCTAAATGCATTTTAAAACTTGTGTTAACAATGGTTATGACCGAAACTGTTATCGAATCCCCATTTACAGTCAAGTTTGATCTCATTACCTTTCTCCAAACCTGCAATTTTTATACACTATGCACTGTTAGTTGCAAGAGTTCTTTTAAATTTAACCAAGTGCTAACCTCATCAGAGACAATATTAATAAAAAATAGGGAATTTTCGTCAAAGTTAAGGAATAGAGGCTGGGAAAGCATTCCTTATGCAAACCATATACCGTATTTCCTATAAGACAAACATAAATTCAAGCTAGTGCTTGAAGTGGTTTTATCTATTTCGTTCTTCAACCAAAGATTGTCCAGACATCTCTGCAGCAAAACATAATTCAGCAGATGACGTGTTAAGAACAAGATCCTTTTACCCTTTTTTTTTTTTTTTTTTTTTTTTTTTTTATTGGAAAATTCTTAGAAAAGGATTTCTTGTCTTCAGCGTGTTCGGCTTGGTCCTAGATTGAATGCACTGATTTCGTGAATAGTTGGCATTGAAGTTCCTGTTAAAGTCAAGAGACATATCCTCGACAAAATATATTACGACTCCTGTCGACTTTATTCAATTTTTCATTGAATTTGAAACAAAATACCCGTCTAATTGCAGATATTTCTCTTCCCAATCGGTAATTAGACTCTTCCACCTCCTCAAACGAATGTAGTTTGTCAAAGACTACAGCTATCCGATCTGAATTTTTGTGGAAAAAACATTTGACGAAGCACTGTGCGACACCGTGAAAATAATGAACTCCTTTAAAAGAAAAGAATTTTCGCCCTCAGTTCATTCAGAACCCAATACAGGTGTTTAAAACCACTGGGATTTTGACCATAGTAATTTTAACGATATCTATACTCTTCTACCTCCGACTTCGAAATGAAGCTACTAAGAACCGAGTTCTCAGTCAGAAGCATACGAGTATTATACATTTTAAATGATTTTGGAAAAAAGTAAATCTTTTATTATTACCATCAAGGTTAATTTATTCACAGGCATTTTAATGTTAAGACGTTGATAATTTAGTATGTTTGTATGAGAAATTAAATCAAAAATGTACTGTGTATGTGAAGTCTTGTTTTTATTTTCGGCCCTTCCCGATAAGTCAATCCACGGCCGAAGAGTTAGAAATTTAATTTTCCACCTTTATTCGGGCTCGAACTAAAGCCCCGGAGCATAGCAGTTCACAGTACGTGAATTTTTTTGAAAAAGGATATTCACATACAGGGTGATTTGTGTTTCAAATGCATCAAGTAGGAAGCCATTCCGCTTCGTTTCTTCTGGCGAGTGTTAACATGCATTTGATTTCTTTTCTCACATTTTTAAATAAATTTATATAATCTTGTATTTCAAAGAATCGCTAATACTTTGTTTTCAGAATTGACTTGGAATGTTTAACATTCGAAGCTAGTCTTCGGATCAACAAAATACCTATAGAAGATGCAAATAATTGATCAATCCCTAATGGTATCCTAATATACCATCATGTGTATCTCAATTGATCTTTGTTTATTTGTTGAAATAATATGTAAGGCCCAATATGGGCTCCAATTAGAATAGGTTACTACCCTGTTCTAGCCAGACCTATTAGATTTTGATTCCATTGACCATTGTATCCTTTTTTTTCAAATTAAAAGCTTTAAAACTTTCCAATAGCACAATCCACTGGTTCCAGTCTTTCCTCTCCGACCGCACTCAAGCAGTATCCATCCCTAATCATCCCTTATCCGACTTCCTTGCCCTCTCTTCCGGAGTAGCCCAAGGTTCCAGCATTTCGTCTCTTCTCTTCAACTCCTACATTATTATCCCCCCCCAGTAAATTTCTCATTGTTCCCACCATCTTTATGCAGACGATTCTCAGATATTTTTATCCTTTCCTTCTGCCGAATTATATGAAGCTTTTTCTAAGATTCAGGAAGACCTCGATAGAATCAGTGCTTGGGCCAACCTACATAATTTTAAGTTAAATGCAGGAAAAACTCAAGCTATTATAATCGGCCCAAATCCCCTTCTCAGATCCATTACCGATTTTCCTACCCTAAACCTGAATAATCAACCTATTACTTTCTGTTCCTCCGCTAAAAACCTAGGAATCATTATTGACCAAAACCTTTCCTGGAAGCCTCAAATCGCCCAAATAACCCGTAAATCAATAGTAATCCTTAAATTATTTCATCGTTCCCGCCATTTCCTTCCTCAGTCCACACGAAAACTCCTAGTTTCCTCATTCTTTTTTCCTCAGTTTGATTATGGGTGTGTTGTGTATGGGGGCCTTTCGATACGTCTCAGAGACAGATTACAACGAATCATGAATAGTTTTATCAGATTTGTTTTAGGGACCCCGAGACGTTCCCATGTATCTCACCTCTACACTGCCCTGGAGTGGTTCTATCCATCCTCCGTAGACAATATTTCCTGGGCACTTTCCTGTACCATGCCATTAATAACCATTGGCCACCCTACATCTATAACCTATTGATATTCAAGTCTTCCGTCCACTCCCAAATCAACAAGATCACGTTCCTGTGACCTATATACTCCTTTCCACCGAACAGCATTATACCAGCACTCCTTCCTAGCTCGATCCACTGCCCTCTGAAACTCGATTCCTTCTGATATTGGACATGCTTCTTCCTTAAACTCATTCAACACTCTCCTATTCCAATATCTCCTTAAATCCCAGTTAAGAGTCCGCCAATATGAGTGATAATTAAAAGTCAAGTTAATCAAATTCAGCATATCCGATGCCAATGAATTTGCTTCAATAAGTATATCATCGTATAAATTTAAATTCGT
Organism: Euschistus heros; assembly: GCA_003667255.2. NCBI lineage: Eukaryota > Metazoa > Arthropoda > Insecta > Hemiptera > Pentatomidae > Euschistus > Euschistus heros. Next base: position 1,761,004 of record RCWM02000042.1, read on the forward strand.
TTTTGTATTTGACATTTGTTTCTCCAACAATTGTTTGTTGTTTTTTTTTCTCATATAAATTATTATTATTATTTCTTTCCTCTTTCTTCTAACTGATAAAGTGCTATTATCAATTGTATATATATATTACCTTTTAGGTATTTGTAAATATTTTGTCGTATTATCACTCAAATAGGTCTTAATATTTTTCTTCTCTATATATATTTTCCTTTCTTTTCACTATATTTATTTTATTATTTTTTTTTTAATTTCTTTATTTTTCTGAACGCATTGTAATTATTATACAAGCAGATTGTTATTATTATTTTTTTAACCTATTTTTTTCTTTCTTCTTTTTCGTGTATATATTTATCACGAAGTTCTATTTTCAATTGTATATTTATATATTACCTTTTATACATATTATTATCTTCACTGAAATTAAGATAGCCAGACTATTGCACAACTTATTATACATGTCTGTTATTCTGAGGGGACAGTATGTCCCAAAATAAAGATTATTTTTCATTTCATTTCAAAAATATGCGTGTTGATTGTGTCGTATTGTTTGCTCCAACTTAATCCAACAGATGCATTTACTACGAGTATATCACCCTCGGAGTATATGGCCGGGCTAAGATGGCCACTGTAGGGAATTTCAATTATCTGGACACCTCATGCAAACAAAAAACGTTAAAAGGCAGTCTTCTTCACTGACACTTGCACTAAACTCTTATCTTTGATCGTTTGTTTTATCAAACAACAGTTTTAGGGGGTTTAGAGGGCCCTGGATGCACACAAATTTATGAAAATGGAGCCAAACCCGGATCTAATTTGTTTCTGTTATTAGAAGTTTTCGAATGCCATAGAAATAAAGTTAGGTAGGAGACTGGATGACAAAGTGAGTTGGGGCGAGGGTCTCAGCGCACTCGGTACTGAATGTCATGCATGGGTTAGAATCCCACTTGGGCGGGTTAAAATGTATTTCGCGACGGACCCAAGAAATGAATCTTGGCCTTCCCACCCTGGTTAGAATGGTTAGAATAGGTTGGTAACATGTTAGATATGTAACAAATAATGTTAGATATGGGCATTCCGCTCACCAATTAAGTCACAGTCTCTTCACCTCCTCCACTTCACTTCTTCCTGGTTGCCTATTTTCACTGCTGTTTTAGAGTTGCTCATTTGTATGAATTAGAGAGTAAAGAAATATATTTCCATCTAATGAATGAATTGTCTGAAAATAGTAATTTTGCTCATCTGCAATAGGTATAAATAAGCGTTTTGTCAAACTTGTAACTCAAAATTTGTTCATTTTAAACAAATACTGCAGATAAAAATACTTTTAGTATTTTGGGAGAAAAAATATTTCGAATATTATTTACTTTTAGTATTTTTGGAGGAAAAGTTACCTTCCTTCAAAAGCTAAAGTTTTGTTCCCTGCATAATACAAACTACTCCTGTATATTTTATAGTTTGTTGGTTAAAATATAAGGTACTAGCTGAAAGTACCCTGCTCCTTTTTTTAAATTTAGTATAAGTTAAGCTTAACGTTGATAATTATTATTACTTAAATAAACCTAAATCATTCCATTCTTAGAATAATTTCAATAGGTGAATTTGACAATTTGCAAAAGTTAATTTTATATTATTTTAACAGTCCTCTAGTGAAGCTTCAAGGTAGCACTACCATTTTACCAAGCTCTGATACCAGACCATCAGCTTTTCTTAAGGCATACTTTAAGTGAATATAGTCTCAACTTCTCAACTTTTTTGATTTTTCCGAATAAACTTTAGTCTTACTGTTTCTATTTTTGCGTACATATCAAGCATAAATTGGTTGAGGACCTTACGAAATTAAAGTAAATAAGGTTCTTCACCTCCTCGCTCCATCAACATATAGGCGTGAAAAACAGCAGCTTTTCAGCAGTTTTCTTAAGTGGTGTATTGGTGTTTGGGTCACGCTGAGGGATGTTAATACTGTAACCATCTTCTCCATGGCAGAACCTGAGACGATACTGAAGAGAATCATATGCTTGATAGAACTCACTGATTCTTACCAGTTTTTTGTTCCTGCTGTGGAGAACAATGTCTCGCTTTTCAAACACCTGGCCAACAATCAAGACAGCAACTTCGTTAGTTGTAGTATTGTAACGTCCTTAGTGAGCATTTGAAGGCTTTTTGTTAACACCGAAACTACCTGGAAATGTTGTAGATCTTTGGGAATAGACCCAACAGCAACTCTGAAGTCCTTGATATACTTGTTATGTTCATGAAGATTTTTTTGGAGTTGGCCTATGAATGAAGGCTTGACATTTTGAAAGTAACCACAGCGAATGTCTTATCTGAATAAAAGATGGTTGCTATTGTGTTCATACTCCCAATTCTGTGATATATACCTGTCCTCGTACCTTAATTATTGGCATAAAATCTCCCTCTTTTATCTCTTTTGCTCCAAACGATGTCATTTGGAAACAATCGTTCTATTTCTAAATATTATTTAGAAAATGCTCAGCCTAAGGATGTTCGTAAGTAAGGAGGCTTTGCAAGTGTTCAGGATATTCTTGAAAGGGAGGAAGTTGGACTTTCCTGTTACTGCAGCACATGACAGGGTTCTCGTCCTTCCATATTACAGCATAACACCAATTTCAAGTATACCGTTGTCCAATATTGACTGTTTTTTCTTTTCAATATTTAGTTTTTGGGTCACACTGGCTGGAACCTTTCCATTAAACATCTTTTATCGTGTTTTGTTACAGTTACACGTTTAACATGATTTATTTTCCGAGTACTTTTTTGAAGACTTTCTATGGATTTCAGGATGAGTTTTCTTATCCTTCTGTTCAGCCCCTCTAACAAGGGGAGGACACACTCAGTCTCTCACGGATCTTGTAGGCAATTTTTTTGGAGGTTCCTGGTCGAAAAATATTAGACACGTATTTTACCGTTCCAACCAATGGGCCCTAGAAGCCGAGAAAAAAAATAAAATAGCATTAAACTAATTTATTTTATATCTCGAGTTTAAAAAACGATATCGACATGATTCTTGCACCAAGATGTTTAGTTTTGATTGCGAATTCAAGGACAAATACAGCCACTCCATTAATTTTGGTTTAGGTTAATTAAATTCTAAAAAAAGATTAGATTTTCAAGCAAACTACCTCTATAGATTTTTTTCAAACAAAAATTGATGTCAGATTCTAATTCTATATATATATACTATTTAGGAGAAATAATTTATTACTTTACAAATAAATATTAAAGTAATTATAATTTAATTTATTACAAATTAATATTTACATGATATAGAATAGAATAGAATAGAAAGAAAACTTTATTCTGGGACAAAGTCCCTTAAGAATAACATTAAATAATACAAAGTAAGATCATAACTGGCCGAGAGGCTGTTAAAAATAAAACAACATAGGTAAAATTAAATACAAATATGTATGAAAAAAAATACAGAGAAAAACTAGAAAAAGAAAAAACTATTAATAAAAAGAGAGTGAAAAAATAAATGTACAAATAAAGAGGTTAATATTGTAAACAAAAATGCAGAAGAGAAAAAAACAACAGAAACTTAAAGAAAAATAAAAGATAGAAACTCAAAAATTAGTATTACAAGAAATCAAAACATTATCATAGTCAAACTATAATTTTGGCTAATGTTTTATGTCTGACGGTCTTAATAAATAAATTAGACGATTACATACATAGTACATACATCCTTATAATTAGAGAACGTCGGGTTGGAGGGAAAGAAGATGGTGAAAGAGTAGTGTTTTGAATGTTCCAAGGGAAGAAGCATTGCGGATACAGGGGGGGGAGGGAATTCCAAAGAGTAGAGGATCGGAAAAGGAAGGAACGTTGGAATGCAGTACTTCTGTGGGATGGAGTATAGAGATCGGAAAGACGAGATCTTGTATGCAGTGATTTGATAGCAGACTTAAATTTCAGGTTACTGTAAATAAAAGGAGGGTGACGGGTGTTGATAACTTGGAATAGGTAGGAGCCTAGGAAGTACTTTCTGCGGAAGGAGGGGAAAAGCCAATTTAAATCCGTGTAGAGATGCGAAACATGGGAACGTCTCGATGTTCCGAAGACAAACCTGATGAAGCAATTCATGATGCGTTTTAATCTGTCTTCAAGAACCGTCGAGAGCCCGCCATATATCACGCTACCATAGTCAAATTGGGGGAAGATAAGGGAGGATACTAGAAGTTTGCGTGTGGGTAGGGGAAGGAGGTGACGGGATCGGTGAAATAGTTTTAGGATACCGATTGACCTTCGGGAGATTTGTGCAATATGGGATTTCCAGGAGAGGGTTTGATCAATGGTTAAGCCTATATATACAGACAGAACGACATATTAGATTTGATAGTTAGGTATTAACAATTTTTGTTTTATTTTGCAGTTGAACATGTAAACATATGATTGTGATATTTAACATAAAAACATTATAGCAGTAACTGCCTCACTTCCATTGCTGAAATGATTTTGTTCAATATAATGAAGATGAAATTGTAAGGTTATCAGCTTCAGTTATCAGAACAACCCAGTCAACAAGGATTACAAAACGGATTAGAATGTGGTCTGGGTTTGAAGAATATAACAAAAACTGTAAACATCTAACAATCAAATCTAACATTTGGTTCTGTCTGTATATCATGTATATATTAATTTGTAATAAATTATTATTACAATAAATAATAAATAATTATAATTACTTAAACATTTATTATTAAAGTAATAAATTGTAGCTCATAAATAGTATATAAATATATATATATATATATATATATATATATATATATATATATATATATATACATATATATTGATATCTATATATACATACGTTTCCTAAGTTTTTAGGGTGCTGAAATGGAATTCTAGGGCTAAACAAATTGTCTATCACATTTTACAGTGTAAAAGGTAAAATGTTTCAAGTGAAGTGCATTCAATATATTTTTTTCCCAAAGAACCGACATCGGATTCGAATTCAGCATTCCATAAAACCCTTAAATACGAAATTTCATCAAAATAGAAAAATAACAATTCGTAAGCTTCAAAATTTGCCTAACCGAATGTAGGCAACTTTTGTTTAAATTGACAAAAACATGAATTACGTCTAGACGGTTTAACGTATCAACTTTATTTTTTTACACGAAATATGGGGTGGTAATACGCTTGAATTGACTTTGGTTTCATCATCCTATCTTGTTTCAAACTCACGCTAAAAATCAAAATGTTTTTTCGAATTTTCTAATTTTTTTAATAGGTTTATGTTCATCGAATTTTACATTTATATACATCAAACGAAAGCTGAGGCGGGTCATCTGTGGTATAGTGGTTAGCATAGCAACCTACTAAACCCAAGATCGCGGGTTCGCAACCCGGCAGATGACCTTAGGATTTTTTAAAGGTAGTAAAAAATCCTTAGCTATGCCGTCCTTCGAAAGGGACGTAAAATGGGGGTCCCGAGCCTGTGCGATGTCAGGTACTCGTTAAAGATCCCTATCCTAATTATACCTGGATAGGCAAAATTTAGGACTTCCACCGTAGCATCGTCCGATTAGCCATAGCAGCATAAAAGTGACGTTAAACGAAATAAACAAAACGAAAGTTGAGGCTCTCCTCTTTCCAGTGATACCAACCAGTGAATTGTGTGACAAAGCAATGGCGATTTAAAGGTATGTAACCAATAATCGGTTTAAAAATTTCATTTTCCTCGAAGAGCGTGAAAAAAATGATATTTTTTGATTTTGTTGAATAAGCGTTTTTCAATGTTTTTTAGAATGCTGAATTAGAATCTGACGTCAATTTTTGTATGAAAAAATCTATAGAGGTAGTTTGCTTGAAAATCTAATCATTTGTTTTAGAATTTAATTAACCTAAACCAAAATCTATGGAGTGGCCGTATTTTTCCTTGAATTCGCAATCAAAACTAAACATCTTGGTGCAAGAATCATGTCGATATCGTTTTTTAAAATCGAGATGTAAAATAAATTATTTTAATGCTATTTTATTTTTTTTCTCGGCTTCTAGAGCCCATTGGTCGGAACGGCAAAATACGTGTCTAATATTTTTTGACCAGGAACCTCCAAAAAAATTGCCAACAAGATCCGTGAGAGACTGAGTGTGTCCTCCCTTTGGAAGTATATCTGGGTGATTCTCAGAATATGTGTGTACAGCATATCCTTTAACTTCCGGTTGGCTCGCTTTATGTTTGTTAACACTTTTCTGTTAATTTCAGGCTAATTTGTCATGTATTTCTTAACAGCTTCCCTGTTGACTTCTATATGTGCTTGAATATATTTAGCACCCGAGTTCGTTAGTTGTTTGTTGTGAACTGAATCTGTGAATCATTTCCTACGTTGTTTACTTTTAGATTGATGAGTTTACTTCAATGTTGCAGTAGACTCATCTGAACTGAGAAAAAGGTAGATTCTAGGTTCAAGGAATGAAATTCAGAAAGACTAGGTATGACTTGTACAGATTCGAGAAATACAACTTGGGCCTGGTAGAGAAAAGCCGGTTTTTTGAGGTCCAATTATATTTCAGAGAAATTATCTTGTGACCGGAAAGCTGACGGAAGAGTAGTTGGGACACGAAGCTGCTGGTGAAACAAGGCTTGTTGGTTGCTCGTAAGGAATATGTACATCGAACTGGCCTTACATTTCATCACCAGAGAACCTAAGGAGGTTAAAATCCTCTTTAACATAAGTCTTTTAATAGCTTCTCGTCAAGAAACAACTCAAACTTGTAAGGAAACACGTCTGCAGCCACCATTATATGTAGTAGCATATTATGAGGTTTCGACATCGATCGTATTTTTGTTTGTTTACAACTAGAAGGAACTTAATTTGTGGTAAAAGTTTGCGGCTTAAGCATCTAACCTATTTTTTAACTTAGCTTATTTCTATATACCATATGATAATTAATCTATTGTTATTCACCCAATCAAAATTGTAATCTCATTTTTCGCGAATTAGCCGCGATCCAGGCCGATTTTTTTTAATTTCTTTTTTAGCGAGCATCTACGGCCCTAGAGGAAATTACATATCGAATTTCATTCCAATCCGTTCGGTGGTTTCTGAGATTTCGGGTTAAATGAGTGAGTGGTATTTGACAAACATATAGTAGATAAAGAAGTATTATGTCTTGTATATCAAAACACTGCCATAGGACTATTTTTTTTAATCGTAATTTTTTTTTTATATGTCTTAGTAATACAATAGCTTGGCATTTTCCAATAATAAATATTTATTCCATGATTATCCTATTATCGGTTTTAGTTTTTCCTTAATCTTTAGTCCTCTCAGTAGATGGATTGTAAGGAAGATAACTGCCAACTGAAAATGATAAATATTGAAAAATATAGTAGTGTTATTTAAAACAATAAACAATTAATGTTTAAGTAGGGCTTATCATTGTGCAAATATGATTTTAAAAATGAAATAAATAAAATTTTTTGAACTAGAGTACAAGAATTTTTGATCCCGTACGGGTGTTGACATCTCTAGAAATCAATTATCAGCGTTCCCGATATTTATAGTGATCGCATCAACAAAATGTTTTCTAGGAAAATCTATATAATAGATACCCACAAGATAATGGGACATATGGAACCAAAAATGTTGATATCAGTTGTTACATTTCTGTCTCTATATGTCAATAAAATTGAAAAAATAAATGAATAAATTAATAGTAACTTTAAACTTATTTCGGCGATTAAACTTAACTATCCTACCTCTGCTGAAAAAGATTCAATGGTAAAGATTCCACTAAAAACATGGGTTTATTTATTTTAAGAGTGGGTGGAAGTATAGAAGACAAAACGATGAGACAACGGGGTTGCTTGAGAGGGAGATAGGTGTGGGAATTTCCTATACTCGCTCTGCGGAATCGCTGGGATCCTTAGTGCCTCTCAGCACCCTTACTCTCGTTAACGCCAACCACTGACCGCGTGTCTTTTTAAGGGCTTGGAGCTCCAAGGGATACAGATCTCGCATAGGTAAGCCAACAGTGGAGGTGTGTGTCCCCAAAGAAGGGGGAACATCTTCCCAAACAGAGGACCTTCCCCATGAAAAGGGTAGCTCCCCTGAAAGCTAAAAGGCAACCACTGTATCAAGCTTTGGATGCACGCGGGCTAATTACACACCCATCCGACATATAAATTACTATAATTAACATAATACCCTCTCACTACACCAGGTGGTAGACGAGGTGTGGATTAAAAAGAAGAGTGGAAGTTTATAGCATAAATACTAAAGCAGTAATACTTTCAAAGAATTCCAGCAATAATGCTAACGGTTATGACAACCTCAAGGATAATAGCTCTTTGTTCAAAGTATGAACAACCTAAAATTATCAACATATTCATCACTCATACCAATCAAACTAGCATTTCATCAGTTATATTGTTAAACCATCGTTGAACATTAACACAATCCATAACACAAAGTAATGTTTATGAAAATGCATGTAAAAATATTTGGGTTGTATGCAATGGACGGAGAGAAATGGAAGGCAGAAGTTGAAAAAGCCAAGGGCCGCAATATGCGCCTGTTAAGCTAGAAGAAGAAGAATGTTCAAATATATTTAACAAAACACACTTGTAGTCATACAGTTACAGTAGAGGAACACTGAGGTAATCGATTTCTAGTGACGTCACATATATATCGGCAAACCATACTTGTACCAGAATGAGCTGCGTTTTTTTGAGGATACGTAAGTGTATGAATGTATATTTCATCAATAAAAATTAAATAACACATACAAACAATATGACAATAGTGACCCAACTCAGAGATGCCATAAGGATGTAGGCTAGAGAACGAGAGTTCAGATGACTTTTGCAACCATCTTGAAATGCAGCTTCAATTGGAATACCGTCGTCTTTTTTGCTCTTTTCGCAAATCTCCTAAATACAAAGTTGATCAATGTAATTTCTTTAAGAAATATTCTTAGACAGTTATTAACGAAATACATAATCCAACTGTTTCGTCCGAAATGCTGAAATATTATAACTGGGTAAGTTTTAAATGTTATATCAGTAGAAATAAAAAGGTAAAAATCGACCACCACTGCTCCAAACCCTCTTCCACCCAAAATAACTTACCATGAGTTGCATCAATATTTTTACGTCATTCATATACAGTTTTATGAAAGGAAATTAATGTCGCTCCGGTTCCTACACTGTAGCTACCTATGGTAGCCTAATCTAGCAGAAAAGTCGTGTAACGAAAAAGGCAGATAACAGAACGAGTAAAGTATTAATTGTGAAGGGGATAACGATTACGTTACATACAAGACGTTAGAATGATAGTTTATAGGGTTATGGAAGAGGATTATCGATTAATCAGGAACAATGGTGGTTGATAACAAAATGTATGTGTGTTTATGTGTATTTAAAGTTCTTATTTAAATTTATAACAATAAGGGATTATAAATTTACTATTAAAATATATAATAATACAGAATGAATTTTTTAAACCAACATATAAGCTAGTGTACAAGGTTAAAGAGTAAAGAATCTCGACTTGCCCTGACTGCACCCCTTATTGTTTTCATCTTATCCCTGGTGTCCTATGACGCAACGTCAATAACTGACCATAGTTAACTCAATACAGTATTACGTAATATTTCACAACGGAGCGACATCTGATTGAAATAAAGGTTGATGACTAAATAAGATTGATGAATTATTTGCCACTTCTGTAGGAATTATTTTTATATGAAAACTACTTTCGAATGTTAAACATTCATCGATATTTTATTAGATATTTTACTGATATTTCAACACACTAACACTTTGCTACATGTATTATATGCATATTATAATTTTTTTTTTTTAATGTAAGACAAGAACTTTTATACGCTGGTACTCATTTATGAAAGAAAAATGAAAAGGACTTCTGAAAGATATCAAGACCTAGAGTAGACTGAATGTAGGGGTAAACAGTTAGATAGGTGGTTTCAAACTTTTCAGTTTTCCCTATAAATGGTTGGTTTTTCCATTACTACTAGAAAAAAAATTCAAATGGGATTGGAAATATTTATTACGTCATTTAAACAAAAATCTGGCTTGGATTGAACGATTTTAGTATGTATAATGATTCATAAATATTTGATTTTTCACTATTTTTTGACCATTTTGTTGAATTCATGTATTTTCATACAAATGGATAGCAAAGTTGAAATTCTGTGTCTTATTATAGTAAAGTCTTATAGGGTTGTTGGGCGCAAACACCAGCATTTTCTCATGTCAACTATATTTTATGAAATAACAGATCAAAAAATTCATTTAAAAAATACAGTACAAAAAAAAATGGAGTTGTTTATAGAATATTCAGTAAATCTCAGTGAATACCCAACTCGGACAAGTCTTCTGAGAAAGTTATCGTTTTGTGAAACGTATAGCTATTGCTTTCTATCCTCACAATATCTTTATATCTCAACAAAAGTGTCCTCATTCGTTTCTGAAAATTTAAAAGTATTCGGTAGACGTTTATGAGCGCGGGAATTTTCAACAGTGCGTGGTTTTGCCCCATTTTCAGCTTTCCAAAATGGCGGTTTCACCAACCACGTTAACAACTGATAACAGAGGTTTGGAAGCAGGAACGTGAAGCATAACCACGATGTTCATCATTGTAAGTTTGACTTTGGAGATACCTCAAACCATATTTGAAATAATTGACTTAGAACAAGAAAAAATATTACATCAAAACAGAGAAAAATAAACTTACCACATTTTTTTAGCCAACGTTAACACTATCACCACGAGTTTTGCTTTGCAATTGAGGCCTATTAAGATGTAGCTGCTATCAGGTATCCGACATAACAACTAACAGATTTCCCTCTAAAAACCCCCTGTGTCTTAGGCCCGTGCGGGTCTTCGCCCCCACCTAGTATATGCTCTTTTTAGAAAGCATATAATTATAAGACTTATTCCAGTTGAATGGAAATAACCACAAATTCAACTGGGATTAGTAGTGAAACTAATATAGTCTAGGAGAAAATAGTTTTTTTTTTTTTTTTTTTTTTTTTTTTTTTTAAGAGTTTCTTCACATATGAAGGTTTCTTCACCCAAACTCCTCGTCCAACGCCCTCCTCCATTCTTCCCTATCGGCTGCATACTCCTCCCTCAACCCGTGTCCAGCCATGCTCTCCTCCACTTTGTCCCTCCATTGGGTACGAGGTCTTCCTCTCCTTCTCCTTCCCTCGGCCTCCCATTCCATTAACATTTTTGGGACATCCATTAACAGTTCATCCTTCTCACATGGCCATACCACCTCAATCTTCTCTCCTCGATCACCTCCAACACACTCCCTCTCACATTCATCCTCTCCCTTATATCACTGTTCCTAATGCGTTCCACTCTCGATATCCTTGCAGCTCTCCTCCAGAAATCCATTTCCACCGACAGTAGTCTTTCTTCCTGTGCCCTGTTAAGGGTCCAAGTCTCAGAGGCGTATAACATTACACTTTGGACTAATGCGCTATATATTAGTTTCTTTGTTCTTTCAATTATGTTGCTACTCCAGAGAAGAGAATTCAGCATGCCCACAGCTTTCCTGCCATTTGTTATTCTCTTTCTAACCTCGGCATTTGTGGTTCCATTTCTTTCCAGAATTGAGCCAAGGTAACAAAATTGTTCCACTCTATCCAGGCTCGCAATTTCAGGCTCTAATATTTCCTCTCTGTCTGTGCTCATATATTTGGTCTTTTTATAGTTAATGTTCAAACCCCAGTTCTTATATTGCTTCGCCACTTTCCTAAACATATAGCTCGCATCTTCTTCGTCCTGAGCGATGATTACTTGATCATCTGCAAATAGTAAATGGTTTAAATGCTTGTCATTTATCGGTATGCCCATCTGACCACAGTTCCTTGACCATCCCTTCAGACAAACATCAATGTATATTTTGAATAATGTTGGCGACATACAACATCCTTGGAGCAATCCTTTGCTGTTTGGGAAAACTTCTGATAATGAATTTCCTATTTTTATTTGGCATTTATTACCTCTATATATTTCTTTGATTACTCCCGTAATGTTACTGTTTATGCCAGCCATATCCAGGGCTTCCCACAGTAGCTTTCGAGGAACACTATCATACGCCTTTTCAAGATCTATAAATATCATTTCCAGTCTCCTCGCCTTGGCTGTTTGCTTTTCTAACAGTTGTCGGAGGGTAAAGATGTGGTCAATACAGGATTTCCCTGCTGTGAATCCACATTGTTCCTCTGCCTGCGAGAATTCTTTTTCCAATTTACCCTTTATTATTCTACCCAGCAATTTCATTATTGGGTTCGTAACACATATCCCTCTATAATTATCGCATACTTTTTTATTTCCCTTTTTGAATACTGGTGTGATATATCCCATTTTCATTTCTGCTGGTATACTTTCACCTGCCAGTATACGATTTATGAGATCAGTAAGTAGTCTTGTCACCTCACTCCCACTATACTTGATCAGTTCTGCGCAGATTCCACCTGGGCCAGGGGCTTTCCCATTTCTAAGTTTCTTTTGTTCTAGCTGGAGTTCCTCTTGGGTGATTTTTAACGGAGTGTCAGTAGAAAAGGGGGTCGTTTCCTGTTCTGCGAATTCTATCCTGTTCTCATGCAGTAACGCGCTAAAATGTTTTGTCCAATCAGCCATTTGCACCATATTCAGCATAGTATTTTGCTTCTCGCTTTTTCTCATACCTTTTAATATGGTCCATGCTTCAATGGCTCGTCCAAACCCTAGTCTGCTGTTTATCCTAGCACACGTTTTTTCCCATGATTTATTTTTCTCGGTTCTCACCAATTTATTTAGTTCTCTCCTCTCCTCAACATACCTCCTCCTGTCCTCCTCCTTTTTTGTGCTAAGCCACCTCATATATGCTTGTTTTTTCTTTTCTGCTCCACTCACTATAATTTCTGTCAACCATTCCTTTCTTTTTCCATTCCTCGTTCTTTTTCCAAGGACCTCTGAGGCTGTTTTTCTCATTGATGACATTAGAGAAACATAAATTTCCATGGTATTATTACCCCTGAATTCTCTAAGTGATTCTTCCATTCTCCGCTGGTATAGCCCTTTAATGCTATCCTCCTGTAATAATTTCGTCTTAAACTGCTCCTCGTTTAGCTCATTAAATTTTATACAGAAAATAGTCTAAAATTAAATATTTATGAATCATTAGAAAAATGAAAATCGTTCAGTACCAACCCAGATTTTTGTTTAAATGACCAGATAAATATCTCGAATAGTTCCATTTTAAATTTGTTACCAATAGGAACGCAAACAAAAAAAACAACCAGCCATAGGGAAAACCGAAAATTGTTTACCACCCATCTACCTGCTGATCCTTTCTTCTGTTCTCATGGTCTCCTTTAGGCCCTGAAAGAGAAGGAATCTTTCAGAAGCCGTTTCATTTTTCCCCCATAGGTGAGTATCAGCATATTTAATTTCTTGTCTTATATTAAAAATAAGAAAATAATAATATATATAATCTATGTAGCAAAGTTCTGATGTTTTGAAATTTTTGTATCTTTTTAGAACTGATGATGAGTTTTTAACATTCCAAAACTAGTTTCCAAATAAAATGAATTCCAATAGAAGTAGAAAATAACTCACCAAGCCTAATTGCATTGATCCTTCTATACCAACATGTGTATCTCAAGTGGCAATAAAACTGTTTGCAAAAGCTGAAATATTATCCGTTAGCAGTCACAATTTGCTTTTTAAGTTTAGGAACTAAATGTTTAATGTTTGTCTCTAATAATGGGCAGATGGTCATGAAATCTTAAGTTCTTTTCAATTAGGATTTCCAATTATTATGTACTTAATCTTCGCTCCGAGAATTCTAAACCAAGTTTTTTTATTGGTCTAAACAACTCAAAGAAAGTTTCTGTCATTCCTTCTTTGAATATATAATGATGACAACATTTTCTGCATAATCTAGGTTCTGACTGATTTTAAGAGCATAGTTCCACCGATTGTGTTTCTACTTGATAAACTATTATATTACCGTACAGTTTAAAAATAGTGTGCATCACCCAGGCGAACCATGTTTTAGTTCAGGGAAATTAGTATCGAACCTTGAATTAAAAACATAAAAAGGTCTGCCTGCTGGAAATTGTTAACCACCCTTAGTTCTAAATGTGGAAAAAAAATCTTTCTTGAAATATCATTGGGTTCGGGTGGAGGAGGGGGAAGTGTTGAAAATCGTTTGTTTTTAGCTTTTTGATCAAATAATTCGAAAACTGTTACTTTCAGCACATGTTGTGCTCTATATATTATTAAAGAAATTCAAATTTGCAACAAATTTGGCTTTATTAATTTTTTCTCAGGTCAATAGAAGGAAAAATTAAATAGATTGGCTAACTTGCGGTAAGTCGCACTTCGCCGCAACACGTTTGTTGGCTCTCTTTAGGCTCTGAAAATATTTCGCCGATCCCAAATTTGTTTTTGCCATCTCAAAGCTGATTAAATTTACTATCAGATATCATATATCAAATTTTGATCAAATTCCGTGAAATACTAATGCCAGCACGCTAAAAACCGTGTAATGTTGTAAAAACCAAGTTTTTATGGACAGTACCAACATTTTTCACTAAAGATAACTCAAATAATATTTTTCCTATCCTAAATTTATTTTTTTCATCCCAAATAATGAATCCTAAATACGAAATTTTTATTAAATTCCGTGAAATATCCACGCCATCTCACTGAAAATGTCTAAATCGTAATATCTTGCTAAATCATACACATTTGTGTGCAATAGTGGGAATTCAATGTATCACGGAATTTAATCAAAATTTCATATATATATATATATATATATATATATATATATATATATATATATATATATATATATATATTGTCCAATAGTAAATTTACCTGCTTTGAGACGTAAAAAAGAAACTTGGGATAGGGCAAATATTTCAGGAGGTATAACGAAAAACGAGCAAAATAAAAAATGGATTTCACAACTATTTCACAGGATTTAATCAAAATTTCATATATGGACTTACAGCAAGTTAACCAATCTCTTTCCTTCCCCCTACAGCTCTAAAACAATAAATCTGAGAAAAAAATAATATTACCAAATTTTTTGCAAATCGGATTTGCTTTAATGAGGTATAGAATGTGCTAATCTACGGTTTCCGAGTTATTTGATCAAACAGCTAAAAACATACGATTTCCAACCCTTGTCCTCCCCCACGCCCAAACCCAACGCTATTTCGAGGAAGACTTACTTTTTACCACATTTAGAGCTTAGGGTGGTGAACAATTTCCAACAGTCAGACCTTTTTATTTTTTGAGATGAATGTTTGGTAATCTTTTGGTCTAATTTCCCTGTTGGTAATTCTTCTGAATAGTTTCCATTAAACTCTTTCCGCAGGTCATCATACATATGATTTTATGAGACATTTTTAAGGCGCGGGCCTCTGGGATTTTGCCCCCCCCCCCCCCCCCTCCTCTCCCACCTATCAGCGTCTTTGTTTATAGGCTAGCTCAGACTATGAAAATATCAATGCTAGTTAAAGAAATTGTTGTTTGTATTTGCAGTTCCTCGCGCGGACCTCATTACTGCGTAAGGGAGCATCCCAGAGGTCAGATATGGAGAGGATCGGTGGAACTTCCTTGAAAGTACCTCCCAGCTAAGTACGATGGACTCGCTGGGCAACAAATGAGGTTCAAACAACACCCCAAAACAGTCATGGATCTCTCTGAGGTAAAACGCTCATTATCCGGAGGTAAACTAGTTCCCCGTTCGGGTCTAAGTATCGGGACGTGGAATGTTCGTAGTTAATACACCGGGTGGGTTAAATAAATCGGTAACAAACGAGCTTAAGTGGTACGATTTAGCTATCGCGGCATTGCATAGAGGTTCGGTGGCCGGGGGACGAATCGCAAACCGAAGGGAAATGGGTTTCTGATAAAAAATAAATCATATTTTAGTACAACGGAGATGGTATAACAGTATAACTACCGTGAGAACATATCGTGGGACCGAATGTGGGTCAGGTCATGAACTCGTCATCGTGAAAGTAGTCAAAAGCTTATAATAAACAAGAAAAATAAAAATAACTTTTCATCCGATAAGGTTAGTCTAAAGTTATAGAAAGATCCATTAATAAGAAACAATTTCGCCTTTGAAGTAAAAAATAGTTTTGAAGTTCTTGGAGCTTTAGATGAAGACAGTGATGAGGATATCGACAGTTTATAGTAGGTTTCAGGGATGATAATAAAGCGGTGGGGGGTTCTTATCTCGGCCGAACCGAAAATAAAAAGAATAAACCTTGGTTCGATGATGAACGTTCAAACGCGTGTGTTATTTGTTTGTTTTTTTTGGGCTTAACATCCTTCTGCAACTAGGGCAAGAAGGACAGGTTACCAACCTATTCCAGCCAGGGTGGGAAGATCAAGATCCATTCGGGTTCACCACGAAATAAATTTTAACCCGCCCAAGTGGGATTCGAAACCACAACCTTCTGGTAACGAGCGCGCTGAGACCCACTCCCCAACGCACTCGGCCATTGAGTCCCCGGAAACGCGTGTGTAAAACGGAATACTACTAAATTAGAAGCTCTCAATAATCCAAGTGAGAACAATGTCTCCTATACTGAATTGTTCAAAGCGTGTGGAGAAACTGGAGTTTCCTAAATACATCAATTAATAACAATGATTTGGGAAAATGAAAAATTTCCCAAAAATGGAAAGAATCTATACTTATTCCGATTCACAAGAAGGGTCCTAGAACAGAGTGTAGCAACTATCGTGGTATCTCACTCCTTCCGACTTGTTAAAAAATATTTCCATCAATTCTAAATAACCGAATTACTGATCATACAGGGATTAATAAAGTAGACTATCAATATAGTTTCAGACGGAGTCGTTCTACTATCGATCAAATATTTTTCCTTCGACAAATTTTGGAGAAAAAAATAGAATTTAAGGGTGTAGTATATCAGGTCTATGTTGATTTCCAAAAGGCTCAATTCAATTAACCGCAAGAAACTGTTTAATATTTTGATTGAACTGGAAATACCAAAGAAATTGGTTAGTCTAGTAAAGATGTTGATTTCCAAACCATTTCATAAAGTCCAAAACATTTAATAAAGTTTAATTAAAACTTTTACTCCGAAAAGTTTGAGGTACACTCTGGTTTAAAACAGGGAGATTCTCTTTCTCCAATATTATTTAACTTAGCACTAGAATAAGCAATTAGGAAGTTAATGCTTACGGGAAAAGGACTACAGATGGGTGATAAAATTCCGCTACTTGGTTATGCTGATGATTCGGTACTATTGGGTGAAAACAAGGAAACTATTAAATTAAAAGCAAGTACGCTCTTGAAAACCGGTAACGAAATTGGTCTGACAATTAATACCGATAAAACGAAATATATGGTTACAAGTAGAAACGGTGAAAATTTGGTGATGTAGATATTTCAGGGATAAAGTTTGAACACTTTGAGCAATTCAAATACCTAGGGTCTACCATTTTGAGGAAAAATAAAATCCAAGAGGAAATAATGGCAAAGTTAAAAGCCGGTGGTGTTTGTTATTTCTCGGTCACAAAACTACTCAGCTCGTGCTTACTTTCCAGAAATCTAAAAATTAGGCCAAAAAAGGTTGAAGAAACAGGAGAATTTATAAGGCTGCACAATGCGGAACTGCGCGAGTTAAATGTAGTTCAGGCAAGAGCAGCCCAATGGTTGAAATAGGCATGTAAAGTCGTTGGTTATAGTAATGATCGAATTCCGAAAAAGGTTTTCTGTTTTAAGCCATCAGGTAAACGACCGAAGGGTAGATAGGAGGATTGCGTCAGGGCCGACATTGGGATTCGGATTTATTTATTTATTCATTGTATTTGCAGTTTTAGAGGTTTAATATTTCCAATGTAGTTATACCAAAGTTTCAACCAAATCCATGACCGATCAGCTTTAGCTTTCCCTTGATAGTGGTGAACGGTCCATATCAAAAGGGGTCTGTGTCTGTGTGTCTTAAATAATCGATGAATGGAATTTATGATGGTTCTGTTACATATATTTTAATAAAAATGTGTAGTGCTATTTAGGAATACATATAAAATTATTTAATATTAATGGAGAGTGTAAATTATTAAAACATACCTTGCCGTAGTTTAGCCACTGATCACAGCAGCTATGGGGAATCAGTTTCCAATCTTTAGGGGAGTTCCAACCACAGCAGCCATGCTGGATGAAAATAGAAACAGTGGTTTACATCATATAAGAAAACCGAATCTTTATAACTTTATTTTTTTTACTTTACCCTTGTCGAGGCATTTTTCCTCTATTCTCTGCTCAAATATTTCATGTTAAAATTGCTTTTTTTAAAATGTAAATGCATATATGATACGCAATGATAGTTTTGATAATTTATGAAGGTAGACTTGTTCAAAGTTACCGAAAAATAATTCAATATCCATCGAATTAAAAAAAAAAAAATGAAGAAGGTATGTCACTGCCTTTAATCTTTCATTCTTGACAAGCAGTTACAACTTGACTACAGGAGCACTCGTTAAACTTGATGATGAAGAATTTTCTTAAATCTATATATTTCCTTCAACATTTCGCTCATGGGCTGCAATAGTGGCACAACTCAAAAAATACTTTTTTGAGATGAGTGGGTTTAAAGTTTTCATTGGTAAGGACTTTGGGAGCCTAAGGAAAATGCATAGGAAATGCTTTAGTTTGCTTAAACTAGAGAAGGTATAACTTGAAGGTAATTTCTTTCAAGCAAATTTAGGCATTTTCTATGCATTTTCCTTAGCAATGAAAACTTTAAACCCCCTTATCTCAAAAAATGATTTTTTAAGTTGTGCCACTATTGCTGCCCATGAGCGATTTGTTCTTTCACTTAAAATAAACATAGTAAGTAATACTACTTGGATTATTTATTTACTATAATTTACTACCATTGTAATTAGAGGACAAACTTCTTGGATTCTACTCCTCCAATCATTTTTTTTTTTTTTTTTTTTTTTCTTCATCGTTAGTATTTTCCTTAGTCATTTATTGATTTTTTTGATATATCTTTAATTGCATTATACTATATATAGCAAATCAAGCCAGCTTCAGCCATGAAGTCCTGCTGCCCTTTTCGTCCAGTAAAATAAGGCTCCCGAAGTCCGTTTTCAAGAAAAAAACTGCGGGACTTTTATTCTCAACGGATCTTTATGTTTTTTGGGGTGCTGAATCCGAATCTGAAGTTTGCAACCATGGCAGACGTCGGCTTCATATCCAAAATCACAAAAAAAAACGTCGTACTTTTTTGTCTATAACTCCGAAACTATTTGTCCGATTCAAAATTGGTTTTTTCATCCTAAAGCTGATTAAATTTACTATTAGACTATTAAATATGAAGTTTAAATAATGTTCCTTAAAAGCAGGCTAAAAAACCCGTACTGTTGTAAAATCCGCGTTTTTTTGCACATTTTTTACTGTAACTCCAAAACAATTCGTCCGACTCAGAATTTCTTTTTTTAACTAAAAGACGACCAAATTTACTATTAGAGTCTATGTATGAAGTTTTAATTGGGTCTCTTAAAACACACATGCCAGGACGCTAAAGATCCCGTACTTTTATGAAATCCACGATTTTTAGGGGAAAATGTACGACAAACATGTTTTTTTGCGGAAAAGCGGGACTATATCTGGCCAATATCTACACTTTTTCCCAAGAATATATCTTCGTTGTAAATCGACCGATTTCGGAGTAGTTTATTTCATTTCGTTGGTAATAGTTCCAGCTTAATAGTTAAAGAAAATAATATTTAAATTAACCGGTATTTCGGGCGGTTTTTTGCGATTTGGATATGAAACCGACGACCACCGTGGTAGCAAACTTCAGATTCGGATTCAGCACCACAAAAAACATAAAGATCCGTTGAGAATAAAAGTTCGGCAGTTTTTTCTTCGGCAAACCCTTATTTTACTGGACTATTTAAGGCATAGTCTTATGGCGTTTGCGAAATTTAGGATTTATTATTCCTAATAAGATACAATAATATTCTTATGTTATAATAACTTATTAAATGTTAATACCATATCTTAGTTTAGCATTACCATACGATGAATGTTGTCCCAGCAGTTGGCCACGTCTTCCAAGCAAGTATAAGATAGTTGCATGGATTCACCGTTAAATTTTTTAGTATCGTTATGAACAGTGTAAATCCAAAGAGCCATCATCAGAATCACCGAAAGCAGCGAGAATATCATCGACAATCGAACGAACTGTAATAGATTAGGTCTAATTTATAAACTGCCACGGGTTAGTCTTAATCGAATGATAGATGCTTACTTGGTTCATTTGATTAGATTTTTCTTTATTTAAGATAACCAGTCCGAATGCACTCAAGAGTAATACTACGATTGACAAGAGGAAAAATATAACAAGGACAGGGTAACTAACAGTCGCTGGAGCAATCCTAGAAGAACAGTCCCTGAATTCAATGAAAGCCCAAATGGTCACGATGAATATAAGCAGTCCTAACAGCTGTAAATTTCAAATTAATTGATTTTGAATTATTATAAAAAACTTAACCTAATAAATGCTACGAAAGATGTCCGTATGGTCAAAGCATGTATTACATTTAGCATTACTAGTTGATAATTCTGATAACAGTTTGTAATGTAGGCCTTGAGAGGTTAAACTTATTGACTTAACGCTGGTTATTAGTAAGGATATTTCTCCCAGTTGTTCATTACATGGGGTTTATTACATATGCTACAGTACTTTAGATACTTTACCTGTTTCAGTAAATAAATTGGTGCCAACAAAAATCAAGAACCAATCTGAGTAACGAAAAAGGAAACCTATCATCTATTTTTTTTTTTAAATCCACACCTGTCAAAAAAAGAAAATTGACAACCAGCGGATGTCCTGAAATATTAACAAAATTGGCATGTTAGGCATGAGGAGAGATAGTGCCCAGTGACCCACCTCCCTTGTCTTTGGTTTACTTCTATATAAGTAGGTCTCTCATCCAGTTTCTTTTCAGTCTCCTCCTGGTATTCTCCGGCATAAGAGATGTGGCCATACTATTGATGAATTTGTTTGAGTGCCCCTTTGATTTTTCATGGAACAGTCGTTAGTGGGTCCGTATGTGTTCAATGACTGTTGGTATTTGTAAGTCGGTGTGTATAGTTTTATTGTTAACGTACCAAGGTGCTTGTATTATTAGTCTTAATGTCTTGGATTGAAAAGTTTGTAATCTTTTTATGTGTGTCTGTTTAGCAGATCCATAAATTTGTGATGCGTAGGTCCATAAAGGTTTTAGTAGATGTGTGTATGTCATTAATTTTTGTCTTGTATGTAGCTTTGATTTTTTCCGAAAAGTGAGTACATCAGTTTCAGTCTCATATTTAATGATGTCCGTTTCTTCTTAATATGTTGGCCCCATGTCATTCTCCTATCGAATGTAAGTCCTAAATATTGTATTTTGTCCGTTTATGGAATTAGGATATTGTCAATGTAAACGGGAATCATGTTTCGTGTCTTAAGTAAACGTAATGTGTTGGGACTTATGGTGATTTAGTCGTGTCTTCCAAAGTTTACACCAGCCTTGTATATCTTGTAATTGGTGTTGCAAATTCAATGATGCCTGTGTTGGATTTTGGTGTTTAGTAATTATAGCTGTGTCGTCTGCGTATGTGGCTGTAAGAGTCTCGGAACTTTGAGGAATGTCATGTGTGTATAGTATATATTGTAGTGGTGCTAGTATTGATCCCTGAGGTACACCTGCAAGAATTGGGCAAATAGATGAAATCCCTGAACCATATCGAACAGAGAAAAATCTGTCAGAGAGGAAAGACTGAAGATTAAGATAATAGGTAGGTGGTAGAGTAGTCTTAAGCTTGAAGAGAAGCCCCTGGTGCCAGACTTTGTCAAACGCTTGAGTGAGTGCTTATAATTTCTGTTCTAGTGCCGTCGAAATGTAGTCAGTCACTCTTTGTAACTGTTAAGTAGTTGAGTGTAATTTTCTAAATCCAAATTGATGGTCAGGAATTATTTCGTTGTCATATCATCTATTTAAATATTAAAATACTATACCATACTTTAACATGTTATACAACGACGACTCATTTGTATTCCAGGATTATTATTTTCAAGTTTTACTTTTGAGATGCTGTTTTTTGTTTGTTATTGATTTGTTTAACTATATATCTATTTAATTGGCACAACAACCTCAGTTGGTTTTGGCCTCCTTGATGATCTTCCGCCAGTCATCCCTGTTCTGTACGGCCGCTGTTACACCATCTAAATCTACTATATTTTAACTGAAAAACACGAAATAGATTTTAGCATTTGAAGTTTAAATCAGAAACACTTTAGTCAAATTAATTGAAAAAAACATTAAAACACACTTCTCGATCTGATTAAATAAAAAGGAAATTGCACAACAGTTCAGTTACTTTCCACTATGTCAAACAACATATATGAACTGGCTTAAATGATGACAGGCGGATTTTATGCATATAACTCCACAGACTGTCTAAAACATTTTAAAAGAATGTTACTCTACCTTAAGAAGTGTTATACGAAAAATAAAAGGTTATAAAGTAATTCACATCACACAATCACAATCAGAAAATGTATAGACATTTTAGTGACGAAGTATATAGGCATGATTGGACGCAGGTTACAGAGGATGTAGATGAGTGTTATCCTAGTCTAATCAGGAACTTTATATCAAACATTCAGTTCTTAATATATCGTATTTAGAAGCGAATAAAATAACGATTTAAAATCTGCAATTTTTCTGGATTTTGTCTTGTAAATTCTTACATTTTCTGCTGTTAAATCAATCTTGCTTTCTTAAAATCAGTTTTCGTTTGATTTTTAGGACTCCTTTGTTCCCTCTCAGGTTAAGTATCAGAAGGCATTTTCTTGAACTCCTTAACATTGTCAAACACATAAAAATCTCTCATTAAATAAAACGGACCAGAGACATTGTAGGAGGTTCTGGAAGGTTCTCTTCTGGACACTCCTTGGAAAGTGTATTTCTTCGTAAAATATTATGAACTTGGTATGAATCGAAAATAAGTCGATTAAAAATTGAGCACAAATGCCACTGACTATTACATATGAGAAATAAGATTTTTTTATTATTTTTTTTTACGAATTTCTACTGATTATAAAGTGAGAGTTCAATGAGACAATGCCTCAAGAAATACTATTTCTTACGATGGCTCATTTTTTGAAAGTTTATTTTTGTATGGGAGGCAAAAATAATTCATATACCCTAATAATTACAAACATAGGTTCAGTCAAGTGGGGTGCAGTATAACATCAGGATTAGTTCTACTTTTTTTTTTAATTTGACTAGGGTGTCTTTTTATTTGATTGTCAATCTCATGTATCTCCATCTTAAACAGTTTTCATTGGACGTCAAATTGCTAGATAAACGGAAGAAGTAGATTGTTGTGGTATGCAGTCATAATAGATACACAGCAATTAAAAAATATTTTTTTTTAATTTGTAATTCCTTAACTGAACTGTTTTTATATATAAACAGTTTCTGTTCACATCTGTCTCTGAAACCTTGATGAAGGCTTGCAATGCAAGTTGAAACGTTGGAATTACAAATTAAAAAACTTATTTTTTAATTGATGTGTATCTATTATGACTGCATATCCCAACAATCTACTCTAAACGGAAGTATAATCGAATTTATGTTTTTTGTAAAATAGTTTTGAACAGTTTGGCTCGTGAAGTTTTGTTCTTGTAGAAAAACTATTTATTTTTGGTGAGTAAGTATATCTATATATTTATCATTATCACATTTGATCGATTCGTTGATTTTGATCAATTTTATTTTATAATTTATTTTTTTACTTTCTCATTAGAAAAAAAAATCCCTCTCTCTTTTCTTCTCTTAGGTATATTATGATCGTGGTTTTGTTTTTTGTCAAAAATCGGTTATTAATTTTATAGTCCTACCCCTCCAGACGGATTTCATAGCATTTTGGCGTTTGGAACTTTGAGCGAAAATGTGAAGTTTGAACATTAATACAAATTAAACCATCTATATATCGTCGGCACTATGTTAGAGTAACAAATATGGATTTCCCAACTTTTCAGGAGAGCAAAAAAAAAATAATAGATTTAATCATAATTTTCATTGAAGTAATTGGTTACGCTCAAAAATTTTGATTTAATTACTTTGTATAAAGTGCACTAATATTATTTATTTTGTTTGGATGTGATTTTAGTAATATTATCTAATAAATAAAAGTTGATTAAAATTATTCGTTAGTTTGATATTATGTAATTTTGCGCTGGTATGTCACCAAATTGAAGCCAGAGTATTGAACGTGAAAATTTCCTTAGAATCGCTAGTTTACAATGAAGTTTCATTGCAGAAGATTCGTTAGTTAACAAATCAAGAACATTAAATATATATAAAAAAAAAATAGGATAATTGAAAATTCTCATAGGTTTAATACAATCATTTTATTTAGCATAAAACGTTTGACATAAAAAAGTAATATATATAACAAAATAATTTCCAAAAAAAAGAAAAAAACAATAGAAACTACCTAATAAAGATTGTAGGTAGGCAATGATGACTAATAATACAAAAAAAAGGAGCATATATAAAGATATTCTCGCTTATTTAGTTATAATAAAATTTAAATTGAATTTTGACACAAAAAAGTATAAATTGCGGAATAAAATTTTAAAAAATTTAATCTTGTTCTTCACTTTCGTCTGGCTCAGCTAGCCTACCTGAAACGCTACTATTTGATGGAAGTAGCTCAAACATTTTTTTTTTTTATGATTTGCGGTATTGGAACCATATGCAATCATTAAACTTTATTATTATATTTCCATCGTTTTCATGGCCAACTTCATAGTCTGAACTTTGCTTCTTTCCACCTTTTTTAATTGTTTTTAGATATGATTCAATCTTGCTCAACATTAAAGTTCAGGAAATCATTGTACGAGGGTAAGTCAATAATTATCCGCAATATAGCTATAT
The DNA here is from genome assembly GCA_003667255.2 of Euschistus heros. Lineage (NCBI taxonomy): Eukaryota > Metazoa > Arthropoda > Insecta > Hemiptera > Pentatomidae > Euschistus > Euschistus heros. The sequence continues at coordinate 1,785,998 of RCWM02000042.1, forward strand.
TTTTGTTTATGTTGGCAGTACTGTTCTTTTGTGTTGATGGCGCATGCTTTGTTTTTTTTTTTTTTTTTTTATTTTATTTATTTTGGCTTTGTGTATATCCACATCTGCCACATAAAAATACATTCATTTTTGATTATTCATCTATAATTCGATTTTGTGTTGAAGGATAAACTGAACAATACTGTCTAGCACCTCCAAATTTTTAGTATTTGAAACCAGTTGGCTCACCTTTGTGGGGAGCGGTACCTTGTTGTACACTAGTGTTTCCATTAACTTTTCTCTTCCTTCTTCGTATAGTTTGCATTCCAATATTACATGATCTGGGTCAGCTACTGTTGTATTATCGCAGCTGCAACTATTGTTGTTTATAATGCCAATTTTATGTAGATGGTAGGGGAGGCGGTTGTGGTTGAATCTAAGTCTACACAGGATTGTGAAAAATCTTCTAGGTCTGTTTATTTTCTGAAACCATGCTTTGGTTTGAATTTTTGGTTGAACGCTAGAATAGAAACGCCCCTTAATATGTTTTGAGTCATCATATTGTCTTTGCCATCTTTTATTATGGATTTTCCTGCAATGGGCAATTATGTCTGCACTTGTGATAGCATAGTTTGGGTCTCCGGTGAGTGATGCTTCTTTGGCTAGGCGGTCCACTTTGTTATTGAAGCGGTTTTCGCTATGGCCTTTGACCCATATAAAATGAACAGTTCTTTTATCTCTTTTTAATTTAAACAGAAGTAATTTAATGTCTGTTATAATAGGTCCGCCGGTCATTTCGGGGCTATTTAGTGCTGCTAAAACGCTTAACGAATCTGATAATATTATCGCCTTTTCATGATTGATGCTTTCTATATATTTTAAGGCTTCAAGAATGGCTAAAGCTTCGGCTGTAAAGATTGTGGCTATGGGTGACAATTTTATTTTCAATTGATAATTGGAGTTTACTTCTATTATTGCTGCCCCAACATTGTTTTCAGATTTTGAGCCATCTGTATATATTGTGCAAGCAACAGGGGATCGCCCTGTTTCATAACACTCTCTAACATATTCAGGATGTTCATCTAATTTGTCGGATGTAGTTACTATATTTAGTTTTTGAATAACTGCGTTCCAATTAATATTTTCTTTATCTTGTAATATAACATTTCCTAATGACAATTCTCTTAGTCTAATTAACATTCGAATTAGTAGGGGAGTTTTCTTTCGAGTATAGCTGTTGTTATTATACAGGTACGGAGCCAGCTCGTGGAGGGATTTAGTAACTGGGTGATCTGTGTTACTGTACCTGAGAGCTAAAAATTTGGCTGCTAGCCTTTCTCTTCTTATTTTAAGTGGCATTACATCCGCTTCAATTAAAAGAGCGTTGGTTGGGGTGGAGTTCATGGCACCTAAGCAACATCTTAGAGCTCTGAATTGAATCTGGTCAAGTTTTTTTAAGTGAAAGTGTGCAGCGTTGTCATAAAAAATACTCCCATAATCTATACGTGATAGGATCAGGGCCCTAAATATTAATACACAAATACCGGGATGAGCTCCATATTTTATTCTTGACACACACCGAAGGACATTCATAGCTTGTTCTGTTTTTTCCTCAATATATTGCATGTAAGGTTTCCACAATAATTTGCGGTCTATTACTACTCCTAAGAATTTAAATGTAGTGCATGTTTTAATCTGAAAAGGTCCTAAGTTTAGTTGTTCCGGTTGGGGGTGTGTTTTTTTTTCTGCTCAGTATCATGGCAGCACATTTTTCTTCAGCCACAGGTAGTCCCAATTCATCATTCCATTTGGCGAATTTATCCAAAAACACAGTCATTATTTCCTCAGCTCCCTTAAAGTCGTTATTTATTCCATATACCGTGATGTCATCCGCGAATTGTGAAATCTTTATATTTTTAGTTTCTAATTTTTTCAGTGATGCTGTATATATTGAGAATAATAATGGGCTCAAAACAGCGCCTTGTGGTAAACCTGCGACGATTTCTCTCGGTCCTTGTATTTCCCTTCCTACTTGAAAATAAATTATTCTGTTTTCTATGAGGCCTAACACTGTACTTGTTATTTTGCTGGGAATTTTTTTCTCTCACCATTACTTCTTTTAAAGTTTTAATATTTACATTATTATATGCGTTAGCTAGGTCGACGAATACTGCTATTGTAGTTTTATTTTTGGCCAAGTTTTGTTGAAAATCGCTAAGAACTGTGGTGATGTTATCGAACGTGCTATGGCCTCTTCTAAATCCGTGTTGAAAATCCGGAATTATTTTACGTTCTTCTAAAAACCATTCCAGCCTCTTTTTAATCATCCGTTCGAATGTTTTCAGAAGACACGAAGATAATGCAATAGGTCTGTAAGACTTAGATTTATCTGGTGGTTTCCCAGGTTTTCGGATTGGTATGACAGTTTGAATATTCCATTGGGGTATTTTGGTTCCATTTATCCATACGTCGTTGTAAATTTCCAAGAGTTGTCTTTTAGCATTGGCTGGGAGTTGTCTTATCATGGGGTAGTGAATCCCATCGTATCCTGGAGCTGTATTTGTATTAGAAGATATAGCCACTTCTAATTCTTCGATTGTGAAGGGTTCATCTATTTCGGTGTTTTCTTCAATTGGAATATCTTTAATTCTTATGTTTTCTGGTACCGACGGTGGGGCAACGGTGCTCATGAAATCCTCCATAACAGCCTTATCCATTGTGCAATGTTTAACGGCCAATCCTTTAAGCCTTCTGATACCGTTCCATACCTGTCCTATTGGAGTTTCGTGGTTTAAAGAGTTACAAAATGCATACCAACTCTCTCGCTTTTTATCGTATCGTGGAACTGTCTTCTGCATTCTGCGATGGCTTTTTTGCAGGCAATATAATTTGTAGCGTTCATGTCCTTTTTGTATTTTTGGAATAGTATTTGTTTTTGTTTCCATTTTACCGTGCAGCTGTCATCCCACCAGTATTTGGGTGTGCGACCTGGTTTGTTTCCATTCCTTTTGCTACTGATCTTCCTCGGAATACTGTGTTGCCGCTTCGTTGATAATATTTAATAAGTCTTTATAATTGTTCGGAGATCTGATATTTACTTGTTCTTCAACTATTTGTGTATATAAGCTCCAGTTTGCTTTCTTAATCAACCATTTTTCCATTGTGTTCTGAATTTTGTCTTCATTCGCCAAATCTATTTTTATCAAAATTGCATAATGATCTGATCCTAAGATTTCAGGTAAAACCGACCAATATATCAGAGGTGTTATACTCGCCGAAGCTAGGGTGATATCTGGAGCCGATGACTTTCTACCCGGTCTTGTTATAAGGGTGGTTTTCCATTGTTCAAGAAGCAAAGTCTTTCTTGGTCAATAACGTCTATGAGTTCGGTACCGGCCCTGTCGCGGTAACTGCAACCCCAGGCCTGATGGTGGGCATTTAGGTCCCCACCAACTATTAAAGGGTGCGGTAATTGGTTGAAAATATTACTCCATTCTCTAGAGGAAAGATTTTGATCTGGTTTTACGTATATGGATGCGATAGATATCACACCGGAAGTTAAATAGGCCCTTATCGCACAAACCTGTATACGATCCTCCCAGTGGTTCGTGATCGGAATCTGTGTAAATTTCATAGTTCGATGTATCAAAATTGCACTTCCACCATATCCGTCTGCTCGATTTTGTTGGACCATATCGTATTCAGGGATTTTAAATTTATGATTTTTCCTTAGCCACGTTTCTGATAATAGGGCAATATCTATTCCGTCACGTCTTAGGATAAATTCTAAACAATTTCGATTTGCTGTAATCGATCGAATATTCCATTGCATAATTCGCACTGAGTCGTCTATCATATTCGTATTAAATTGTTTATTTATTTTTTTTTTTTATATATATTTCTTATTTTATCCTAATTCAATTATATTTTTGTTATTATTGTCTGTCATTCCATATCAGGGTTGTTTTCATAATCCATGCTTAAGTTTTCTACAATATCGAGGTTTTCTTGAACTATATTGAACAAAGTATTTCCGATTTTTTCTATAATTTCTTTTTTTGACATTTGTTTTTCTTTTATTTCTTGTGAAATTTTTTACTTAGTAGTGTGATATATTTTTCGGGTTCTGACGTTTTCCATGGATTGCAAATCTCGACTGATTCTGACTTCTTAGGTATAATCTCCCGAGAGATCTGATTCCGCGAGGGAGGGTTAATATATGGGTTCCTAACTAGTGTTTTTCTGTATATTTTTCGACGGTTCGGGTTTGGTGCTAAAGGTGCGAATGCTTCATTATCTTGATCTTCCTTCAGTACGTGCAGTATTTCAAACCGATTAGTACTTACAACAGATGCATAAGATTGTTCAGTAAATTTTTTTATATTTTCTTCTTTTAGTTTTTTAAATATTTCACAATCTTTACTATTTGCGAGGTGGTTTTTTTTTGCAATGAACACATACTGGGTCTTGGTTGGAATTTGGACAGTCCTTGGCTAAATGTTCATTTCCGCATTTGAGGCATCTTTGTTTCCCTCTACATTGAGCTGCAGAGTGATTAAAGCGAAGACAATTAGTACATTGCCTGATTTGTGGAATATACGGTTTAACCCGACAAAAGCTTCCGTAAATTGTAATAGGATCTGGGATTTTTTGTCCTCTGAAAGTTATCACGCAAGTTGAGAGTGGTGTGATTTTTATTGTTTCGTTTAAAGTTTCATATTTTTTCATTCTTTCTACTTTTATTGGGACTATTATTGATTGCATGTTTTCTAATATTTCTTCGTCAGTTAAATTTAAATCTACGTCACGGATGACACCTGTTTTTTTAACAAAAAAGTCTGGGATATATACGAATAAATTTTCCTTTTTTAATATTTCGCATTCGACCAGGTAGTTAGCTATTTCTTTAGTGGAACATGTGATTTTTATTCGATTTCGGCCAGAAATTCGAATTTCTAATATGGTGTTGTTATGAAATTTTTTATCTTGGAAAAGCCATTTTCCAAATAGCATAGGGTGGGCATTTCCTAGATTTTTCTCACTGCTTTCAATAAATACCATAAAAGGACCACAGTCTTCGGGGCCGTATCGATTATTAATGAGATTTTGTCTCAAGTCAGTTCGTCTTTTTTCCCTTTCACTAATGATTTCATTTTTTCCTTTAATAATTACTTTTGTGTGAGCTTGGGCTGAATTACTAATTATTGATCTTTTGTTACTATTATTGGATTTAATATAAGTTGTTTCCCTCATTATCTTGTCAAAGCTGTCTATTTTTAAAGGATCCAACTTTATATTTGCCTGGTTGGTGTTTAGTTTTTCATTAGCATTATAATCAGAGATGGGAGGCCCAGGGCCCCCGTTCTCCGATGTCATTTTGTTTTGGCTTCCCTCCTGGCAATTAAGTAATGTTAACAGATAAAAAAAAAAAATAAATAAAAGAATATAAAAAATAAAATGATACTCGTAAAGTTTCTACTTATTAATTGGCTGTAAACAGCCGGTAATCCTACACGTAAACACGTCTTTATCGTTCGGTTTACACTATTTCACTGAAAATTGGAATTAAACTTAAAAACTATCACTTATCAGTTTGAGGTTAGAGAACACACGTGGCCTTCTTCTTCAAACACTAAATAACAACTGTGCTTTGTTTATTCGTTGTTATGTTTATGTGCGTATCAAGCTGGTAGGTTAGTTTTGTTATCGCTGTCGTGCTGGTTATAATGGCCGCTCCACTTTCTATTTGCACCAAAGAAGAGCAACGTTCAGTGATCCGTTTTTTGTGGTCGGAAGGTGTATCAGGGGCCGAAATTCATCGAAGACTTTTGGTACAGTACGGGAACAATTGTTTGCCACAACGGAGTGTCTATGAATGGATTGAAAAATTCAAAACACAGTGAACAATAAACAGTGAACGTTACAGTGAGATGCTTACTGCTAAGCTGAAGCCTGCAATTCGAAGCAAACGCCGAGGACTGCTGTCAAAAGGCGTTGTGTTGTTGCACGACAATGCCCGTCCGCATACAGCTGCCCACACTGTAGAAACGCTCGCTTCAGAAACTCAATTTTGAAGTATTGAATCATCCTCCATATAGTCCCGATCTCGCTCCATCTGATTTTCACTTGTTTGGTCCACTCAAACAGGCAATTAGGGGCCGTCGATTTGCCTCGGACGAAGCATTGAAAGAAGCGGTGCATTCCTGGCTCGCATCTCAACCCAAAACCTTCTTCCATGAGGGCATCAGGAAACTTGAACAACGTTGGACCAAGTGCGTTGAAAAGCAAGGGGACTATGTCGAAAAATGATGTACTTGTAAGTTTCCTATTTCATTTCAATAAAATTTTATAACTATATTGCGGATAATTATTGACTTACCCTCGTATTATAAGAAGAGGGTTTTGTACGAACGAATCTTATTACTTGGTCCCAAACAAACCGGTCTATTTTTGGCCTTAGTCTCAATCTGGGAGTGGACTGAATCAGATTCCACTTCCGAACGACCGAATTCGAAATATACAAGGTCAATTATGTGTAACTTAGGGAGGGAGCGCTTCCAATGCAGAAAAACACATGGAAGAGAATTCATATTTTTTCTGTATATTTTATCTCAGGGTGGTCTAAAATGCATTATTAAGACTTACGCACATAAAAAAAAAAGTATAAAAAAAAAAAAAGAATTCCAGCAGTATCTTTTGGTGAATATAAAACAGCCTGCAGGTCAAAATTGAAAGCCAAAGTTTTTGGATCCTCTGTTGTTAATTTTTGATCTTCATCTCTTCGCAATCTAGCAGAATCGGCATGTCGTAAATGATCATGGTGTGCTGCACTCTTTTTCACTCTCGCTGATTTCATCATATTTGACGCATCTTTTACATGTCTTTTTAAGTTCACCGCAAGTCCGTTATAGGATTGTGAAAGGTTAATTTATAATTTTTTTAAACTTTGCGATGTGTCAAAACGACTAGGAATCTGAAGTGTCAAAACATCGCCTTAATGTTGAGTTCCGAACTCAAGTATTTGAACTCACTCGACTTACAACAGTAATGTGACCTGGATGTCAGAAAATGATGTTATGGGTTGATTGATAAAATTTATCTGCGATTCATTATGGCCGTGACACATTCGTTTCTTTGCATTAAATAAACTGCTACAATCCATACTTGCGAATGTGCCATATTCGATAGATTGAAACGAATTAATATTGGTTATGACATGTCAAAACGTAATTGAAAACTAACGAGTTTGGTATATTCGATAGATTGAAATGGTGATTATTATTTATTTTTATCTCACTAACTATAAAAACTATCGAATAAGATTATTCGTTACTTCATCATCCATATTACCTAATGAAGCTAAAAATTACATTACTGATTTCGGTCTTCTAATGGCCGATTAGACTTGATGTTTTACTACAAGGTTGGCCTTGTGGAATACAACGGTAAACGAAAACAAAATGGGTTTTTTAACATTCTTGCTCTTACACATTGCCGACGATACATAGATAGTCGTATATATACACTTAGTTAAAAAAAAAAAAAGTGGCACAACCATAAAATATGGATTCTTATGTATTTAAATATACCAATGAGAACAAATATTAAACAATAATGTTGGGACAAGGCTTTTTATCTATTCAGTATACAAAAAGCCATTTTATTCCTTTAGCATTATCAAGTTTTCTCTTTATCCTTTCAAATGAATTAGGTTGACAGGTATTAATTCGTAATTGTTTAGTTCTTTCTAAAACTCTTACCACTGTTTATTCCGTTACTGAACTTTTAGATTAAAAAAACCCAAATTACAGTGAAAAAAAGTTGCCAAGGCGATAGCAGTTGTTGAAGATGACCGCGGTGTCTGCTATGCAGATCATTTAACTATCGGTAAACCAGGCACTACGGTCCGAAGAGCACTAAAAAGATGCAGGGTGACTAATTCATACTCCAGACGTCATGGCCCAGGACGACTGAGAGCGACATTGGCTCGAGATGGCCAATATTTGATTTTACAGAGCCTCTGTGATTTTCACTCAACACCGTTTCAGCTGGCGCATCGGCTCAGGAATGTTCGTGAGAAAGAGGTAAATTCAATAACTGTGAAGCGAAGGCTAGTAGGTTATAGGTTAATAGTCAGAAAGTTAGCTCGGGACCATCATCTAAATCTACAAAATGTATGCCATATAGAATTTGCGAGGAATCAAGCATTGAGCTGAGGACGACTGGAGGCGGTTCCTGATTACAGAATTTGTCTTAGCTTACTAGATGGACGTATTAGAGTCTGGAGAAGGGATGGTGAGAGTATAATCAAGCTGCAATCACTTTACGTTTGGGGTGGCCAAGAGATGGTATGGGCTGGCAATTCATTTAATGGAAAAAAAAATTGAACCGCACATTTTAGAGGGATGCAATTTGAACGCTGATTCATTTATAACAAACATACTCCAGGAATAGGTTTTCCTATTTTCACCATTTATTAGGGATAACTTCATTTCGAAGCACGATAATCCAAGACCTCAAATGGACAGTGGTTTGTTAGGGAATACCAACAGGAAGTTAGAATCGAAGTTATGGACTGCCCTGCTTGATGCCCAGACGAATCCAATTGAACACGCCTGAGACAAACTAGGGAGACATGTTAGACTGACAGTTGCTGTTCCTGAGTTCTTCAATTACCTCATAACCGCTTTAAAAGAATAATTTAAGAATATTGGCGATGTCATCAGAAATTTAATCTCAGATCATTACCAGGTGGATAAAATGTATATTGGCTGCAAATAGAGGAAATGCACATCTCTGATAATATGGTCAGAAAAAAAACATGGTTTTAGTTTTCTAAATTTTTGAAAGTTGTTAATATTCTCAATAAAACCAGTTATTTATTAGATCAATTTATTTATTCTTCGAAATAGTGCTGTAAAATGTTATAAAATAAATTCTTATAATTGTTTTTAAAAATTTATAATCATTTGAGTTAAATGTTAACAAAACAATATTTTCTGGGTGCGCCACTTTTTTTCTAGCACAGTATATTGTAAAATATTTAAGTAATAAAGACCTCCAAGACAGATGCGATACCGAGCTCTGGAACTCATGAGCTTTTAGATTTTAATTATTTCGTTCCCTCATACTTCACACGATATTGTATTTTTCTCTTATATTTAGCACATTCCCTTATCGTCTTTGATTGAAGGCAGATGTCAATAAATCAATAAAGTTATAACATATATATTGGTAATTATCGTTTTAAACTTAAGCAAATGCTCCCACAAAATTCATTAGGCAAGGGCCATAATTACGAATCGATCATTCTATACGATCACGTTTACCTCAATTAAAGCCATAATTTTTTAGAAATTATCAAAAGGCATTCTAAAATTGAGAAGAATGTTTTTGAAGTGGTGAGATAATTAAACGATGAAATCATGTTCTATGGATACGTTTGTTTCAAATATGCCTAAGAGAGTTCATAATTCATTATAAATTTAATAAAAATATCATGATTATATTGTTTGTTTGTTTCGTTTAACGTCACTTAATGCTGCTATGGCTAATCGGACGATGCTACGGTGGGAGTCCTAAATTTTGCCTATCCAGGTATAATTAGGATAGGGATCTTTAACGAGTATCTGACATCACACAGGCTCGGGACCCCCCATTTTACGTCCTTTCCGAAGAAAGGCATAGCTAAGGATTTTTTACTTCCTTTAAAAAATCTGAAGGTCATCTGCCGGGCTGCGAACCCGCGATCTTGGGTTTAGTAGGTTGCTATGCTAACCACTATACCACAGGTGACCCCTTCATGATTATATTAAAATAGTATTTCGGAAAATACTTTGTTAACTAAAAGGATATCGTCAAGTCATCTACAAACTTTTAACTTTAAAGCAGACGTTTTAACCAATACTTGACATATATAGGTACTTATTTTACAATACGTCATCATGATCAATAATATAGTATTATCTTCATCATTTATTAACATAGTCATGAATAGCTTCGAGTCGATATCGCTGCTGTCTGCGAGAGCATTTTGTGAAAGCACAAAAGAGATCTTTCCACTGTTAAACAGGAGTGATATCAGTCGTTTATACCATAAGTACAGTCAGAGTCAAAAGTATTTGTACACTAGTATAAGCTTATTTTCTTTCGTTTAATTTTGTATTTATTACATTTTTATTTAATTTAAACACATATAATATTAAATCCACGACTATAAAATAGAGTTAATATTTTTTCATTAGAAAATCGACTGAATTTAGCTTAATAGCTTATACCTAATACCATAGAAATATGCCAAACTGATATGAGTCAAAAGTATTCGTACACTAGACTTTAACTTTCGTTTTCACCCCCTGTCTTAATATTTTGAGTATAACCTCCAATCAGTCTTCACCTTAAAGAAATTTGTAAAGGTGTAGCGATTATTATTACTTATTTTAGCTGTTCATAAATTGAAAATGGGACGCAAAACCAGAGAAACGACTAAAATACAAATTATTCTGCGCCTATACAGGGTGTCTCAGACATAGTGTAAAAAAAAAAATTGGGTAATACTGCATACTAAACGGGGTAGAATGGCGCAGAAACTATTTTCATATCTCAATCTGTTGAGGAGATAGACTTTTTTTTTCTGAGAAATGGCAGTTTTCTCTACTTTGGTTAAGCGTAGAAACAAAAACGATGATATTTTCTTAATCAACATTAAATTTTCTAAAATATGACATAGGTCTTGTTATTTTAAATTCATTTTTAGAGGGCCTTTTAACGCGCAAAACACAAAACATTTATTAAAACTATTTTTAATATTTTTTTAAAATTTCTCCCTCCCCGCTGGAGCACCCTAGAGGCCGTCAAATTTCCCAAAAACTGCGGAATTTAGTTAGCTTTTTAGTGGTGTAACTCATGATACAATTGAACTTCACCTTTTGAGTCTAACAGAAGTTTTTCTGATGAAAAACACGCTAGAGAATAAATAGTTGATTGCTTCACGTACCTACTAGATTGAATAAATGTATTAGTTATTTTATCTCTTGTCCATATGCATGAGGGGTAAAGAGTTGTGAAGGTGGCAAGCCCTCCCTCCCCCTCCCCCCACAAAAAAAATCTTATTTATAGGGAGTTAGGGGGGGGGACCCAAATTCTTGCTGATTACCTAATCTATTATATATTTGTCAAATACTACTTACTCATTTAACACGAAATCTCAAAAACCAACGAACGGATTGGAATGAAATTTCGTATGTGGCTTCCTCTAGGGCCGTAGGTACTCGCTAAGAAAGGATTTAAAAAAATTCGGTCTGGATCGCGTGTAATTCGCGAAAAACTCGCTTTCTTACGCATAGGAAATTCTTTGAATTAACATTACTGATCTTAATGAAACTTAGTACGCTGCTTCTTATAAGATGTTAGATGAACGATAACAATTATTTTCTAAGTAGTTTGCCCTGTACCGGTACTACAAAGGGGTAAAATAAATGCCAAAACCGCACACTTTGACCACAAATTAAGTTCTTTATTGTAGTAAACAGACAAAAATACGATACTGGCATGTGGAAAGCTTATTATATGGTACTTTCTGTAAACTCGTGTTGGCTGAAGAGTGTACCTTTACCAGTTTGAGTTTCGGGACTATTAGCCTGCTGTGGAAAGGAAGTTGAGGAGGTTAAAAGACTTATGTTCTCTGGTGATGACACGGAAGGCCACTTGGATGCACCCACCAACCTTACTTCACCAGTAGCTTCTTCCCCAACTACTCTTCCTTTAGCTTGATAAGATAAAGATAATTGTTCTGTACCTGGCCCTTCTCAAATCGGCTTTTCTCAACCAGGCCCATGTTGTATTTCTCGAAACTGAACAAGTTGTACCTAGCCTTTATGAATTTAATTCCTTGAACCAACAATCTACCTTTGTTCTCAGTTCAGATGAGAATAACGCAAGAAATGATTCAGAGATTTAGTTCACAACAAACAACTAAGGAAATCTGCTTCAAAAATATAGTCAAGCACATGTAGATGTTAACTTGGAAGTTGCTAAGAAATACAGGAAAAACTATCCTGGAATAACATTAGCAGAAAAGTGGTTAACAAACATAAAGAGAACCAACCCGAATTTAAAAGAAATGTTGTACACACATATACTGAGGATCACCCAAATATACATTGAGGGGCTGTAGTACATAGAAGTATAACAAAACCCATCCTGAAATCCAATGAAAGTCTTCAAAAAAATACTCAGAAAATAATCCTCATGTTAAACGTGTAGCTGTAACAAAATATGATGAAAGACGATGGAAAGGTTGCAGTCATGGACAGTGAAGAAGCATTCAGGTTACAAGTATTACCCAACAACTGAATATCCAAAAGATTAAACAGTCGATATTGGACAACGGTCAAGTTGCAATGGGTGTTATGATGTAAAATGGAAGGACAAGAGCCCTGTCATGTGCTGCAGTAACGGGAAAGTCCAACTTCCTTTATTTCAAGAATATGCTGAACTCTTGCACAACCTCCTTACTTACGTACATCCTGAGGTTGAGCATTTTCTAAATAATATTTGGATATAGAATGGTTGTTTCCAAATGACGTCGTTTGGAGCAAAAGAGATAAAAGATGGACATTCATGCCAATATTTAAGGTGCAAGGACATGTATAACACAGAAAAGGACTTCAGAGCTTCTGTTGAGTCTGTTCCCAAAGATCTACAAGATTTCCAGGTAGTTATCAGTGCTGACAAAAAGCCTTCAAATGCTCTCTGAGGATGTTACAATACTCCTACCACTAAAGAAGTTACCTACTTGGCTGTTGGCCAGGTGTTTGAAAAGGGAGACATTATTGACTAATAAGAATGAGTTCTATCGAGCGTATAATTCTCTTCAGTATCATCTCATTTTCTGCCATGGAGAAGATGGGTACAGTATTAACATCCCTCTGCGTGACCCAAACACAAACACACGACTTAAGAAAACTGTCTGCAGCTGATTTTTACGCCTATATGTTGATGGAGCGAGAAGGCGAAAAACCTTATTTATTTTACTTTCGTAATCTCCTCAACCAATTGTGCTTGATATGTAAGGAAAAATAGAAACAGATACACTAAACTTTATTCGAAAGAAACAAAAAATGAGAAGTGGGGACTATATTGCCATAAGAGAAGCTGATGGTCTGGTATCGGAGCTGGGTAAAATGGTAGTGCTGCCATCAAGCTTCACTGCAGGATTATCAAAATAATATAAAATTAACTTTTGCAAATTGTCAAATTTACTTATTGAAATTATTCTAAGAATGGAATTCTTTAGGTTTATTTATGTAATAATAATTATCAACGTTAAGCTTAACTTTTACTAATAAACGTTTTCCTTAATCCTAATGATATTAAACAGTAGCGGAGCACGGGCACTTTCAGCTAGTGTTACATAAACGTACTTTTTTCTTTCTTTTTTTTTTTAAATATAAAAAATAACAATTTAGGATTATTTGAAGAAATTAAATACGCCAACAGAAAAATGACATTTCATAATGTGCCTGCTACTCATTAGCCCAGACAATGATTTCACGTTCTGATTAGTTAAGCTTTGTAAACAATTATAATCCCACTGTTTGCAAAGGTCATAAGAAGTTGTCCTCTCATTTCATGGACTTCAGTTACAAGTGAGTACGCAGTCTGGCTTGAGACGCTGCCCGATAAACATCTCCGTTAACTGCTTCTGTAAATTTAACATTTTTTTTTCTCTCTCTATTCTATAAGTATTCTCTTATTGTTTTCGTTATTTTGTTTACTCAAAGTTTTATTATTAATTAAACTAGTAAGTTACAAATATAAGTTTCGTTTTTATTTTTCTATAATAATTACGATAACTGTTGACGAGTTGGTGAAACAAGAGTGCCTAATCCCCACTGTATTACCGCTGATTCCTGCTGCTCTACTAAGCAAGGTTACATATCAATTTATTTATCCATTTATTGACTCGCGCTAAGTTGAATATTTTTAAAATGGCTGTATGTTCAATTTGTGAAACGTCGATC